>CM044447.1:62649048-62659266 GCA_024363595.1 Xenopus borealis
CTGCATTCCCCCTACGTTAGAATCGTTCACTGAACTGCAAGAAGCAAGAATGCAGTGTTAAGTACAGGGCTCTCTTGCATCAGTAAATGCTCAATTCCTATCCTTGAACTAGGTTTTGCACATTACACACAAGCAACAGAGATTGGTGTCTACAGTCAAAATGTGGATCAGCGCCTGGGCAACAGAGAAATCAAAAACACTATATGGTGCAGTATGTTCCAATTATGTTAGATAACACCCTGTGTGTGGATGTAAATCCTATTTTGTGCAGTTTCTTATGCAAGCTTTTCCTCTCCCCTCCTGAATATGACACCACCGGTTTACTTTAACAGCCTTTACCAATTAAGCAGAAATGCCTACTTACAAAACAAAAATTGGGGGTACTGCATAGATTATTTCCCAGGTGTAGATCCTCCTTACAGTATACCTTTAAGCTCCAAAAAGGGAACAAACAAATCCCATATTGTAAGTCTATTTATTGATAGAAAAATGTTTTAAAAGTTTTGTACTCACATTTCCTATGAAGTTCATTTTTTCATTTTGTGCAATTTTGTGACACCTCTCCTGCCCCCCTCCTGTTGAGCTTCCAATATTAATTCCAAATTGCTACCTGATTGCTATGGTAATTAAGCCACTTTAAACCCCAATATTTAATACAAAGCTAAAGAATTATAGTTGATTTTTAAAAGGCATTTAATTAGTTGCTATAAGGTGACTAGACCTGTAACAAATATTGCATCTTATAATACATGACTACATTTATATGTTAAAATATACTTTAGATCAGTGGTTTTTAGACTTCATGCATTCAATGTCCCCTTTGCAATATGACACTTTGTCAGGACATCACTTAGCAAAAAACAAGGTTAGAATAAAAGGAGCACACCCTATTATGGCATGGACCCCATACAATGTCTTGGTTTGATTTTTAAGAAAGGCTTTGCTAAATGTGTATATATATTAGACATTCATTTTATTGTAAGGCTAGTGTCACACATAGCAATTCTCCATCAGTGGTTTCTTATTTGCACATCATGGAAAGGAAAAGCTATCACACCAACACTTCCAATTGGCTCTTAAAAAAGTTGATGTATGTCAGGGGAGGCAGTAGGGAGGAAAGGGTTTGCACTAATGTAGAATCCACTACCTATGATATTAGCTTTAATTTAACTTTGTCCATCAGCATACAGATGCAGTCACTTGGATTTGTAAGTTAAATGCGTCGTGACTTAACTCATCTATCTCATTTATCCCACTTAGCACAGAATATTGTGTCACAGCATCCCATCCAATTAAAGAATTCACCATTGAAAACAATGGTGCTTTGGTATGCTAATGAAAAGGTTAAATGCATTAAATGAGTTAATATAACTTTAGATAACACAGTTTCTTCAATTAGCCCTGAGTCACGACGCATTTAGCTTACAAATCCAAGTGACTGCATCTGTAGTTGAAATAATCCATTACAAAGAACTGGTGGACATATTTATAAATGTGTGCAATTTATTTCATGCCAGACACTGAAAATACATACATATGGGCCAGACAAACAGATACATATGTTTTCACATGACTGACTATGGTGTTAAACAGGTGATGTTGATCTTTTTTATATTTTACACAGCTTTATATAGATACCCCCAAGGTTTAGAATAGTGTTTCCCAACCTGTGAGACTGAAGGTTAGTTTGGGATGATTTAGGTCGAAAGTTGTTTCTTTCCTAGATAGGGTTAGGGGGATATTTGGGGTGAACACTTATTTGCTGTTCTAGAGATTAGCAGTATGGATGAATGATTGATACTCAGTCATTGAATTCCAAAGATTGTCAACCACTGGTTAAGAACAAGACATTGAATTTAGAACAGTTATTTCTGGTAGATACTGTCCTTCAGTAATTCATTCAAAACAGCACAAACAAAGTGGAAAATGAAATTATTACTTTATTTTTAATAGAATACGGAAATATATACAAAACATAATATATATTTTTAACATTGTTTTCACAAACTATTTTCATATAAAAGGTTTTAATAGCTATTCCTTATTTGACAAAATTAGAAAAGAAGTTTCCTTTACGTGCAAGCATAAGGATTCCCTGTGATTGCCAAATTTAGATATTAAACACAACTGCCATCAGGTTAAGCTATCTTCAGTGACCCTGTGGTTGTATTAGCTGGGAAGATTTTTTTCTGTAAAAGTAATGGATTACAAAGTTATGTATTTTCCAGTAAAAGCTTCCTTTTAATGTGATTACAAGTTTATGGAACTATTTTAGGGTCATCTGGTGTTGTGGGAAAAAAGAAAACAGTTGTATTAAAAGTAGTGGCGATACAAGAGGCAAACTTCCCTTGTATTATCATGGGCATGTGTTTATATATTACTTTCCTTAATTGGTTATCTGTTATTTACTTTAAATGAACAATTTGGCAAGTTTAGCTCCCCTGATAGCAGAAAGGCACAAACTGCTTTTGAAGCTTGGATGATAAAGTCATATATCCAGAGCTTCAAATCCAAACATTCCCCCTGATACTTTAGAAGTAATTGGCTAATGGATGCAAAAATCAGATTGGTATGATTACTGTAAATTTCCTCTTATCTTACAGAAAAATAATGAGTTAACTTAGGTCCCCATTTTATTCTTTAAATTTTAGTGCATGCAATAAGAACCTTAATATTAGTCAAATGTATTTTATGAAAAATGCTGTACTTGTACAGTATATAAATTTGCCATACACATTAATCTCAGATGAACAATAACTTAAAATTCATCAAGATATATGGATTGGTAGATAGACAGACATAAAGGTATATAGATATGTGATAGATGGATAATACACTACTGTTGTCCCTAAATCTTTACAAGTGCTTGTAATAAAGATCTACTTGTTTACTAGCAGTATTTAAATTAAATTACAGTGCATCAGACACTTCTGAGCAGAACCGGGTGAAAACCAGACTGAAGAAGTTCATCTCCTGAAGACCCTCTTTGAAAACTCTTCAAGAGAAGGGACTTATTAAAGGTATGGTAAGTCTTATTTGGGGATATTACAGGAATGTATTTTTCTTGTCATATTTAGAAGGCAGAGATGTACACATACACAGTGTTTCAGGGTGTTTAAAGGGTTCACTGCATGAAAGTCAGTGTATTAATCATATGATGAACTCTGACTTTCACCCATTCATAAATACCCTTCTAAAAATTCTCTAGGAATTAATAGAAAGTGGGTGAATTTTTCTGTGGTGAGCTTTAATCTTTAAGGGCAGATTTATTAAGGGTAAAAGTGAAAAATTAGAATTTTAATTTTCTAATTTTTTTTTTGTAAAAACCCTCAAATTTGAATTGTGGATTATCTAAACTCGAGTTGAGTTTTAATTAGAATTTTGAGATTTATCATACTGTCACCCTTTAAATACTTGAATTCAACTATTCGCTATGTTAAACCTGCCAAATTGCTGTATAAGTTAATGGATGAGGTCCAGGGATCAATTTGGTGGTTTGCAGCCTTCCTGACATTTGTTTTTTTTTTCGGAGAAAAAAACTCAAATCAAGTTTTTTAATTTGATTCAAGTTATTCTTATTGGAATCGAATTATATTTGAGTTTTCAAGTCAATTCAATTTGTCTGAGATGAGTATATCTGATTTTATTAATACATTTCAAACAGTTGAATTTCGAGCTAATGGGTGTTTTAGAAAACTCGCATGAATTCAAAATTCAACCCTTGATACAGATGAAGCCACTTTGGATTGTGTGTTTGACACAGAATAACTAAGACTCAAGCTGGCCATAGACGCAACGACTTGGTCGTACGAATCGAGGATTCGTACGACTATCGTACGACTTTCGGATCGTGTGTGGAGTGTTCCGACATTTGTCGTGCCATGCCGATCGGTCGTTTGGTCGATCGGCCAGGTTAGAAAATTTTTGTCGGCTGGCGATAATATCTTTGCGTCTATTGCAGATCGTACGATTTTCAGTGGGAGACCGTCACTAGGTTTTTAATCGTACAACTTTCGTACGATCCTTGTCAGGGGCAGAACGTCAGCTGTCTGTGCTTTTTACTACTTATAGTTGATCTGAAGGTTAGTGACAGGTCGGGAGCAGGTCGAGAGATGCAAAGATCCGATCGTGGAATCATCTTACGATCGGATCTTTGCGTCTATGGCCAGCTTCAGACTTCCCACTTGTCTCATTTAACACAGAAAATTGCATCACAGCATCCCATCTAATTAAAGTGTTCATCATTGTGAACAATGGTGCTTTGGTATGCTAATGAAAAGGTTAAATGCATTAAATGAGTTAAGATAACTTTAGATAACACAGTTTATTCAATTAGCCCTGAGTCATGACACATTTAACACACAAATCCATGTGGCTGCATCTGTAAATGTGCCTCCCAGTGTTCAAATATGTCTCATTCCCTCTAACTGTAGTGTGTTCCTTTAGGGGTTCATTCAGTTCATTACAAAAAGTTACTTACAGTATATCAGCTGTATACCATGTTATAAGTTATTTAACAGCACAGTTGTCCTCATTCTGCAAGTATTGATTGCCAAAGGAGTCCATGCTGGGAATTTACATATTTTTACAAGCACTTCTGTGCATATTGTTCTATAATGGGAGACATACCATAGATACACATGTTGAGATGTAATACATATACTGTAATATACTGTTATTTTTTTTATTTTAGATGTATCATATCAATGTAGGAAAATATTAATTCAGTTAGTATACAGATCTTACAGCAGGGATCCCCAACCTTTAGAACCCTTGAGCAACATTCAAAAGTAAAAGGAGTTGGGGAGCAACACAAGCATGAAAATGTTCCTGGGGTGTGAAATAAGAGCTGTAATTGTCCATTAAGTAGCCCCTATGTTGACTGTCAAACTACATTGAGGCTATATTTGGCAGAGCACCTGGTTTTTATGCAACCAAAACTTGCTTCCAAACCTGGAATTCAAAAATAAGCACCTGCTTTGAGGCCACTGGGAGCAACATCCAAGGGGTTGGAGAGCAACATGTGGCTCACAAGCTACTGGTTATGAATCACTGTCTTACAGTATATCTTACTAAGATGTATGTACTGTATGTACTTTTTTTTTTAATTGAATGGTCCTACATTACAAGGACCCAACCAGCTTACATTTACTACATATAGAGATAGTCAAACCACAAAGCTGCCCAGATCAGCAGATAAATGCCACCCAACTGCTTTCTAATACTATGTTTTAAAATTATATTTGATAATAATTTTGTCCTCAGTTTGCTGTTTATTGTAAAAATAAAAGTGCCATGCTATAGAACAACAAAGAACAATTCAACAGAAAAAAATGTATAAAGTCCTTCTTATGCATAATTGTCATACACAAATGTAGTTTAAATACTGTAAAACAAAAAATTTGCTAAGAGTATAACAGATCTACTTACTTTTCAGTTCAAAAACCAAATGAATTATCAAATGAGGCAGAATAGATTTCATGTAAAAGATTCAGTTGAGCAATAAATAAATACATTGTCCATGTTAAAAATAATTGTGTTTTTCTTAGTCCTCTATTGACTATCTGTCTTTCGTTTGATGTATGGTTTACCAGCCTGAAGTAGACTTATGGTCGGAGCTTGACTTGTTAGTTCTGGTTTTTCAGCCAATTCAGAATAACTACAGATGCCCCGAGATATTAAAATTGACTGTTCAGATGGACTCAGTGTGGGAGTTTTATTGGCTTTAAATTGATAACAGCTGAAGAAATGAAGGATCAGAGCTGAATATGGGCATAATATGTAGGCCTTTTTTGTACATGTGCCTGTGAACCAATAATTTTGTATGGGAATTTTGTTTTAACCTAATGAATTACATTTCCTTACGATCTCTATATTTTTTAATGATGAACAATGACTTTCGGAAGTTTAAATGTATAAGATTGCCTGAGAAAATGGAAAACATTTAAAACAAATAAATTCTTATTCTAGAGGGAGCTTTTACATTGTGTTGTACAAGATGGTAACTCTATCTATTCCCCAGGCAGGACAAATAATAGTGACCAAAAAAGAAAATGATTCTAATAACAGTAAACTGCGAGTTATTGAAATCTCTTTTATTAAAGGCAAAATACCTTTTAACAATGTTTTTCATTGCAATCAAATAAATAGTGAAAATGTGCAATAATTGTATAACACAGTTAAAAAAAAAAATTGCAAAGAACAAACAAAATTTGCAATATTTAAAGGTAAAGTAAACCCTCAGAATTGTCTCATTTGCTCATCTTTTTCACAGTTCCTCCACTGGATCCTCAAATCAAGATACAATTATAGATTAGCACCACAGGCTATGGAAAAAACAAATAATAAAACCTAGTGCAATATTGTTAATATTCAGTGCACTCACCAAAGTGTTACAACACTAATTTGTGTGTGTTTTGAACCACAGAAAGTCTATGCATAGATTTTTAATGTGTGTTTTGAAGTGCTATAGTGGTTTCTAAAGAGTGCTATCAAAATAAAATTAAAATAGGAGGGCTGAGTTAGACGCCATGCTGAGCAGACACATGATCTAGGAGCTCCTGTAGTATCTCAGGAAAGTAAGCAATTTAGGGTCCTTCAGCAAGCAATTCGTTTTTTATACAATCAGCCCACTCCAAGCTGACATCTTGGATACCAGATATGGCAAATTCCAAGCAGAGGTCTGCACAAAAAGAGGTCAGTAACTTCTTCAAGAAGCACTCCCCTGAAACCAAAGAAGCCCAAGATGGTGCCGCGTCTCTCTCTGGCACCGGGAATGCTGACCCAGATTCACAACAGAAAGAAAGCTTTACTAAAGCAGACCTGGATGCTAGTTTGGATAATCTCCTATACAAACGTACTGCTTCGTTTCAAGCTGAGTTAAAATCTGCAGTGTCAGATCTCATGAAGGAGATCACAACCCTTGGGACCCGCACCGATGAACTGCAGCACCCGGTAGAGTCGCTGCAGTGAGCAATTACAGCATTAATTACGCACATGGAAGATCTTGAAAACATAGTGTATCCCGGTGCAATAACATTCATATCCAAAATGTGCCAGAGACGTATACAGATTTGCAACAGCTCATGGAGCTACTGTTCTCTAAGCTCTTACTGGAATACAGTCTGGACCTTTTACTGCTAGACAGAGCGCATAGGTCCCTTCGCAACAAGCCACGACCTTGAAAACCTCCCAGCTAAGATCAGCCATAGATTACAATGTGGTAGAAATAGATGGCAAACCTATATCTATCTACCCAGATCTGGCCCCCTCTACCCTGCAGAAAAGAAGGGAACTGTGCCCAGTAACTACATCACTTCAGCAAGCAAGCCTTAAATATTGATGGGGCTTCCCTTTCCGCTTGTCTGTCATGAAGACTGGAGTCATGTATTCACTCACTGATACATCAGAGGGATCCCTGCTGCTTTCCAGAGTGGGCCTAGGGGAACAACCTACACCTCATCGACATTTAGTCCAAGAAACCTCACTACTGCAACCCATCTGGGAAAAGAAATCCAGCCAGCACCAACAGCACATATCTACTCTACGGGAAGTCCGCACTAAAACTTCCCTGCTGCCTGAAGATGACTGCTACTTAGACCTCCTTCTCCTTTACAAGGTCTGACTACCTCGTCACTGTGATTCCACAATTTCAAGTTTGTTTGTATTGGCTCAGAGTTATCAGCTTTTGGCACTCTCCTATCCCCTTTGATCATCTTTATAATTCCTATGTTCATTTACCTGATGTGTTCTGATTCTCAAATTTTTTCCCAGGCAACCAAAATCGCAAATTTTGGTTTTGTTCTTTACGGTTACGTTTTTCATGTGATGTTCTTACTTATGATTTATTTGCCATTTTTATGTTATATTTTTGTTTATGCTTTTTTGTTGCTCCTACAGTGTTTGATCACAACTACCAAGTATTGAAACATATGGCTATATTTTACCTTGGGCATAGAGACAGCACCATGGAAAGGCAATATGAAGGGATGGATATTTTCACCTTGAACTATATTCCTCACCTCACTATTCTACATAATATTATAATAATTAAAAAAAATAAGGGTACCCAAGAAAATTAGTTTAACATTGATATACATGTTGCGGAATGCAATATGGGGACAGAAATCACAATAGTCACCTATTATGTTAAGGGCCTAAATTCCCCTATTAAACTAAAAGTAGCAGCTTCCTTTTACTTAAGATCTCAAGCTGACATTGTAGCCTTGTAAGAGACACACTGGGCCACAAAAGTACCTACACCTTATTTGCATGCACAAGGAACTATGATATTGTTAGGGGATTTTAATCTAATAATGCATCCCAAGCAAGATAGACAAGGCCCAATTAATTACAAAGTCTGCCGGATGTTTCTTTAATAGATGCTTGAAGCTGCTTGCATCCCAAAATTAATGACTTTACTTTTTATTCAATGCCACACAACTCCCACTCTAGGATTGATTACATATAAGTGTCTCAATCAGCTATTTCCAATGTTACAGTAGCTAAAATAATGCCAATAGCATGGTCAGATCACGCCTCGTTTTTTGTCTTTTTGCATATTCCTGATTGACTTCCAGGTAAACATATGTGGCACTTGAATGAGTCAATATTAGCAGATGTGGCATTATGAATTAAAATTACAGATGTTATTGAAAAATATTGGATAGACAATTTGGATGAATCACTTTCCATGAGCACACTTTGGGCAGCTCATAAGGCTACTATATGTGTGGTGCTTATTATTATAGCGGCACATTAAAAAAAAAAAGAGTTTCATAATCAAGTAAAAGTTTAGAGGCAATGACACATGCCCATCAGAAGCTTACTACTTTTTTGTATCAGAAAGCAGACAAATCCCTTAGACACACGCATCATACATTTTTCCACCTAAAAGATAAACCAAATTGCCTCTTAGCTAGAAAACTACGTCAGGAACAAGGCTTTGAGCCCACACTGTCAATCAAAGCAGCTGATGGAACTCTATTGAACGCACCTTCAGATATAATTACTCAGTTCCAGGAGTTTTACACAAAACTGCATGCTTTTAGCCCCCAGCATCCCTGATTAGATAGAGAAGCGCTATTATCCCAAGTCAAGTTTCCAAAACTATCCCCTGATGATAATACTGTTCTTAATGCTCCTATCACTGTAGACGAGATTGAAATAGCCATCCGACAATTAAAGAATAGCTCTAGCCAGGCCCAGATGGCTTCCCCCCTTCCTATTATAAAAGATTTCAAAGCCTCTTACTACCCCATCTGCAGGTTCTCTTTAATGAGATGCTACAAGGTCACTCACTACCTCAAGAAATGTATTTGCTAACCTTTCACTTCTTCCTAAACCCCATAAAGACTTATCAAATGTTCAAAACTACTGCCCGATTTCTGTTAATGTAGATATCCAAATATTTCCAAAATACTAGCAACACGCCTCAACACATATCTCTCCCAACTGATCCACCCAGATCAAATGAGGTCCATGAATATTGTTGCCGTAACCCACTTGGAACCAGAAACCTAATTTCACTAATCTACTCCCAACTTAATGAAGCCGACTCTCCAACCTTGCATAAATACATGGCAGCTTGGGAGGCAGACCTAGGAACTCCTATCTCACCAGAGACATGGACTAAAATATGGTGGTCCATTAGGAAGCTGTCTCCTAATGTAGGGGTTAAGGAAACAGCGTATAAAGAGATGTTTTGTTGGTATCTCACACCCAAAGGTAAGCATGCTATTGATTCAAATTTCCCACCCACTTGCTTCAGAAGCTGCACAGCTGGGGAAGAATATCTCCACATCTGGTGACATTGTCCCATTGTCTCAACATTGTGGGCCAAAGTGTATAAGATGGCCTCTCAAATAATAGGGGTAACCATTGAGACAGTCTTTCTGTCCTTAACCTACCCTAAACTACCCCTATACCCATTCAAATTGACCTCTCAAATACTGGCAGCTGCACGCTGGGTTATAGCCTTACACTGTCTTGCCATCCCCCAATTTGGTCATCATGGGACAAATTTCTTTCTGCTATGCCATGGGAATTGTTAAATTCATAATGTAATTGTGATTGAGCCAAGCTTTGATTTTTTGTTATATTTTATTATGTATTGCACCTTTTATGGTGCAATGGTGTTTTCTTCAATCAGTAAAACTCAGTATGTGACTTCTTCACTCTTTGGTGGGATTGGCAACTTACAAGATTCCTGATTAGGGA
>CM044447.1:62659366-62690648 GCA_024363595.1 Xenopus borealis
ACACCGGATGTTCGCGCGAACTAGTTCGCCGGCGAACAGTTCGCGCCATCCCTATTCCTGATTTCAAAACAGCATATCAATATCAACTTCATGGTATTCTTTTTTCTGTAAATACATAAAAAAGCAGGGACAGTGCCCATAGTGTAATTTGCCTTTATTTTTTAAAAAGGTTTTAAAACTATGCACAGTTATTTGTTTTTTCCATAACCTGTGGTGCTGATGTATAATTGTATCTAGTGCAATAACTGGCCTATTTCTGGCTTTCCATTGAACTATTTAGATATATGTATATGTCAGTGTTTGACTAAACCTTCTCTTGGGTTACCATCCACTGGTTTTGGTACCCAGGCAAGGGGTCCAACTCAGAGTAACTCTCGGTAGGCACAATATAATTAGACTCCTTATCTTCAGGAGGGGTCCCTGCTTGTGGCATGGAGGAAGGGATTACCATGCTGGTATAAGCACACAGCATTCACTCGTAATCAAATAAACTTTGCGTGCCAGTGGTTCTTTAAAACAGCAGAACATTTATTGAACTGATGGTACACTTCACGAAGCAAGTAGTGCAGCAGATCATTTACACACCATTGTTTTACTCACAGATACTGTCTGATCCTTTGTCTGCTTTGTGAATTGAGCCACCTTTCCTGCCTCTGGTGTACAATTCCCATTGAAGGTGACCTCATAGCTGGTTGGACACTCTAAGGTTCTCTCTATCCCTGAGCTTAACCACTTGAGTCCCTGACCTGGCGGATTTGTCACACCTCAGGGTGCTAATCCTTCAATAAAATCCTTGTTGGAGTGTTAGCTGCTTACTTTCCTAAACTCATCTGTTATTCCTATAGTGACCTATTATAGTTTCTGACCTGACACTCACTTACTTACTAAAATGAGGCCTACCTCCACCTCAAACCCAAGCAGCACACCTTACTTCCAGTGGGTGCACTGGACAGAGACAGACCACATGGCAACATCCCTTTTTATAAACTCTGGGGAACTATTCCCCCTCCCCATTAGAAAAAGGACCCAGTCTAGATGGCTAAAGGTGGCCATACAATGGGCCGATAAAAGCTGCTGACAGACCAAGTCGGCAGCTTATCGGCCTGTGTATGCTGCCCTCTGACAGGCTTTGCCGATCGATATCTGGCCAAAAGTCAGCCAGATATTGGGCGGAACTAAAAATCCTGTCAGATTGCGGCCGCATCTGTTCGATGTGGCAGTCCCGTGATCCGACCGCCCATATTGCCAACGTTATGATCTGATCGTTGGGCCCTAGGGCCCACGATCAGATCAGCCCGATATTGCCCACCTCAAAGTGGGGCATAGGACAACCTTTACCCTTTTTCATAGTGACATCTACTGGCCAGTCACTGAACTGCAAGCAGAATATGGTCACTTGTGATGGGCGAATTTATTCGACTGTTGCGAATTTGCTGTGAATTCCTGCCATAATTTGCCAGTGTCTCATTTTTGACACGCGCGTCCGTTTTTGGATGCGTGCGTCCATTTTTGGACACTGGTGCCCATTGCTGGTGTCCAAAAACAGATGCCGGGGTCCAAAAACGAACTTGTGCGTCCAAAACGAGATGCAGCGTTTCGCTAATTTTCTGCCGATTCACCTATCACTAATGGTCACATAGGACAAAGGAAACAACTTCCCTTTTGTAACTGAGGACTCAATCTAAATTATGCCTAGGGGAACCAAAGGACCTAAATGTTAGCTAAACCTTTAGCCTCCTACATTTATGTAAATGCTACCTGCTGCTGGGTTGCTATAGGTTACTAGAATTGCAACAAACTCTTAATACTTTATACTTTTTTTATACTTTAAAATTGAGTAGGGCTGAGAAATATTTGTTAAAGATCTGTTTTTAATATGCAAAGCTGGTTACAATAACGTAATAATTACAGATGAGTTAAGAATGATTTAGTTTTTTTTTTTATTTTGCAGACATGCATCATATACAGATGGGTTTATGTATGCTGGGTTTTAACTTGGAGGGGTTGAACTTGATGGACTTTGTGAGTTAAATGCATCATGACTCAGGGTTAATTGAAGAAACTGCGTTATCTAAAGTTATCTTAATTCGTTTAATGCATTAAACCTTTTCATTGTTTTCAATGGTGAATTGGATGGGATGCTGTGACACAATATTCTGTGCTAAGTGGGATAAATGGGATAGATGAGTTAAGTTATTCTGTGTCAAATGCACAATCCAAAGTGGCTTCATCTGTAGCATCAAATGTGGAAAGGTGGTTATTAACAATTGTACCTGCAAGAAGTTTGATACCAGACTGTGTCCATACAATAGGGTTGAAAAGAATATTAAACTCTTGAGAGCTGAGAGCAGAAAGTTGGGTTGTAATTCTTGTAGTCAGAGTGTAAAATGGTCAGCCAAACTCTAATCAATGCTTGAATCTTGGGAATGTACTGTACATCCCCAATTAGAGTTTTGGACAGGCTGGAAGCTTTGGATAAACTTGAACATCAAATTGCTTGAATGCTTTAAATACACCCATGATGACTTCAGAAATGAAAAAGCAAATAATTTAATGTCACATTTATTTTTTTTATAAATATTTGTTTTTTAAATAATTGGCAAAGTATTAAATAAATATATTAGAGATAACTTTTTATGTTGCAGTTATTTTCTTGAATTACAGAAAGACACCATATCCAGAAAACCTGAGCATTCTGTATAATAGGTTAGATACCCTTACAAGAAGAAAATCTCCCATTTAAATTGAAGGTACTTGATGACAGGGGCTTGAACTATTGGTAGGCTCCTTTATATGCCAGTGTAAGGCATATATTAAAGTGGAATAGAAAAGGTAATGGAAAACCTTTACTAACACAAGGTATATTTGCCCCATTATAGTAGCCAATCATAGATTTTATTCAGTAATCAGCTATACTCACCAAAAGTAAAAGCTGGTTCCCCTGGGTTACTGCTCTTTGCGCTATTTTCCTGAATTATCCCTGATTCACAACGCATTTAACACACAAATCCAAGTGGCTGCATCTGTATGTATATATATATATATATATATAGATAGATAGATAGATTGACAGATAGATATTGAGATATTGTGGGGAATTGCTCATAACAGCAGGTAGGGCTCAGGTAAAACAGTTCTCACAGGAGACAGGAGGCATAGGTTTGTAACTAAATGGACAGGCTCCTGCCTGGAGTTTAGTTTATTGTTCAATAGTCACAAGTTCTTTGGTAAAACTTTAAAAATAAGTCAATAACCTTGTCGGTTTGCAGTTTTACAGGATGCAGAAAAAAACCCTTACTGCTATCACAAGGCAGTCCCTCTTAGGAGTTCCAGGTAGCATACACATAAATCCAAGCGTGTGTCCAGAGCTTCACTCTGACTCCTAGTACAACCACACTGAACAGCTAAGCTCCCTTAAACAGCCCCAGCTGCTATTAAAGTCTCTTGCACACCTTACGTTAGTTCTTGACCGGGTGCTGCTGCAATATCAAATATTTACATATCCTTGGTAGCGCACACCGAATTAAAAAAAGACTTGTTTATTTATCAAAAATTAAAAGCATAGTGCAAAGATTTATGTTTGGTCCTGGTGTTGGACCATTATCAAGATCCCCCCTGTTGTGGAAAACAATGCTTATACTCCCACATAACACACAAACGGAAATTAAGTCACTGGCTTACCCTTTTGCACTAGCGTCATTTTCGCTGTGTCATGTCATTTTCGATGCGTGTCGCGCCATTTTTGACGAGCGTCACTTTTTTTTTTTTTTGACGTGCATTTCATTTTTTGACACCAGAGAATTTTCGGCAGGCAAATTTTCGCAAATTTATTAGCTGGCGGTGAATCGTGAGAATTCGCCGTGAATTCGCACCTGGCAAATAAATTCGCCCATCACTAGTTACCAGTAATGCAGATATCTTTAATTCAGAAACTTTGTATCAGTCATAGTTTTCCATAGAGATAATATGCAGAGAATAGCATGTCAACATAACAAATAGCATAATCTCTGATTCAAGAAACATGTTAGGGACATTTGTTCATTGAGACCATGTGGTGTGTGAGAGACCTTTTTGATTTTTGTGTTGGACATAGGTATAGGCCATATACCTTGTCTACGCACCCTGGATTCATTTTCTATTGTGTATTTGAGTTGCACTACACAAGCCCAGGAAACCTTTAATAAATAAAATAAAGTTGTCCTATTGCCCTACATGTGCCCCCTGTATAGTTGAGTTGCCATATGTTAGGAAATGTGGGGGGAAGGAGGGTAGCCCCCCAAAAAAATTTGCTCTTTTTCAGACTATCACCCTAGAAAGGTAATAGACGTCAGCATTTTTTTTGGGACTTAGAAAAAATTTTAAACATTTTTTTTTCAAAGTCCAATCTATTGTATTGAACTTCGGCAGGTCTTACCTGGCAAAGTAACGTCTAGTATAAGTGTTAACATTCAGTAAAATGGTCATCTTAGTGAATTTGCATAATTACGATCCTCCATCAGTGCGCAACTTTGCCTGGCGTTAGGGTGCGAAGTTGCGCTAGTCTATCTACTTTGCTAGCGAAAATTCGCCAGAGTTGGTGTTAGTGAATTTGCGAAGTTACGATTTGATGTCACGCTGGTGAATTAGCGCTAGGGTTAGACGCTTCGCGCTTTAGTGAATTTCCCCCATGGTTACATAGTTACATACATAGTTAACTATGAAAAAAGACAAAGTCCATCAAGTTTAACCCCTCCAAGTTAAAACCCAGCATACATACACCCCTCCACACTTTCACACAAACCATATATGCCCATAGCTATCCTAACTATAGAGTTTAGTATCAAAATAGCCTTTGATATTATGTCTGTCCAAAAAATCATCCAGGCCCCTTTTAAAAGCATTCCACAACCTCAGGTCCTTACTGTGAAGAACCACCTACACTGCTTCAAATGAAAGTCCTTTTCTTCTAGTCTGAAAAGGGTGGCCTCTGGTGCGGTGATCCTTTTTATGGGTAAAAAGGTCCCCTGATATTTCTCTATAATGTCCTCTAATATATTTGTAAAGTGTAATCATGTCCCCTTGCAAGCGCTTTTTTTCCAGAGAATCTACCCTCATAATTTGTCTTCCATCCCTCTAACCAGTTTAGTTTCACGTCCCTGCACTCCATCCAGCTCATTTACATCCCTCCTAAGGACTGGAGTCCAAAACTGCACTGCATACTCCAGATGAGGTCTTACTAAGGATCTATAAAAAGGTATAATTATTAGTGATGGACGAATCTCCCGAGATTCGCTTCGCCGAAAACGACGCGTCGGAAACGACGCGATGCGCCGAAAACTACGCGACGCGCATCAGACACGACGCGCGTCGCGTCGTTTTCTGTGTGTCGTGTCGTTTTTCCAGCGAATTTTCGCTAAGCGAAATTTCACTGGCGATTCGCGAATTTATTCGCCAGCGGCAAATCGCGGGAATTCGTCGCGAATTCGCCCCTGGCGAATAAATACGCGCATCACTAATAATTATGTTTTCAGGACAAAGGACAAAGACTTAATTACTGGTGTACTACAGTCCTTAAAACAGGTTAGCTGGTATCTTCCACCCTTGCTCCCATCGAGACCGAAACTTGCCAAAGAGAATAAATGTACAGTAGGTGTAATGATACCATGAAGCACAGCAAGCTGCTGCTGAAGTGCCTTTATTTTCCACACAACATGTTTCGAGCTGCAAAGCTCTTTATCAAGTGTAACAGTGAATAGCAGTGATACAAGGTATAAATGCAAAAAACCCCTCCCACCATACTTTTGGTTATTGGCAACTGCTAAGAGGAATTGTAGCCGAGCCACACCCTTCAGTCCTTTGGAACACAAATCAATGTGGCTGTGTTTAAAACAGAACGTCCCAATCAAGGTATCCAGTAAAGTTCAAAATGTTCTTTCTTTGTGTCACTGAAACAAATCAGTCCATTTGGAGTATTCAAATGTACCCACTTGTCCTCTGCACTTCCCAAAGAGGGCCTGCAAATGAGCTTTACAATTTCCAAAAATAATATTCTGTAAACAATGTAACTAACTGCCCAACTTATACAAAAAGTAACTGTAGCAATATACTTTACCAAAAGTTGAAATCTATTCAATTCAATGCTTTTCAATAAGGCTCAAACTTATTCAAAGGGCACCACTATCTGTTAAAGAAAAAAAAAGAAAAAAATAGTCCCTGAATCTACAAAAAGCTTAGGTTCTAAAGCATTCAACTTTTTTTATCCAAAGGGCTTCCTTTTGTAGCATAAGTTTTCTTACATCAACAGAATCTCAAAGGAGACCATGTTATGATCACTATTCCCTAAATGCTCACCCACACAAATGCTAGAGATGAGTTCAGTATTATTAGTTATTACAAGATCCAAAAGAGAGTTATTTCTATCCTAGAATGTTCTTGAACGAGTTGGGATAGAAAGTTGTCATTTAGCATATTGACAAACCTACTAGCTTTATCTGTCTTGGCAACCCCATCTTTCTTGAAAATCCCAATTTTCAATTTATCACAACATACATTGACTGATGGGGAAATCAATCTACTTAAGAAGGGGTTAACTTTTGTTCCCTCTTCACCACTGAAACAATTTAATTGGGACATTGATTTTTTCAAATTTTGTAGACTTTTGCATTTAAAAGACATTTACCAGGATAATTCTGGTGAGACACGGACCACAAATTTGAAATTAAAAAGTTTATTTAATCCACCTATAAAAAATCTGTAGAACAGTGATCCCCAACCAGTAGCTTGTGAGCAACATGTTTCTCACCAACCCCTTGGATGTTGCTCTCAGTAGTCTTAAAGCAAGTTTTGGCTGCATAAAAACTAAGTGAACTGCCAAACAAAGCCACTTGTAATGTTCCAGCTCACATAGGTGTTGCCAGATAGTCAATCAAAGCCCTTAATTGGCACCCCAGGAACTTTTGCTGTAGAAAGTGAGGTGTTGTCTATTATTGGTACACAGACAGTGAGGAGTAGTTTGACTAAATCTGAAATCAGAGCTATTAAAACCTTGTCGGATGACAGCTGTATAGTGATACGACTGGCAGACAAGGGTGGGGGTATTGTGCTGTTGGACTATCATAGGGAAATTGTAAGACAGTTTATCTGATGTACATGTCCATAAAGTTCTTAATGTTGATCCCGTTAATCATTTTAAAAAAACAGGTGGATCAGTGTATCAAATTGGCCTTTAACAATGGATTTATTACGGATGAATTAAAGTCTTTATGGACTTTCCAAAATATCCGGTTTTATATTCTTTGCCTAAGATGCACAAGAATCCATCTGCACCCCTGGATGTCCTATTGTGTCCAGTAGGGATAGTTTAGTTCACTCAATAGGGTTATTTATTGACACTATATTGCAACCTAATGTACAAGCTACACCAACATATCTGAGTGAAACTCCACAATTGCTCAGCTTCATTAAGGTGTTTAAAATTGAGGCAGATCAATTAATCACTTTGGCCAGTATGGATATTGTTAATTTATATACGTACTTGCATCCCACACGATCTGGGTGTTGAGTCTGTCCATAGATCGATAATACAATTTGATGAGTATTCTGGCCCTAATGTTGAATTTCTCTTGCAGTTATTACAGATGTGACTTACTATGAATTATTTCATGATTGAAATGCATCAATTTGAAATCCTCACTCCCCAATTCTTCAGAGTACTGTGGAACAATTCTTCCTATGGGCTTTGCAATTGAAGGAAATGGAAAGTAGATTTTTAGCAAGGGGCTATCCGAGAAGGTTACTTTACATAAGGCCAAAAGGAAAGTGACCGAAAGTGACAAGAGAGACCAGTCTTCAAATAGACTTTTGTTCTCTTCACAATTTGCAGGAGTTTTGGGGCAAATTAAGAATGTAGTGTGCAACTACAAGCAACTGCCAAGCCCACCCATAAGTGGGCCTATAGGAGGGGTGTCAGCTTACGCAATCGGTTGGTTAAGTGTAAAGGATAGGGTAGGGGGTGCTGTGGAGACAGTAGGAGGAAGGAGAGTCCTTTAGGCAGGGACTGGCTGTGCCCACGGTACACAAAGGGAAAATGCAGGAACTGGGTGATGAGGGAGTCGGGCGAAGATCAGGATGGAGAGGGCGAAGATCAGGGCTGGACTGGACAGGAAGAAGAGGGTGAAGATCAGGACAGGAACAGACTGGATTAGGACTGGCAGTGCATGTGTAGATCAGGAGACAGGAGCAGACTAGAAGTATAAGGCAGGACGGTGCAGGTGTAGATCAGGAGACAGGAGCAGACTAGAATTATAAGGCAGGACAGTGCAGGTGTAGATCAGGAGACAGGAGCAGACTAGAAGTATAAGGCAGGACGGTGTGGGTGTAGATCAGGAGCAGACTAGAAGTATAAGGCAGGACGGTGCAGGTGTAGCTTGGGAACAGGAGGACTGGATAGTGAGAAGAGATTTGAGCAGAGAGCAGGACGAGACTGGAGCAGAGAGCAGGACGAGACTGGAGCAGAGAGCAGGACGAGACTGGAGCAGAGAGCAGGACGAGACTGGAGCAGACAGCAGGATGAGACTGTAGCAGAGAGCAGGACGAGACTGGAGCAGAGAGCAGGATGAGACAGTAGCAGAGAGCAGGACAAGACTGGAGCAGAGAGCAGGACAAGACTGGAGCAGAGAGCAGGACAATTCTGGAGCAGAGAGCAGGACAAGACTGGAGCAGAGAGCAGGAGAGGACTGGAGAACAGGAGGTAAAGTGAAGGCAGAACAGGAATCAGGAACAGGCAAGGTTGGTACAAGGTCAAGGCAGGGAGAGGTACAAGGTCAAGGCAGGACAAGACAAGGCAAGGCAAGGAAGGAAGGACAAAGCAAGGCAAGGCAAGGTAGGATAGGAATAGGACAAGGCAAGGCAGAATCAAGGGGAAACATGGCTACAGCAGGAACAACTTACTCATGGGCGCTGCAGCAGTACTAAGATGGCCACGTAATGCTCCGGCAAGGAGTGCTCAGAGGGTTGGCCTTAAATAGTGCAGAGTCAGCCCTGATTGGCTGACTGCAACCAATCAGGCTGCTGCTGGGCTGGTGCTGCAGAGGCCAGGAAACCTCTAGCCTAATAGATAAGGCATCAAGCGAGAAACCCAAGACCCACACGATAGGGTGTTATTAAAAAATAAGGACAGGTTGGCTGGCAAACAGGAAGAATGGATGCTTTAAATGTCCATATTGTACATCATGTTGATTTATGAGCCCAGGATCTTACATCACATGTACTACCACACATGTAATTTATTTGATCACTTGTCCTAGTGGCCTTTCGCATGTGGGAAAGACTGATCAGAACCTACGCCTCAGAATGGATGCACACCGATCTGCAATAAGTACGGGTTTTAGGGATAATCAGACATTGAAACCAGTGGCTAAACATTTTCTGGAAAAGGGTCACCACTTATCTACGTTAAAGTATATTGGTATTGACCATATTCCTCAACCCAGAATAGGTGTGTATGAGTCCAAAATGCTTCTACAAAGGGAGTGTTTTGGATTCAAAAAAACGAAATACATTAGAGCCACATGATCTCAAGGGACAAATGTCCCTAACATATTGCTTGACTTAGAGATAACTAGTGATGGGCGAATCTGGGGCGTTTCGGTTCGCCAAATTTTTTGAAATGGCGAAAAATTTGCGAAAATGTCAAAATCCGAAAAAATTCACAAAACATTCGTGAAATTTTACCGTTTTCATGAAAATTCATGAATTTTGAACTACTTCACTATAAATTCGTGAATTTCAAGCAATTTCACGAATTTTGAACTATTTCACAAAATTCGTGAAATTCGAACATTTTCACTATAAATTCATGAATTTCAAACATTTTCACTATACATTCGGGAATTTCGAATGTTTTCACGAAAAATTTATGAATTTCGAACATTTTCACAAAAAATCTTTTGAAAATCAGAAATTTATGCTGGTGAACTTTCTCTGGCGAATTTTTACGGGCATTTTGTGAATTTTTTCACAGATGGCGAATCGCTGGAATTCGCCGCAAATTCGAGCTAGGCGAATAAATTAGCCCATCACTAGAGATATGTTTTGTTATGTTTACATGCTATTCTCTGTATATTATCTCTACGGAAAACTATGACTAATACAAAGTTTCTGAATTAAAGTTATCTGTATTACTGGTAACATTATTTGTATATATGCAACATTTTTGTGGTTTAGTACTGATTTTAATGGATTTTGTATTATGTCAGTCTTAAGTTTAAACATGTGTGCAGGGGGGTGAGTCGGTGACTTCATTTCCGTTTGTGTGTTATTGTGTTATGAGGGAGTATAAAGCATTGTTTTTTGGCAGAAACATTGATCTTTGCAGTATTATTATTATTATATTATTGCATATTATAAGTTTTTGATAAATAAGCAAGTATTTTTTTAATTCCAGTGTGCACTGCTGACTACCAAGGACATATATATATATATATATATATATATATATTGATTCTTGAATAGTATCAGCACTCCAAAGCAATATTCAGGCTTATATTACACTATATATATATATATATATATATATATATATATATATATATATATATATATAAAACACTAATTAACTTTTCTGACTTCTTGTCAAAACAAAGTGGTAAAATAGACATGAACAGGCTCATTTGAAAGTGGTGAGATCTCACCTGATGAATTGAAGTATTTTGAGATGAGCAACATGAGCCATACACCTAGAAAAAAAACATGTTAATCTGTAAAACATGCTTACACAATTAGCAAGTGGAGACAAACATGACTGAAGTGATTCTATGGCTTATTTTGGAAGGCTTGAAAAATAAAAACAAAACAGATTATGCAAGTATCTCACCTACATTAGAGTTATTGAAAAAACATGTATTTAAGAAACACTAAAGGACAGAGCCACTGATGTGTCTGAGATTTATATTAGTTTTAATTAGCAAGCATTTCCATGTCTAGACATGCAAGGCAAGAGGTGTTTATGAATAATTACTCTGCAAAAAAAAAAAAAGCTGTGTTGCACAGGTACAGGTTGGAGAACATCTACTATACCTCAATTAACTCAAGTTTATCAAAAAGAATATTGTTATGGCTTTAGTCTAATGTTGAGTATTTTAATATAATAATTTATAAGAATACTGTTTTAAAGGTCTAACCAAGTAACCCATGATCCCCAGGGGTTTGCCATGTATAAGCATAACTTAAGTACATTTAAGCCACTGAAAACCAGTGAGAGCCCTCAAATTTCCTACGAAGAGGGTGGCTTTGTTGAATACAATACCTGTATTTGGAATATAGCTAAATTGGGTGCCAACTGATCCATGAAATAACTAAAGCTTAATTAATGCATTGCTATATTAGTAAAATAGTATGTATAATGCATATCAAAAGAACAGTATTCACAGCTGACATAATAACTATAACTTAGGAAAAAAAATGTTTTTAAGGATTTTACTGCTGCTATAAACTTGGGCAGATTTACAAAATTCATGTGAATAATTCGAAGTTCGATAGAATTTAATACAAATTCTAATTCGAATCTTCGAATATTCAAATTAGGAAAATTTGACCATCGAATATTCAAATTCGAATGATTCGAATATTCGATGGTCGAATACTTCCCCTTTAAATTTTTATTCAACCACCTACTTCGCCAGGATCAAGCTACCACATTGGGAATCCTTAGCTGAGATCGAATATAAATTTTTTTAATTTTTAATATTCGATCGTTCGATCGATCGAATTGCGGTAAAATCTTTCAAATTCAATAGTCGAATTCGAAGGATTTTACTTCCCCAGTATTCCCATGGTCGAATTTCGAATTTCTTTTTAATTCGAAATTCGACCATTAGTAAATCTGCCCCTTAGTCTTAGCCCTCTGTATTGGTGGATCTATGGCCAGTGTGTTTACCCACTGCAGATCCTTAAGGCAGCTTAATGCTGCTTAACTCAATATCTATTAATGCAAGGGATATTCAGCATCTAGATCTACTCCTAAATAATCCTAATAAATTGCATGTGGTACCCACTTCCCAACTTAGACTGTTGTTGTTTCAGTTTTCAAGCATAAGACAACATCAGTTTCTTCGATACTCTCTAGGGAGGTTATGGACTATTCTCACTACTCTCTTATTACTTATACCCAATCTTGCAATGTTGGTTCTACTCATACCATGGGGCACTATACTGGTGGAAGGTTTTCACCGACTCCATTTTTATATTATTAGTTGGTACAGTACAGTCTGCAGGTGTTCATATTAATAAAATGGAAACTCTGTCTTCTGGAAAAGTATATTTTTCTTTATATTTTTGTTCTTGCAAAGTGTTTACGGTCTTAATCTGGGTAACTTTTCCAAGTGATCTTTGTAGGAAAGTGCCCAGGGATACTGTATAATATAATTATATAAGAAAGAATCTATACTATAACTATAAATACAGTACATACACTTATGTATCACCTGGTGATAAAGTACATATGTTTGTTGGGTGAATTTGGGCATTAAAATGTTACATGTTTAAGTCAATATAGCCTACCCTGATACATTTAATTAATAAGTTATATGTTTCTTTTGCTTTAGAGCACAAACAATATTATAAGAGCCACATGAGGGCTTTTGGCAAAATGAAGACTTTTATAGTCAGTATAATCAAATATATAGGCTCAACTATAATGGAAAGATAGCAGATAAAATATATAGTATATTATGTTAAAGTTGGCTGCACATGAATGTTTGGATTGCGCTGCTTAACCAATGTGTTTCACATTTTATATCCTTCTTTAGGGCATGCACTATAATCCTAAAGTAGTTGCACATAAATCCTTACACAGATGTTTAGCTATCACATTTTACAATGTGTGTATATGTGTTGTTTTAGACACATTGGTTACGTATAGTTAAGAAAACATTAACTGCATATTTATGAAGCTGGTTAAAATGATTTATGCCAAAAAAATTAAAAAGGGGTGTCAAATTATTGACATATTAGAAAGCTTTGTTGTTCTTGCATAATAGAGAAAATACAATCATGGAAAAGATTCTTTAGAAAGAGTTTATCTTGGTATTTAAAAAAGGGTGCAATTTATTTTAAGCCACACTAACAACATAACTGAAGTTATTATATGACAAATTTATATTTACCACCTTAGACCTAACCCATTCCAGTCAAAAAGCATAATTTAAGGGGAAAAAAAGATGGTGTAAAAATTGTTGTAGAAAAACTACTTAAAATCTTGATTTTTTTTTTTCACACAATTGGCAGATTTTCATTTGCTAGACCAGTCATTATAATTATTTTGTATGAATAATATAATGTATACCAGAATACAGGAAGTTTGTTTTGGGTATTCAGAATTTATTCTTCAGTTTATTTTCATTTTTAAGATGAAGTGTTCGGCTGTCACCTGGAGACCCTCTGCAAAATGGAAAACATGCCAGTTCCACACTTTGTAAAACAATGCATTGAGGCTGTTGAGAAAAGTGGTACGTTTCATACTATAACCCATTATTTGGGTGATTCAATATGTTCAGTATATGATGTTGCCTTTTTATATTTAGTTAAAAAATAACAAACAATCAGGGTGGCCATAAGTAGTGGGCTAATTACACCCACCAGGCCATGCATCTGTAACCCTAATTTGGTTACTGTCTCTTTAAATCACAATTAATCCTTAGCAATATAGGAGCTCTGAGTCCCTTTTGCATGTGAAAAGTACTGGGAACTGGGATTTACAGAGCATTGCCTCCACATAGGGAATGCTAAGGAGCACACCTCAGGGAATTTCCACTAGGACAAATAAAACACACAGTTTGCAAATGAAACAGATATAAACTTTATATAAACAGTAGTGAAAGAACTTGGGCAATCTAATACACAATACACTCCTGCTCTGGGAAGGGGTTATGTAATAATATGTAGTAACCACACAGTTCAGTTCAAATAGAATGCCCCTTACCCAGAGCTCTTATACCCCAGGTAACACTACCTTTCCCAAAGTACCTCTTCCTTTGGAATATAGCTGCAGCTTCCATGTAGCAGGTAAATACAAAAGACCCCATGCTTGTATCCTTGCCAGTATCCTCCCTTGGGTGGCTCACTCACCAGGGTGCTCTCTAGTAGTTTGGCAAGGAACAGGATGGGCTCTCTTTGTACTTCCACAGATTCAACAGCTTGTACAGTTTCACAAGACTTGGTCCTGACAGGATCTTTCACCACACAACCCCTGTTAAACTCTGTCAGAGACCCTCTACAAAATGCTCTAAAGTCAGGCGCTCCCTCTTTCCCAAGGATGCGCTGGGTGCCCAGCCAATTGGATGCCTCTCCTGCCTGTAATTGGGCTATATGATGTCACAGACAAAAAAATAGGCGAAGGATTTTTCTGATCCCTTATACATCCTATCTCTGAGACTATGCACAAAACCCACCCATATGCAATCCCTGTTGCAACACTGGGTCCCATACACCCACCTGGCATTGCACCCTATTGACCAAAACAGAACTGCACAATTCAGAGTGAGCTGACAAAATCCCACTCCATTTAAATCTAAAGCCTATACTCAGTTTAGTTTTACTATGTTTTTGTGTACTTTGGGATCAATCATCAATTGAAAGACTTGGAAATGTGTTATTTCTGCCCTGGGTCAACTCATATGTATCTCCTGGTCCTCCCTGGAACAACTTTCCCCTCCCTTCCTCTTTTGATGTATCCCATTAAAAAATGCACCTTATACATTTTATATGACAATGACATAGTGAAGTAAAATGATCTACATATGCAACAATGAGCAAGCAGGGTTTAGTGAAAGTCTAATCCATTTGTGGTTAGTTGGGTGGAAGAAGCATACCTCCAATAACCTCAAATTTTTTTCCATCGAAATGCGGTAACTAAAATTTTTATTTGAAAATAGTATTCTGCCCCTTGATGTTATTCCTTTCTCATAGTGTATACTCTCCCACAGGACACCATTAAATAATATACAGTATAAGGTGAAGATACGGGGCCTAAGGATCTGAAAGTCAAAGGAGAAGCTGTGAGGCAGGATAGAGGACTAATGCACCAATAAACGTTTCTCCATGACCATATAGGAGTAAAGACTAGGTTTTCTAAAAGCCTTTCCACTTGCTCTTTCTTGTTTGGTTATTTATAAAATACAGTACTCTCTAACAAAACCTAGCACCCAGTGTATTTGTATTCAGATTGAAACACAAAACAGTATACTACTCTGGTCTCAAAATATTTATATAAAGAGTCCTCCAGGGTGTGTCAGCAAACCATGTCTATTGTTAGCTTAAGGAACTACATAATGATTTTTTTAAGCTTTAAGATTTTTTCTACTTACATATATTCCCAGGTGGTCATAAATGAAAACCTACCATCTCTGGGACATAGTGTATTTGGGATCAGTGTATTACAATGTCAGTCTTTTCAAGTTAATTACTTTACTCCTTCTGCAGTACATGGGGTTAAATAATTTTCCAACAAAAGCATGGACAGGGTACTAAAATTGCAACAAAATGTACAATTCTATATAGTAGCCAAATTAACCAGTAACCAAAATTAGAATAGAACTGCTCTAATTTCTGCAACATTTTCTTCTTTTTTTTTTTCTTCTTTTTATTACTTTGTTTACTTGAGTCTTTACTTCAATTTGGCACAATCTAGCTGAGCAGAAATAAATCTTACAAAGTTTGACTTTAATATTCATACAAGCTTCTGATGACATCTTATGCTGAAGAGCATGAAGAGAAAGTATGTTAAGGTGACAGAACAGTCAAAGAAAGGTTGGAGTTCAGAAGAATGAAAATCTTTCGTAAGTGGTCAACCGACGGCCAAGACATTCTAATGTCATGGGAAGTAAATTTCTGTTCCAACACTGGAGGAAAAATATGAGACTAAAACTATGTTTAATGTTTTAAGTTTTAGTTATTTATTAGTATTACTTCCCAGAAGCGAAGCAGTGGGTAAAATAGGCCTAATTTCTGAATGACACACACAAAAGCCATGAATATCTGGTAAATTATAGGCTTATAAATGGTGTTTAGTGATGTAATTGGTTATAATCAGAGTTTAGTGATGAAATTTCTGTCACATGGCTCACTGAAACTTGTGTATTATAACAAATAATGTACAGTCTGTTGAAAATATGGAGATATGAAGCCATCTCAGAATTCCATGACATGACCTGTATAAAAACACTTGACCTCATGTTTTTATATGGCCATGGAACATCTTGGTAACTTATAATATGCTTATATTTTGCAAGAGAGTGTGTTAATAATTATAAAATGATATTAGTGGTAATATTAAGGATGTTAAATATAGATTCTACTGGGCTACATTCCATTATTATTGAACTGATGTGCATGTGTATGTAAGTTTAATTGCATGTGATTCAACTGGTGCAACATTCAAATGGAGCATTGTACTTAAAGCCTGATTGAGGGAAGGGTTAAATAGAGGTCTCCCTTGTACCACATGCACCAGTAGGCAATACCGCCAAAACCATGCAGGCCACCAGTAGTGAAGCATAAATATGCAAAAGCATGCTGTGAATAATATTTTTAATTCTTGGGCATTTTTGCTTCTAGCAGTGATATATAAATTAGCCCTAGAGATTTTTAGGTGACGGTACTTTTCCAGTTTACAAATTTTTTATTCTAAAAACACAAAGTCCATGCATATGGAGATGATATCAGTTTCAATACATGTCAACATTCTAAAGAATATGCTACATCACTGTAAAAGACTGATAGTCCATTAACTGCTAACAGATCCATTAAATAAGAGATTACAGTTACTTTCATTATGTTACACTATGTCATCAATGTTCCTGGAATTACCAGAATGCCTTTTTCTAATTTTAGTTGAATGTATTTGCAGTCTTTGTTTAATTTCACACACACATTGTTTTATAATGTTACTTATATATCACTATAAATTTTTATCTTTTTCTACTGACAACTGATTTGAAGGCTGTAATCTTCTAGATATCTAAATGAATAAACAACGAAATAGTAACCCCATTGTTACATATCTTAATGAAACACCAGGAGCTAGAAATGGGGTAAAATAGAAACAACATATATTCACATTTTATTAAATAAATAGTGCATTGCCAGCTTCACCCCAAGGCAATATTCAAAGCAAGAATTCCATACGAGAACACTATTACACTCTGCCATTGCTTACTGAAGACTTGAGATCAGCACTTTGGGGCAAATGTACTAAAGAGTGCAAATTCACCAGTGACGGCTTTGCAGCCATCACAACACTTTGCCAGACAAAAATTCGCTCAGGCAAAGCAAATTTGTTTACTATGGGCGACAAATTTTTTGCTAGTGTTACTTTGGCGTAGCAAGCAAATCAAAGTAAAAATGTACTAGTGTTCAATTCTGACATGCGCAACTTCGCTAGTGGTTTTGTGCTCAGGCTAATTTGCATACTTTGGGAAATTTAAAGTGGAATGGAGCTATTTATGTCACATGGTGCATCTAACACATTAAATTTACACTGATAACTACACATACCTTAAGTCAATAGAGATAAGACAAAACAGAGGCGCCAAAAGGATAAAATTAGCTAAAAACACTTAAAAACCCAATGGGTAATTCAGAGGAGGTAGTAGTGAACTTACCTCCTCCAAGCAGACACCAACGAAAATGGTAATTTTCAGTAATAGTTTATTCACAACAATATTGCAACACGTTTCGCAGGCATTTCCTGCTTCATCAGGCAATGTGGAACGGGAGCAAAAAAAAAAGTGTCACAGAGGCTCTGTCGCAGAGGCTCCTGGTGTGTTTATACAAAGACACTGTGTACAAGGCCTGCGAAACGCGTTGCAATATTGTTGTGAATAAACTATTACTGAAAATTATCACTTTCGTTGGAGTCTGCTTGGAGGAGGTAAGTTCACTACTACCTCCTCTGAATTACCCATTGGGTTTTTAAGTGTTTTTAGCTAATTTTATACTTTTGGCACCTCTGTTTTGTCTTATCACTATACCGAGTCCACCCCGAGTGGAGGGGTGTCATCCCCATTTTTCTTCCTTCTACAGAGAGCGACTTCTTATTCCTGAGTGGGGTCAGGATAATCTCCCCACCTGCCTATACAGTGGTTGCCTATTGGTAACCCTGGCTTGTGAGTATTCATTTGTTTACTCTATCATTACTCCTTGTTAAAACATATTACACTATTGGGGCTCTTGGTGTTCCTTTTTGTCTTCTTAAGTCAATAGAGTTGCTTTAATGCCCTACACAGAAGCCCACAGTTAAATATGGTAGAAAATTTATGGGGGAAACTGGGTACCCGAAACATTTTTTATGCCTTTTGCAGCCTAACACCCTGAAAAAATGAAAAGATGCTAGCTTTGTTTGGACTTAGAAGATTTTCCACACAAAAATTATTATGTAAGTAACTGAATATTGAGGAAGTACTATGCACTCCAATGCACTTCGATAAAGCAGAACTGGCGAAGGCAATTTTGGCAATGGAGGTAACATTCAGTAATATCAGCATCTTCGCTTGGCGAAGTGACTGAGAACGGTAATGCTGGCAAATCATCGCCAGCGTTAGTCACTTCACCCTTTAGTAATTCTGCCCCTATATCTTTATACCCACCAATGAGTATTAGGCTGCCTCTACCTACAGAGAGGATGGCCCCAAACTCTGCTACCAATACATTTAAATTTTACACAGAATACTTGGGGTGCCCAAGTGATTGTATTGACTTACCTGAAACCCAGGGCCGGTGCTCCTATCAGCAGAAAAATGTGATTGCCCAGGGAAATCTGAAGATGGAAGTGGATCGTTCCATAGCATATCCCCAGGCCAGTGCTGTTTTCTGCTGATAGGAGCACTGGCCCGGGGTTTCAGGTGAGTCAATACAATCACTTGGGGGGTGCTTAACATTTGGCACCTCCAAGTGCAGCAAGCCTTTTCTTCTCCATTAAACAATACTAATGCTTTACTTTCTTAACAAAGTTCACTCGTTTCCCTTCACCTTTTCCCCCGGGTGATGTCTCATCAGTTCCCACACCTATAGTAGTTTGTCTCACACAGCTCATATATAGAGACTTACAAGTGATCAAAACTAGTTGGAAAAAACATGTGTTGTAACTTCCATGTTATTTCCAAAAAAGGATGCTGATTTTTGCTCACACTGGTTCATTCAAGTTGAAGTAAACATAAAAAGTTGAAGTCAAAGGGTTCTTTTACTTCATTGCATTGTGGGTAAAAACATTCCAATTTGCATCCAAATTTCTCACTTTGAACTTTCTCCTGTATAAATTAGGCCAGATGTCCCCTATACTTTGTATAACATGGTGGTTTTAGCCACAAAAGGAACATCTCATACAATTCTTTCACTTCATAACAATTAATTATGGTGCTTTGCTGAATTATTACAGAACACCAAGCCCTCGATTATGCAAGTGTAGATCTCTGCACACTACACTGTCATAGTTATAGGTATCTCTCTCCATCATGTGAAATAGGATCTTTTGTGGTAATACAATAAGTGTAGTAATTAACAGCAGCCCAAACCTATGCATGCCCACCAATAGATTATCAGAAAATAAGTGGGTTTCAAAAGCCACCCATATTGTTCCTATTAAAATGATGTCCCTGCATAGCAATTGTTGTCCATGCTTCTCTAGTCATTGTAAGTTTTAGCACAGTGGGAGGGACAAGGAAGTATGTGAGCATGTTGTAAGAAAGAAGCAGAACATACATTTGTTGAATATAGGGGGGGGCACACAGATAAAAATAATCATTCATGTTTGTATATACATGGAAAACACAAAATTATGGCTTTAAGAATAGCAAAGTATCTTGCTGAAAGTTTCATATTATGCAAAGAATAGAACAGGCAAAAACAGTCATATAATTCTATATGTTTATGAAGATCAAAGGATTACTGGTTTAATGGTACCAAGCTTGCTATAAAAAGATCATGAATAAAGTTGTAAAATAAAAAATTATTTGCACAAAAAATAAAAATTGAATTTATGCCCATGGGATCAATAACTATGTCTTAGAATGAGTAGAGGCCTGTGGTCATTTCTGAGAAGGTCCTTCACTTGTGTGTCTTTATCTCTAAACTGTACATCGTAACAGCTGTTACATTTTTTTCCTCTTCTTGCTGTCGTTTGTTTGACAGAATCCAGTTATAGGTTCCGATGTCTGTTTAAAAAACAGCGAGGTTGTTGGCTTTAAAATCCCCTCACTGCTTGTGTGATCAGTTTTTTTCCCAGGGTTTTCTACATAGTTTGCCAAGCAAAGGGACTGACCTTTTGTAGCAGACACTTTTTCACTTCTAAATGCTCACTTTGATTTTTGTTCCATTTTATGTTCATTCCAAACTGTTTACAGCCCACAAAAATGACTGTGAATTATATGTTTGTGTAATGGATTCCTTTTGTGGTTACAGTGGAATGTTTACTTTGAACAATTAGTTATCTTTGGTTAGATTACAGTGACCTGGAAAAAAAAAACAAATTGCTAAAATTATTACCTTAACTACGTTGTTATGATGTTGTGTGTCAGCCATGCTATTTGTGGAAAGATGAAGGAACAAAGTTTAGAGATGTAATCATGTAAAGCCAGTTTCCCCTGTTTAATTGTAAAACTGGCCTCAACATTGGACGTCCATTTTGCACCAATATTAACTTGCACCTCAACATCTATTGTGCCAAACCACCAAACTGGTAACAACTATTTTAATAAATAAAGTTATAAAAAGTTATTTTGACCAATAATTGACCCTTTTTATGGCTTACTCTTCATACCACTTCTCATTTACACTTCTCTTTATTAAAAAGAAATGGACTTCAGTTATTCATTAACCTTCAGAAGATATAATGTATAAGGTCAAGCTTGATATTTTTGATATTTTACTAAAATAAAGACACTGGAAAATGTACTCAATCACTGTGGCTTGAGCTCCTGTTCCTTGTTAAGAATATAATATATGCCTTATAGAATGTACATGCTTCATATTAAATCCATAGCACTGCCTTAAAATCAGAGAGCTTCAATCCTCACTTTAGAAATTATGGGAAAATACATGCAAATTATTCCTTTATGCCCCATGGCCAACTATCTGTGCTATTAAATCAGTGCTTCCAGATACATGACTATGGGGCATATTTATTAAGGGTCGAATTCTAGGGAATAATTCAATTCGATTAAATTTTCAAAGTTCGATGGTCGAAGTGGCCTTCAATAATGTTCAAAAATTTGAATTTGAATCTTTTTGAAAATTCAGTCGAATTTCGACTCATTCATGTGAATTTGATAAATGTGCCCCCATGTGTTTTCTCTCCAAGTTCTACCTTTACTCATGTTTCACTATATTGCACTGCTGATATTTAAGATGTCTGCAAGCTTGAAATCATGGCTCATTTCTGAGCACACTACCAACGTTCCCAAAATTTTTTTAGTTGTGGTAATTTCCCTACAAAGCTCCATTGCTGCTTATTTTACATTTGATTTGATTTAGTAAAAAATCTGATAGCATGACATTCGGGGTTTTTTGCACTTGTACAGTATATACTGTAGGAACAATATAAATTAATATCAGGCAAAAATTTACTCTCAGAAACAGGGTGAAGGCATGGAATTTTAACATGAACAAATTGCATAAAATTATTTACAAGCAATATATTACACAGTAGACATGTGATATTAAAAACCCTAAGGAGCTGAATTATTAAGATGCAATGTTTTCGGATTGGACTTTTTGATGCCAAAAATCCTAAAAAGTACAGGGAAAACAGTACAACTTTTTGGGGATTTATTATACAACAAAACTGCAGCTCAAAATATGAAAATACTCCAGCTAAAACTTATTTAAATCATGTAAAAAGTCAATGACATGTCCCCTACAACTGGAACATTTTTTAGTTGTGGTTTTAGAGGTTTTGCTGGCTTTTGTGCAAAAAGTTTTTTTCAGTTTGGATTTTTTAATAAATTTTATGACATTTGTGATTTTAGAGAAAATTAGTTTAGTTGTGGCTTCAATAACCTCTAAAACCACAAAAATCTGACCTTTAATAAATAGGCCTCCAGGACTGATTCAATGCACGTAATAAGTTTATTGGTTTTCATTTTTTATTTTGGTTCAAAGAGAATTTAGCATGTAAAGCATTGTAGAATTCTGCAATCACAATGAAAATCTGTTTTAATCATTGAAAAAAAATTATAATGATGGCAAATCAGCAATTTTTTATGAAATATGTGATTGTTTTCTCAAACATACACATAACGGGCTCACTACCTATGTCATTGCTAAAAGTCCTCCACATTAAATTATATATTTCAAGTACTCATACGGGTCTCAGTAAAATTAGATTAGGGTAAACAAATTAGGTCTGAAAATTAATCAGTGCAAAGGTTGCAGTGTGTAAAATGTGATCTGTTATGGGAAAGTATATACACAATTTCATGCATTTTATTTATTTATTTATTTATTTGTTTATGCATTTAGTTTTTTATCTTGATTGCCAGAATATTTACAAAAGAAATAGAATTGGAAAAACCTGATCACAATACAACATACTATTCATTTTCAAAATTTTGCAAATTTTAAATATTTTTTGAAAACTTGCATACTTGTTCTTGAATTTTAATTATGCCTCCCAAATGTTTAGGTTTGGGGTTTTTTTTATCTTGAAAATTATGTTTGGAAAAACTTGAATTTGGAAATTATTGTGATCACACTGAAAGACTTGAATTGCAGAAAAAAATGTATAAAAACCATACCCATAATATTAATTCATAATCATGCAATATCTCCAACCTGACAGAGACAGTTTTTAATCAATGGGACAAGTTCAGGTGGAACAAAATATCAGGGTGTGAACTAAAGTAGGGCAATAAGTATCCATTGCAAGGATGAATTTCTTAAGTTTCTCATGGAGAAACCATAAAAGTATGAAAAGATTTGTATTTCCTTGTATTAAGCACATTGTGCATGACATAGCAGCTCTTACACTCTAGTCCAGCTCCAAACCAAAGGTGAAAAACCATCAAAATGATACCTAACATTCATTACAGAGACTAGGGATGGCGCGAACCGCGGAAAAAAAGTTCACGAACATGTTCGCGAACTTCCGGAAAATTGCGAACGGTTCGCGAACGGTTCGCAAACCCCATAGACTTCAATGGGAAGGCGAACTTTAACAGCTAAAAAAGACATTTCTGGCCAGAAAAATGATTTTAAAGTTGTTTAAAGGGTGCAACGACCTGGACAGTGGCATGCCAGAGGGGGATCAAGGGCAAAAATGTATCTGAAAAATCCATTGTTGACACAGCGCTGCATTTTGTGCTGTAAAGGGAAAAAAGTCACTCAGGTGGTGGTTGTGGACACTGTAATATTATTGATATTTAGACAGAATGTGAACAAGCTCACACAGCTAGATGGCAGTTGTTTGAAGAACACACTGGGCAAAAAATGCCTACAGGGCAAATAATGGCTACAAGGTCAACGTATACACTACTACAGCGGTGGATACGGATTACGTAAAATATATTATGGCTGCTTGAAAAAAGTCACTCAGGTGCTTTTTCTGGAGAGGGTAATATTATGGATATTTAGACAGAATGTGAACAAGCTCACACAGCTAGATGGCAGTTGTTTGAAGTACAGTAGATTACTATCCAGCAAACTTACTATCCACTGTCCCTGAAATCACTAACAGCTCTCTCCCTACACTAGCTCTTCCAAGCACACACAGGCAGAATGAAAAAACGCTGCAGGGCTTCGGTTTTTATAGGGAAGGGGAGTGGTCCAGGGGGTGTGGGGGTGGTCCAGGAGGGAGAGCTTACTGATTGGCTGCCATGTATCTGCTGGTATGGGGGAGAAATGGCAAAAAAAAGAGCCAACTAAGGCGAACCCAAATTGTCGAACGTCGCGCGACGGTCGTGAACAGCCGATGTTCGCGCGAACAAGTTCGCCGGCGAACAGTTCGCCGGCGAACAGTTCGCGCCATCCCTAACAGAGACTCATACACTAGAAAATATCATTACACAGTTTTTAAATATGTGTGAACTCTACATACTGCACATTGGCATTAGTTTGGCAATATTTGATTATTTCAACCTCTTTTTTTACACAGCTTTTTAAATATGCCTTAATGTGCTTTTGTATTCCCATATGGAGAAAAAAACATTAGTATAATACTTGCGTTAAAAAAATATCATGGAGGCACATAAATCAGATAATCTGCAAGCAATGAATTGAAAACTGTATATTGTTCATTCTCTCCCATTATGGAGCAATCCTTCAGAATGCAGCTCTGGCACAGAGTAAAGCCAATTTTATACAATATATGAAAAATGTGGAGTTACTGATGTTATGTTTGTAAAGAGATTCTCATCAGTTCATTATGTGAGTTTGGGATCCCATGAGACTTTCATTTTAATAGTATAGGTCATGGAACATGGATAAAACAAACAAAAAGAAAGTTAGCAGCCACAGGAGAGACTGAAATATTTATATGGACAGTGATATTGCCATTAACCTTAAACATTAATGCAACAAAGATGCCAAAACTAACTGCTGAAGATCTGGGAACAACAAGATGAAACAATAAAGGGGAAGCAAATTCTAGAGTTAAAATATACTATGGTTATAATTTACATTGCACTTATTGGGTTGTCTGTGCTACAATGAAGCTGGATAAAATAAATCATTAACAATAAAACTAACTCCAGCAATTTCAAGCAAAAGCAATCACACATTAAAGGGGAATTTAACTTCGTTCCAGTATCTTAGTTTCCATAAAGTATAACGTTGTATTATAACAGATTTATTTACTTAGGGGCAAATTTGCTATTATTCCCGAACATTTGCTCGACTAAATTCGAAATTCCATAAGCATTCGACTATCAAATGCTTATCGAATTGTTTTAGGCTATCGTTTTGCTCGATATTCTCGATGAATTAGTATGATCAGATACCGATCGTTCGATTTCACGAAAACATTGTAAAATTTCCTTTGAGCGTCCGAAAAATTTGTACGATTCGAACAATCGAATGCTTCGATCATACGAATGGTATTCGAGCAGGACTGTCTCTGAAGCCTATGGGAAGCTTCTATTGCAATTCAGTAGGTTCAATCTGCCGAATTAGGCAGTTGAGTTACTTTTAAATTTTTATTCCTTCAATCATCGAATGATCGAATATCCAATCATTCGATCTATTCAATCTATTCGCTATTCGATGATCGAAGAGGCCAAAATTCACTTTACGATTTCACAAAAAAATTGTACGATCGTTATTCGATCGAATTCGATCTAACTTCGATCTATTCACGTGAATTTCATAAATCGTCCCCTTAGTCTCTGAATTCGGTAGATTCAATCTGCCTAAGTAGGCAGTCAAATAACTTTAGAATTTTAAATCCATCGATCATCAAGTGATCGAATTATCGAATATCCAATCATTCCATCTATTCTATGTTCCATATTCGATGATCGAAGAGGCCAAATTTCACTTTACGATTTCTCAAAAAATTTGTACGATCGGTATTTGATTGAATTCAATCAAACTTCGATCATTTCACGTGAAATTCGTAAATCGGCCCCTTAAAATGGACTCTATACCCTCATCTGGATATTGGATATCTTGGATAAGAGATCCCATAATTGTACATGAAGGGGCAGATTTACTAATGGTTGAATTTCGAATAGAAAAAAATTCGGAATTCGACCGTAGAATTTTTTTTAAAGTGCCTTTCGATCAAAAACTGACCTTTTTCGTGTGAAGAGGTCCATTTTTGATAATTCAGATTGTTCAAATGTATCATTCGATTTGAACAATTTGAACGATTTTGGGCAAAATCGTTTGATTTTCACAAAGTTCCAAAAAACACTTCTTAAAGGTTCCAGGAGGTCCCTCATAGGCTAAAATAGCAATTCGGCAGGTTTAAAGTGTCGAATTGAAAATTTTTAAAGAGACATTACTTTGATTTTCAAATGGTCGATTTAAAAAAAATTATTTTCAATGTGAATCGAATTTTGGCCTATACGATAGCCAAAATTTTATTTGAAAATGTAATTTTTTTAATTAAAATTTTCACTTTGACCCTTAGTAAATCTGCCCCAAAATATTACTTATGAGGACACTATATTTGAAAAAAGAAAAAAAAAACAACTTGAGATACATATATATATGTATACAGTATATGTATACAGAGTAAAGTTAAATTCTACATGAAAATATATTTATTTATAGTTCTTTTTATCCATAAAGCAGAATCCCCTGTTACAGTAAATATGGACAGAGGCTGAGTTGTGTCTTCTGAAATTAAACTTTTGTTGACATCAGATGCAAGTTGTATTTTCAGAGTGGTGGTTGCATCACTTCTGGAGTGCATTTTAAAATGGTGTTTGCATCTTATTTACAGGGAAAAAGTCTTGTGCACTTACAGATGCAACCTGCTGTGGGATACCAGTGTCAGCGGGGGCCTCCGGCTCCCACGAGGGGGTGTAGTCAGGATCAAGGAGGAAGTCCTTTCCAGCGAGTCCAGGCGAAGTACAAAACAGGGGAAATCCAAAAGAGAGGTCAAAGTCCAGGCAAACAGGTTCAGAAGGCAGGCAGCAAAGATTCAAGGTCAGGAACAGGCAATGGATCAGCAACAGGAATCACAATCAAGGCTAAGAGACCCAGGAACACAATAGCTAGAATGAGCTATACTCGGGCATTGAACCTGGGTCTCCGGCGTGCTTTTATTTTGAATTTGGCACCAAGCGCGTGATGTCACCGCGCCGGTGCTCCGCAACCACGTGGCGGCAATGGGCGCCGCCATCTTGGATCCGCCGCTGAGGAAGCGAGACGCGCTGCCCGGAGCTCCCGGGAAGGCTCCGGGCGGCGTTCGTGACAACCAGGAGCTATCATCAGGCTTAGGTGTCCCTAGGTGCAGTTTCGCACCATTCATCAGAAAATGTGGAATCTACGCATGTGCAACCATGTGACGGTGCAGGAAATGTCTTAAAGGGGTTGTTCACCATTGCATTAATGTTTATTAATGTTTAGCATGATGTAGAGAGTGATATTCTGAGATCATTTGCAATTGGTTTAATTTTTTATTATTTGTGGTATAATTATTTGCAGTGCTGGAATTGGGGAGGATGCACAGGGATGACATCCCCTCATTTCTTTATTTTTGTGAAATAGCATCCCCTTAGTGGGGATTCAAGAGTTTTGCATCCCGGAACTTTCTTTTGCTCCTCTTCACTTTTGCATGCACTAAAATGCAGAGGTAAAATAAAATATAGCTAAATAATAGAAGATAAAGGAGAGAAAAGATTGCTGAGAGAGAAATGGGGAAAAGATAGAGAAGTGTAAAACAGATAAAGAAGGTGGAGGCATCAGAGAGGGTTATAGAGAAAAAGAGAGGAGAAGAAGCAAACAGGGTTAACAAAAAGAGAAAATGAAAGTATTAAACAGCATCAGGTTATTGAATAGTGAGAGAATGACATAGTATATGAAATTATCTTAAGTAATATAGAATATGATGGGGTTGTGCTATGTTATGAACCAATAAATAGGCAGAAGCTGGATTGACAGCCAAGAAAATCCACATGTACAATTTTCGTTTTGGGGTCCCTACAGGTCCCATACTAAGGCAAATATATGCATACTGGGAATTAAACTGTGCATTAGAAGGAAATACCAAAATAGAAATAGCAAAATGGTTTTGTTTTAAAGTGGGTGAAACTAGACAGTATTGGAGTGCGAGGTTTAATATAATAATTGGTGGGGCTTATGGTTGTGGGAGGGATTTGTTTTAGCATGCTGCACTACGCTCACCACACAGAACATCCCTTCACTTTTTTCATTCCAATTCAAGCTCTGATTACTGGTATTTAGTTTTTTATTCAGCAGCTCTCCAGATTGCAATTTTAACAATCGTGTTGCTAAGGTCCAACTTTCCCTAGCAATCATGCATTGATTTGAGACTGGAATATAAGGGGTATAAGTATATATATATATATATATAGAGAGGGTCTTTATAGTAATATGAATAATAAAACTTCACAATCAGGATTAATTTGAAGCCTTACAGAGCATGTGTTTTTTATATTGATTCAGCACCTCCCCCGTTTGAAAGTTGGAATGAGTCAGAAGAAGGAATTATTAAAATAAATAATGAAAACCAATTGAAACATTGCTGAGAATTGTGCATTCTACAACAGAACAAAAGCTATCTAAAGGTGAATAACATCATCAAGGTGCACTCTCTATTTGTAGACAATCCCTATAGCTATACACCGAGCAGAGTTGTCCAAAGTTTCATTAAATTTTGACATTCTCTGGGGTAGATTTACTAAAAGGGCAAAGTGACTAAAGCTGGCGATAATTCACCAGCATTAACATTTTCATTTGCTTTGCCGATTTACTAATAGACGCAGACGTCACTTCGTTAGTGAAGGAGATAGGTGCCAACATTGATTTGCACTCTAATGCCAGGCAAATTTTCAATATTGCGATTGGACGTAACCCCACAAATTCACTAATATGCGGATTTTACTGAACGTTACCTCTACCGATAGACTTGCCTTCACCAGCTCTGACCTGGCGAAGTGCATTGGAGTGCATAGAACATCCTCAGTCTCCAGTTACAATATTTTTTGAGTACATAATATTCTAAGTCCAAAAAGCACTGGCGTCTTTTCCTTTAGTCAGGGTGTTAGGCTGCAAAAGGCATGCATTTTTTTTACGGAACTAGGTTTCCCCCATACATTTACTACAATATGGCACATTATTTAACTGTGGGCTTATGTGTAGGGCATTAAAACAACTCTATCCCTTTGCATGTGTAGTTATCAGTATCCATTCCACTTTACAGCTGTATGCAAATTAGCCTGAGCGCAAGACTTCTAGCGAAGTTGTGCTAGGCAGAATTGAGCGATAGCGATAATTCGCCAGCATTTGGTCGCCTTGGAAGAAATTTCACAACTTAGTTTTTGCATTGTCTGAGCGAATTTTCGCCTGGTGAAGTGTTGTGATATCACTGGCGAATTTGCACTCAAAAACGACGCGCGACTCGTTTCGCAAATTTTTTCCAGGGAAATTCGCAAATTTTTCGGCGAAGTTAAACGGGTGAGATTCGCCCATCACTAAACTTCACACTTGAATGAAATTGACACTTGTTTTCAAGACTGCATCACAGAGACAATTTCTCCAGAACTGTATATTTATAGCATAACTGCAGTTTTATGTTGGTGCCAAAGTGAGACCTAAGTTATTATTTATTTATAAGTGAAACCTGTCCATAATGGGTGATATGGTTGAATTATTTTAAGGGTGTTTATCTTCTATATCTGCACCTGTATCTCTCTAAGTGTTCAACAAGCAATAGCTTGTCCTTCGGTGTAATCCCTCGATGATTGAATGAAATGGTTTCCAGGGATTGTTTTACAGAAAGATTGTGACTGAAATGTGAGGACTGTGAGTCGTGCCAAGCCAAAAATTACAACTTGCGTTTAAAGGAGATGGGCTGGCTTGTCCAAATTCTGTTTTCTCACATTCACATTCCAAAATCTAAATTAACCCAGAGGAAAAAATGGAACATTAATAAAGGGTGAAAAGAATGATTTCACATTTTGTCAAAGCTCATGATTACACAGTTATAAGAGAGTTGCTTGAAAAGGCAGTGACGGTAACATTCAACAGTAATCTAGGGTTTTAGATTGTTTACACATCCTTTGTTTGTCAAAATATGTCTCTTTACTACTCTGCTGGCCAATGGACTGAAACAATTTAAATTGCCCCTGTACTATCAATTCTGTTATTATTCCTAGTTTCCTACTAATATTATACAGACTTTATGAAGATATGTAATTGATTTATGGGAACAAGAAAAACATACACTGCAGTTTTCTGTTTTTATGCAAAATCTGGCCTCTTAGCTCTCAAGAGTCGAGCCCTTTGACCGTCTGTTTCAGCTTGTTTCAATGTTGATTTGCCTTGATCTTGTTTTTGTGCCTTGCTGTGGGAATTTTAAAAAGCAAACTAGTTTATACTTTTTATAAAATGATATTGAAAATAGGAAGATTTTTTTCTTTCTTTGTGGATGGAGCAACTTTCTTTAATATGCCAGCATTTATATTTTAAATTCATAGTATGTGATATCTGTGCCTGTATTGTGCGCTCTACATACAAACATTTTTAAGGATTCATAATTTGCTTCCCTGAAAATTTAAAAGTTAGTGATGGGCGAATTAATTCGCCAGGGGCGAATTCGCAGCGAATTCCCGCGATTCGCCGCCAGGGGCAGAGTCCAGTACTCATTTCAAAGTTCAAAGAAGCAAATCAAATTGTAGGCCAAAGTCAGAACTGAGAAGGAGAAACTAGGCTGGGATTCAAGAAGCAAGACAGGAGCTCAGAAATTCACCAATGGGCTAGATCAGAGCTGGACGTTTGATGATCAAGCAACTAAGAGTTGCATATGCATTATATATATATCTATAGATAGATATATATAGATATATATAGATATATATATATCTATAGATATAGATATATATAGATATATATATCTATAGATATAGATAGAGTGATAGATAGAGAGATAGATAGCGAGATATAGATTAGCTATAGATAAATAGTGGGCGAATGTATTGGTCTGCGGAAAATTCACAACGAATTCCCGTGATTCACGAAACACCTGCGAAATTTCGCCTGGTGATAATTCGCTGGCGTCTCTCATCCAAAAACGGACGCCTGTGTCCAAAATGAGATGCGTCGGCGTTTCATGAATTTTTCGCCGCCGATTTGCCCAACACTATAGATAAATGTATAGATAAATGTATATATATTTTAGGGAACATCTGAAGTCACTGTAATTTATAATGATTTCAACTAATGAAATTTTATCTCATTTGCATATTAACTCCACTAACATTTACCCAGTGATGCTCATAGTTCAGGTTAGGGTTACATGACTGGAGAACAAGAAAAAAAGTCTAAATAGTAAATGCCTCTCTATATCTCTCTAACCCCCTCTCTTATGTGTGCTACACCGCACTCCAATGTTCCTGCAGCCTTCTTTCTTCTGTTCTTGTTCACTGGTGGTTGATTTAACTTGTTGAAGCACTCCCACAGGTTCTCCTCCTAGTTTGCAAGCTTCTCTGTTTCTCCTGTAGCACCAAGTACTTTAACTAGTCTTGGATATGTCCTTCTCTCCAGGAAACCTTTTAATCTTTAACATTCATTGGGATACTGAAACTAACAATAGGCAAACATGTTTTCAACTTTGTCAATGTTTCCAAGC
>CM044447.1:62690885-62713671 GCA_024363595.1 Xenopus borealis
AATGATCTGAATATAGTAATGATCTGATATATATTTTCTGATATCATTCAATATAATGTTGCATACTGTAAGATGGATGGAAATAAATTAGTACTGAAAGTATTAATCATCAGTATAATGATTTATATTTTTAAAGCAAATTCATATAAATGGATGGTTTTATTATAGGCTGGGAAATATCGTGTAAAAATAATGAGGAAAAGTTTGTGGTCACATGTAAGCAAGTCATTATTAGGAAATACACATACGATTGATTCTTGTTTCAGAGTAAAAATAAATAGTAATAAACACAACCAAGAAGTAGGTGACATTGATACACAGTGTGGCTTTGGAAGTTGAAAGTCTTCAGTGAATATTAGGGACAAGAAAGAGAAATGATATCATTAACATAAGCATACAGCAGTACCACAGCATTATTTAACATAACTATTGTACCTCAAGGTGAAAAATATTAGTGTTCTAATGGCGGCATATGCTTCTTGAGAAACACTCAGGCTGAAGAAAAATTGAGCCGGGAAACTTGAGGTCCTTAAAAAACTATTTGATCTGTTTTCCATGGGAAATGTTAATGTTAGTGTTCAAATAATGGGCCTGATCCAATTAGCGGTACAAATCTGGAGAAAATAGACTTCTTCCATATATATATAGATACACTTTATCAAATTAGTCAGGGCTTAATTAAGTACTCTAGTTACTGTACATACACATGAGAACAGGTCATTAGGAGTACCAAAATCAAGGCAGCAAAAATACATACATCTCATTAATTGCATTAATTGTTTCTTCTCATTGGAAATATTATTTAACATGACAATAATAATTTACAAAACATCAGGAAAAAGTCTATTTTCATTTTTTTTTCTTTTGAGCATTTACTTTTGATGGGAAAAATGTTCTTGATAATTGATAAGGGTTCATTTTGACAATTTATCGTGCACAAATTGAGAATTTTTTATGTAATTACATGTGGATCCACTGTTTTGCCAACAATAATTGTTACCATTAGTGATAAGTCAATATACTCCATTTCTCCCCAAAAGTATTTATAGAGAAAGAAACATTTGCAAAATGTATGGTAAAATTGTAATAATGACATTGATGGTTTTTCTGTGTAGCTGCTGCTAAACTCAACATCCAATATTGAGGTTTCTGTGTACCTTTCTCAAGTTCCAGCACAGTCAATTTGTTAGGGAGTTTAATAGTTGATTTTTACGTCTCTAAAGCATGATACATAGCCAGAATAACGTTTTGATTCTACTTTAACTGCTGTTGCTATGATTATACACAAAATTAGGTGTGATGCCAAGTAAAAGGATTTGTTCTGAGAGGGTAAAAACACATATTTCTGCGAAGAAATAATGTTTAAATCTGCTGAACATTCAAAGTTTCCTCATCCAGATCAAAAACATTGCATGTCAATGTGCATAGGTACAAATTTTTAACTGGCGGGACACAAATGCTCATGGACCAGTAATGCGGAGAGTACAAACTACATCCTAACCTACTGTATTTACCCCCAGATATACAAATATATTGTTCTAAAATTTAAAAGAAAATAAATATGGAATTAGTGTTAAACAGCTTGCAGTATACCACATACCACACTGCCACAGTACTCATAGATGATGCCGTGCACCGAGGGATACCTTTTTATCTGCAAGAAAAACTTTAAACAAATCCTCAGTAAAGATATTGGACACTTGGCTTTAACTGCCTTTAGGTCTTAGCACAGCTCAAACTATGGGTCTATTTCTGCAGTGGTAAATTATCAAGAGAAACTGCTATACCACTTCCCATTTTTATATACTCTTTGGGGGGGTGGGGTTACTTAGTCATGTGTAACATGGGGCAATATACACAGCCAGGTAGGACAGTGCATTTCTAGTAGGGCTACTATATTCTCCCCCACTGCTCCAGGAAAACACCCATCATGCAAGTTCTTATTCTTGACGTAATTTTGGTGTGCCAGTAGGCTAAAGGCATGATGTAATGTCATGTCATATAAAAACTGATGATGATTGCTAATTTCCCCCAATGTATGACTTGTGTGTTTCATTATTTTTAATATGGGAACCATTATGTACATCTTTGAACTCTGTACACTTAGGGGCACATTTACTAAGGGGCACATTTACTAAGGACAAAAAATCTAAATTTCAAAGTAATTTTGGTCTAGTTCAGCTATTGAATGGGCCAAAATCGATTGGAATAGTAAAAAATTTGAAAATTCAACAAGTCGAATTTTTGAAGTACCAGCCCTTTAAAATCCTTCGAATTAGACACTTCACCACCTTAAAGCTGCCGAATTGCCATTGTAGCCTATGGGGGACTTCCTAGAAGCTGTCTTGAAATGTTTTCTAAGTCCTTGGAATTAAAAGGATTTTGCGCAAAATTCAGTTCAATTCGAACGATGCGATCAAACAATTCAAACTATTTGTAATTGATCAAAAGTGGACCTGTTCATTTGAAATAGGTCAATTTTCGATTGAAAAAGCCTTTTAATGTTTTTTCACTTAAAAATTTGACCATTAGTAAATCTGCCCCTAAGGGTTGAATTTCAAATACAAAAAACTTTGAAATTCGAACATCAAATTTTCTTGGGTGGGTAATTTTCAATTGAAAATGACCATTTTCGATCAAATTCAAATTGTTCAAATCAAACGATTTGAACGATTTCCCTTTAAAAAAAATTCAAAATTGCAAAACTTTGGCAAATTGCATGTAAAGGCTATGGGAGGTCCCCCATAGGCTATAATGGCAATTCGGCATGTTAAAGGTGGTGAATGGTCGAATTTCAATTTTTTTAAAGGTACAGTACTACAAAATTCAAATTTTCAATTTTTTAAAATTCAAATCGAATTTTGGGCTATTCGATAGGTGAAGTAGCCAAAATTTTTATTTTATTAGAAAATTCACTTCACTAAGGGTAGTAAATTTGCGAATAAATTTGAATTTTTAAATTTAAAATTTTAAAGTAATTTTGGACTACTTCGACTATTGACAATCCCAAAATTTTTGAGATTTGAATTGAAAAAAAATTAGAATTTTGAAGTATTGTCTCTTTAAAAATCTTTGCCACCTTAGAGTTGCTGAATTGCCATTGTAGCCTACGGGGGACCTCCTCGAAACTTTCCTGAAAAATTCCTGGAATTTCAAAGTTAAAAAAAAATAGTATGAAGCATTTGAATGATTCAAATTATTTTTATTCGATCAAAAACAGAACTGTTTGAACGAAATAGGTCAATTTTTTATTGAAAATGGCCCCCAAAAAAATTAAATGGTTGAATTTCGAAGTTTTTTCACCTCAAAATTCAACCATTGGTAAATGTGCCCCTTAGTAAATGTGTCCCTTAACATGATTCCAAAAATGCATCATTCAGTGCCATCCTTGCTCTAGACCAGTGATCCCCAACCAGTAGCTCGTGAGCAACCTGTTGCTCTCCACCCCCTTGGATGTTGCTCTTATGGTCCTTAAAACAGGTGCTTATTTTTGAATTCCAATCTTGAAAACAAGTTTTAATTGCATAAAAACTAATTATAGTGGCTATTTGGCACCCTAAAGGACTTTTTCCTGCTTGTTTGCTCCCCAACTCTTTTTACATTTGAATGTGGCTCATGGGTAAAAAAGGTTGGGGACCCCTGCTCTAGACTATGCATCACAGAACTTTAGTGCTATTTAAATTCACCACAATCACAGTGATGTAGTCAGAATCCTGATAGAAGTTTGCTGTTTGTCTTTCTGCTGAATTTCTACTTATTTATATTTTGCTCAACACTTTGGGGCAGATTTACTAATGGTCGAATTTCGAAGTGAAAAAACTTCGAGATTCGACCATCTAATTTTTTTTTGGGGGGGGGGCAGTTTCTATCAAAAATGGACAAAATAGGTCAGTTTTCAATCAAATTGAAATAGTTTGAATTGTTCAAATGCATTGTTTAATTCAAACGATTGAACTACTTCAACCAAAATCCTTCAAATTCTTGGAACTTAGAAATATTTTCAGGACTGGTTTTAGGAGGTCCCCCATAGGCTAAAATGGCAATTTGGCAGCTTTAAGGTGGCAAAGTGTCGAATTTGAAGGAGTGTAAAGAAAAAGTACTTCAAAATCCAATTTTTTTAAAATTCAAATCGAATTTTGGGCTATTCAGTAGTCGATGTAGACCAAAATTACTTCAATATTCAAATTTTAAAAATTCTATTTTTGTTTGAAAATTCTCTTCGACCCTTAGTAAATGCCCCCCTTTTTATATAAAGGTGCCTTTAGTTATGTTGTTTGAAAATTGTTCACAGGATCACTAGTTAATAAAAATAAACTTTTAAGTCAGTTCTCTCTTCTAAATTACACTTGGCCTAATTGTATTTCTAAAATAATATATGTTAGATCCAGCTAGGAGAATGCGGTTGTGAAATACTTGCTTAAATCCTCCAATTTACGTTGGTTTGGTTTGGCTAAACTTTCAAAGTCCTTGGAGTAAGGAGCTATGGATTCTGAATGCTGTAATTGTAGTTATATTTCCAACTGTGTATTTGTCTCTGTATTGTGGGAAACCCAAGTGAAACACTATTCTTTTTCCCTGTGAGGAGAGGCCTGTTGAGTGAAATAGTTTAGGAAAAGGTGACTGTATTGCTTTTTTGTAGTTTAAGATGCCTATATAATTGTGTATGCTCCATAAGAAAATAAAAATAAAATATTAAGGGGCAGAAGAACATTTGAACTGATGAATAATTTATTTACTAACTCTTATCAGTTAGGAAAATGTGCTAATATTATATATATAAAAGTAGATATGGGGAGCACTGCCCATCAAACACAGGGGATGGTGTGCAGGGTCATATAGTATTATATATAATATTATATATATTATAAGACTGATCAGTAATTAATTGAAATTGATATTCTATGGAAGCTCAGAAACCAGTACTTTTTGCATATGAATTGCTATTTAATCAGGCTCCTATGAAAGATAAAACCACATTTTCTGCTTGGTTAAAGGGATACTGTCATAGGAATTTTTTTTTTTTCAAAATGCATTAGTTAATAGTGCTGTTCCAGAAGAATTCTGCATTGAAATCCATTTTCAAAAGAGCAAACAGATTTTTTTTATATTTCATTTTGAAATCTGACATGGGGCTAGACATATTGTCAATTTCCCAGCTGCACAAGTCATGCGACTTGTGCTCTGATAAACTTCAATCACTCTTTACTGATGTACTGCAAGTTGGAGTGATATCACCCCCTCCCTTCCCCCCCTCCAGCAGCCTAACACTAGAGCAATGGAAAGGTAACCAGATAACAGCTCCCTTACACAAGATAACAGCTGCCTGGTAGATCTAAGAACAACACTCAATAGTAAATATATGTCCCACTGCATACTATTCAGTTACATTGAGAAGGAAAAACAACTGCTTGCCAGAAAGCAGTTCCCTCCTAAAGTGCTGGCACAAGTCACATGACCGGGGCAGCTGGGAAATTGACAAAATGGCTAGCCCCATGTTAGATTTCAAAACTGAATATAAAAAAAATCTGTTTGATCTTTTGAGAAATGAATTTCAATGCAGAAGTCTACTGGAGCAGCACTTTTAACTGATGCATTTTGAAAAAAAAATGTTTTCCCATGACAGTTTCCCTTTAAGCTGTCCAGAGCTTACTTAGTATATGCAATGACAAAAGAAATCTTAACAATATCTATGATGGTAAACTTCTGTAGACAGCTGAAGTTCTCTACTGGTAAATTCATTTCAGTACATAAACTATATATTTTCTAGATGTTTATTTTTAGACAAATTCTCCTTTAAAGATAGTTTGAAGATTTGAGTTATGTCAAAGTGGAGAACAGAGGCAGGGGCCTGCAACACCGCTTATCATCAACATACAATGCGGCTTTGACATCCTTGCCCCCGCGGTTTCATAACAATTCATACTGTCCTTCCAGTCATATACATTGAAAGATTAACACCTGCCTCAATGAAAATCATGGTATCATTGTGACTGGATCGCACTTTCACACACCTGTGAGTTTCAGCCAATACCTTACTGACATTCAATGGAACTATTGTTATTGGATAGTGTTTCCTCCAATTGGATTGTTTTCCTCCAATAATAATTAATGATCTCTTAGTTGGGATTGCGTAGAAGGCACTGTTTTACTATTAAAGACAAAAAGGAAATCATTTTGAAAATTTTGAATAGTGATGGGTGAATTCTTTCGCCTTGATTCGCTGCGAAAATAACGCCCATAGACTTTTAGCGTCAAAAAAATAAGTTGTGTGTCAGAAATAAAATTTGCCGTGCATCAAAAATCTTTTTGATGCCCATAGCCTTTATGGGGGAATGCAATATTTCACCCATGTCAAATTTTGGAGAAGTAAAATAGGTTAAATTCGCCCATCCCTAATTTTGAATTTTATTATTATAATTGAGTCTATGGGAGATAAACTTTGCAAGAAAGGGCATGGTGTAAATATATAGTAGCCTTTAAATAGCTTCTGTAACTATAAATACTATATTCAGTATCTTACTATAATTAAACAATTTGTATCACAACCAGTGTTGTAACCATTTGTGTATTTCTGCATTTATAGGAATGGATTCTGATGGGATATACAGAGTCAGTGGGAACCTGTCCACAATACAGAAACTACTGTAAGATTTATTGTAAATCAGGGTAAGTTATTTCTAGGACATGGATACGTTCTGACTTCCCCTAATGCAACTGTGTTTTTCTTGGACTGGAGGATTTTTTTTCTGTTCTTTCTTTTCTCACTGCCATTTTGATCAATGTTTAGATTCTTCCCTTTGGCTTTTGACGATGCTTTGAGCTTATCTGGAAATGAAAAGGAAAAAAAAGTTTAGTGGTTAGCTTTTGAACTTTTCTGAGTAATAATGGCCACAGGGGAAGATGTTTCCCGGCAATTGAGAATTGTCCTGTAGAGCTAAAAGCCCATAGCTTTTACTACTCCATCATTAAGAACAGGAAATACCCATCCTGCAGGTCACCATAACTACTGTGGGAATTTCAAGACAATAAGACCAATAACTATTAAATACTTCTTTTTTTACAGTTAGGTTTCTATTATTGTTATTATTTTTGTAAAATATGTTTATTTCTTTCTATTGAAGATTTTCTTTCTAAGAAGAATTTAAACAAAGTCAGATCTTACCTTATGGAAACACCATTACCTTTTTTGTGCTTGCTACCCAACTCTTTGATTTCTGGTTATTTTAAAATATTAGCTTGATATAAAAACAGGATCTTCCAGTCCAAGTCCTGGTTTTGTTAGACTGGAGCCTGAAAACATTTGCTGCCTGCCCGAGCCAGGATATCCCTTGGAAAATCAGCCTTTTATAATAAGCTACAATTACTGCCTTTAATCTTCCATACTCAATAGAACCAAATTCCCAGGAGATCTCATTGGCTCACAAGTTAAACATTAATGGTTTTACTTATATACATGCAACATTCAGGGATATTTGTCATTATCTAGGGCTTAAAAATATATGAAACAAACTAAAAGTTTCTATGGCACCAGTGGGAAGAGAAATTATTTTAAGAAACTTTCTGCTTTTTTTATCTTGTCCTGTACATTATAGCAGTACAATGATACTGAACTCCTAGGGGCTGATTTACTAAGGGTCGAAGTAAATATTCAAATGCAAAAAATTTGATATTCGAAGTAAATTTTTGAAAAACTTCGACCACCAATCGATTTGCACGATCGAATAGTAAAATCCTTTGAGTTCGAAATTCAAAGTAATGTCTCTTTAAAGAGCCTTCCATTTTTTAACTTCACCAAATAAAAGTTGCTGAAGTGCTAGACCATTTTTCTAAGTTTTATTTTATCAAATAAAATCCTTTGAAATTTTTCTTCGACTGCAGAAATGCCAAATTCAGTTAAAAATCCTTTGACTTCGAATATCAAAGTTGAAGGATTTTAATTTGATGGTCGAATTTCAAAGTATTTTACACTTCGAAATTGGACCCTTAGTAAATCACCCCCGCACTGTTCATCTTTATCTGTTCTCTTCTGGGAACCAAACCTGTAATGTCAACTATTTAGGGTAGGGGGGAAGGGGGATACAAATGATGAGATTTGGTTCTATAACTATTATTTAAATGTTTTACCCCTTTGCAACTCAGTCCACAGCTTTTATTTGGTTCCATATTCATTTAGATGCATTAGTTACATTTGAAATATGGATAACATAGCTTATCTGGTTTCCTGCAAGTCAGCTCCTGCTGTATTGCCTACTTCTAATAAATGTATTGCTGGTAAAGTGCATTTGTTTCACTAGGTTTTAGCAGAATTGTCAATTAGGAAATGTCCCTGGATGCCAGATTTTATATAAAAGTTTAACGCTCCTCAAACAGTGCAGTAGCTTCGCCAGCTCTACTCAAATGTAAGATGTAAACAGATTGTCCACTGGAGAGCAAATAGTTAAAGTTTGTTTCTTTTATTAGAGATGCATAGCACTACATGTTACATTGGTTGCCCTTCCTCTGGTGCAATTTACAGAAAACAGATAATGATTGCCTTAAATCCACATATCCTCCCCCACACCAAATCATGTGACCAATAACACAGACTCCTCTTATGGCCAGGTATATCAGTAAATCAAATGGAGTATTATCAACATATAGATCTACTCCATAAAGTTAAACAGATTACATCAGATTCATTAATACATATACATTTAAAGGGTCCTAACATACATCCATTATCAGTATTGTTCATATTATCAGTCGGTATGCCCAATTTAGTTTTATATTCAGTCCATCTGAAAAAAATATTTTTCATTTTTTAAAATTTCAAAAACATTTTTTCAAAAAACATTTTAAACCCCATGCCTCATTCATTCCCATTGGTTCCACAGTATTAAGAAGCTCAATCCATCTTGCTTCATTTTGCAGTAATTTTAATTTTCTTTCTCCTCCCTGATTAGGCATTTGGATATGTTGCAATACCATCCAGTGTAAACTTGCTGGGGTATGCTTAGCAGTGTAAAAATGCCTTCCCACTGGTGTTTGCGACTTCTTATTTTTAGGATCAAAGGCACTAATTGATATTTTATGTACTCCTATTCGTATTTTTACCTACCTGGATGTCTGCCCAACATAAAGTTTGCATTTAAGAGCATATATTACTGACTTTGAGTTACAGGTATGATATTGTTTAATTGGAATACAATGTCATTTATGTGGGTGTGTAATATAATTCCCTTTAATAACTGAATTCAAATTACTACAGTTAAAACAGGGAAAGGTGCCAGTTTTTGGTGTTTGGTTCTCGTGAGGTTTCGAAAATTCTGCTCTCACCAAATGATTTGCAATATTCTTACCTCTTTTATATGAAAATAAAGAGGCATTATTAAACACTCTACCAAATGTGTAATCCTTCTTTAATAAAGACCAATGTCTGATGATAATATAATATAATGAATTTTGTGAGTTTACCAGGAATCAGCACTTAATAAATGGCAGTTTCTAAAACAATACTTCCAATTTGTATCCCCCTGAACTAATTAGGTATCAAGAAAATAATAGTATCTAGCTTACAGCAAGGCAAATTATATGTAATCATTGGTAAGTGAAAAAATTTAGCTGTGTCAGGGAATGATAGTGTTGAATGAGTTACATTATTGTTACCATAGGAGGCCAATTAGGGCTCTAGCTTGGACTTGGTCAAGTGAGTTTTTTGAACTAATTTATGACTTCAGGTTTTTATGTTTTATGGCAGGCCTTCATAGTTCTTACCTCTTGGAGATGTAGGTGGAGAGGCAGTCAGAATAAAATTAAATCAACAATTCTGTCAATACTCAAGTAATTTCCAAGTTAGTCATACATTTAATATGTTCCAAGGGTCTGTTGACACTGATAATCCATAAAAGATGGTACAGAATTAAGATTGTTTGTAAAGCTTTACAGGCTACCCTATCAATAATACCCTCTGATTCCGTTGACAATTTTAATTTTTTTTTTCTATAATAATTTGATTACCCACAATTCACATCTCTACAGCATGTCAATAGTACCTTCTAACCACCTCCCTAGTTTGTTTTCATATATTTCATTACATATCTTAACAATCAAGTTATTCTCAATCTAAATATGATGAGGTAGGCTGTACTAATCAGCTTGTTAGGGAGGGTGGAACCCAAGTTGTCTTCTTAGCTGAAATACTCAATTATATTACTTATGTCCCCCCAAATATGCACTTTAACAATTAATAACAGCCTTATCATCATTTGTAAAAATAATTTCTTTATTTCCAATGCATATCAGATATCAGATATATTAACCTTTCCAAATTGTGACCACCCCCACCCAGTCTCATTATGCTTGCCATTCTAGGCATACCATGCATAGTACAATGTTGCATTACAAGTTTTATAATAAACAAAACCTATCACACCATCAAATGGAATATATTTTTTACAAAATAATTTTGCATTCTTTTTATTTGTACAGGTAGGATATATTTTATTTAGTTTTATTTTTCTCACCATCAAACAAGGCTACAGTGAAATATACTTCATTATTCTCCCCCCCCCCATCCCACATGGTGTTTTTCTGCATCAGAAACTATTGATATTAAGCTACATGGCTTACATGAGATAAGATTATCTTTTAGAAATGATTTATTTTTCCTATTAAAAGTATGAAATCACATGATTGTAAGTGGGAAAGAGTTGGGCACCATAACTTACAGAGTCTTAAAACTTTTATCTTGTATTTCTTACTGATATAAAAAGCCAGGCTCTTCACAATTTTATTAAAAGAATATTGAAGTTGAAGTATATGTTGTGATTGCACATTCTGAACGAATATATTAATATCTACATGGATGTCACCTTACTTTAATAAACATTAAAATGGGTGCTACTGTGGACATGCTTTTTTTTTCAATGGTTAGATTTTTAATGCCCTTTGCTAAGGATTTTTTTTTTGCCCATGATGCACCTTGCTCCTTATTTATGTACCTGCAACTGTCAAAATTAATCAAAGGTTTGCTTCTGACAGTATTCATGTGTGTTCATGTGTACATGTAGGAGCAACTAGAATTTACCATGTACTTACTGGTGGCCCATTTTCATCCATACACAAGCGCCTTACAAGGTTGTCATTGCACCGGAGCTAAGAGGATAACGTAAAGGGGCAAAAAACACTGGGGTTTCTATACTCACACCCTGCCTTCAGGACACTGCACTGAGGATCTGCACTGCATTTGATATCAATGGCTCTAATGTTGCAAAGGTGCAGAAAGTACAAAATAAAGGGCAAAGGAATAGGACTTGCACCTGTAAAAAACTAGCACTAATGCCTAAAGGTATATGTAGATGACTGAGAAGTTGACACTTCTGCATTAATTATCACTGAATATTCAAGTAGGACATGGTGAAACAGTATTCAGAGAAAAATAGGACCAGTGATGGCAACTAAAAAGTATAGATGCTCCATAGATGTTTGCTTTCATTGTTCTTCTTGCAGCTGTCTGAATAACATCTAATGCAATTTTGACCAGTGTTTATAAACGAGCCCCATTTTTTTCTCAATCACCAGAATATTAACATTGGTTTGGAAAACTTGACCATGTTAAAAAACTGGATTGCACTATAATCATATTCTTCCATTCACTGTCAAATCTTAAAATATCTAAAAATGGAAAATACACCTACCTTATATTGTGGGACAAACATGGATTAGAATTTTAATATTTAGCACCCAGGTTTTCAAGAGTTATTCTAGAGAAATTTGTTGCATTCTAAAACTATTTGTCATTTAACAATCTAACCTTTAAAAAATTAAAACCAGAATTTTTTTTTGCAACACAACTTCAATTTATTATTATATCATTGGTCTCAAACAAGTGTGATAATAATAAGGTCATCCACTACAGAAACTGTGTTCTTATTAAGCACACTGCCAGCCTAAATAATTTAATAATAAAGAATTTGCCTGTTTGATTAATTGTTGTAGAGTAAAATTTACAATAAACCTGTCTTGATCAGTGCTTCACAGAGGCACTATTACTGTCTGTGCTGTTGTTTAACAAGAATTTAATTGGAAAGATAAGTGAATGCACATTTAAAAGTATTGTTCATTTGCTTTATAATCACCCCATCCCTCAAAGTATTGACAGCACTAGGCACAAACCATTTCCAATTTTACAAGTATTATTTTCCATATGTGTGCCTTAAATAAAACTGTTTAATTAGAAGATTTATTGCTTCTGCCCTAGTAAAAAAATATTTTAAACAGACTAGTGTCTCTAATATTAAAAAAAGAAGTTTTGTCTGGGACTTATTACATCATTTTTTACCTTGCCTGCTGGTACTCATCAGAAGATACAATTTCTGCACTATTATACTAATTAGACGTTATCTTATATTGGTCTATGGTACACTAATGGAATCAAAGTGGTTGGTATGAGTTACTGGATCAGGTAAAATATTTCCCGTCATTTGATGTACATACTCAAACAGAAACCTCTATAAACAATTTAGACCACACCATTGTGATGAGAAGTATATTTGATTAGGGGAAATGCCTGCTTCAATTGCCTGCTTCAGTTTCCTTACACTATCCAAAGGCTGATAACTAGATGACTAAAATTTAAAAAAAAAAAATTTTTAGAGGTTCAAATTTTTAAAACAAATCATCCTTGATCTCTAGCATATTTACAAAAAGAAAATCAGAAAAAAGTGATCACATAAGAAAAATGTATTGCACTCAAGGCTTTTAGCTATTTTTTTTCATCATTCTAGTTGTCAAGGTTCTCATATTCTCATTGATAGTTCTTGTAAATTTGAGAACAAACAATTTGAATTAAAACATAATTGCATTTTTTCACCAATAATTTTTTTATTAAAATTCCTTTTTTATTATGATTTTTTTTGTATTTCCCCAGACTCACTATATTAGAACAAAAGCAATTAAGTCCCCTAATGTGTACATATTTATGGATCACTCTGATGCTGATTTTACAAGCATTGCCAAGGTAGGTCTTTTCAGAAACCACCTACATATTGGTGCACTATGTGTATTTTCATATGGGAAGCTAGTGGAATTTTTGTTTATAATGAAGAGAGTATAAACAATGAGCAATGTCTTTGTCTGTATACAGTATATTGCTTTTACGGGTTGATTTAATTTAATGAATGCGTAGCTGTAGGCCTTTATAATGAAAGTACAGTCACAGTACAATTAAACTTATACACTCTATTGCTGTATTTCAAAACCACTATGGTTATTTCCTCACCCATGTGACCCCCTAATGTGTCAAACTCAAAATTATTGCTTCTGTTTTCTTGTCAATTGTTGTCTCTGGCTACAGAGTAACTAGCTGACTGTACTAGGCAGTGAATAATTCTTATAAATAATATGGTCAACCACAGGTTGTTTTCCAAACAATTGTGGCTAAGTCCAAAGAAACCACACAAAGTACTAATAATGTGTTGTGGCTAAATAGTGACTGTGGTTGAGGATATGCTATTGTACATAATGGAAGAAATTTATCATGTACCACGGCCAAAATAGCATTACTCTGTGCCATCTCAAATTACGGCTGTGTTTTAGAACAGGACTTATTAACCTGTGCTTCCCTCAACATAAATACACATGCTTGCTTATGGGTGACCATTATACCCTTTATTACGCTGAAATGTATATATAACTATATATATTTAATTTGTAGAATCCATAATTTTTAAGAAAAACGTTTTATTTTTTAATTACATTTTAAAAACATTTTGTGTCACATACCCGGAACTCCAACCCAAATAAATTATGCAAAACAGGGCTTGAAGGACTCATTCAGAAAATATATAAGTTAAATTTTTGGTCACAATTTTTGTAAATGTTTTTACAGGAATGTTAAAGCCAGTAGACATTGGACAATACACAATTAAATTAATAGAAACATTATCTAATTAAAAATCTATTGTATTCTATGGGGGGAATGGTAGCTGGGGGGAATGGTAGCTGTGTTACCCACGTTTTTAGACCCATGATAAAAATACAAATACCCTGCCCTGACCTGCATATATATGTTATACCCTGCATAAGATGGAACACACTCTCAGTTTGCAAGAAACTTACTTATATTCATGATTTTTCATCACAAATTTCTTTAATCTACTAGGAATTACTGAACCCTGATTTTTTTTAATGACAGTGCATAACCTGCTGCCCTGTCTTATAGGGATCTACATCTTATTCACACTCCCAGACCGGTAAAAAAAGCAGGTTGAGGGGTAGGATCACTTTTCTTTCCCTGCTGTACTTTTAAAGTTTATCCACCTGTTCCTTCTCTGTCAATTACCTCATTTGAGGTTCAATGTATAAGGCTCTTTTCTCCAGTATTATTTTGCATTACTGTCATATACAGACCTGGACCAACTCACAATTTTTTGACAACTTTGATGCTTGACTTTCTTATTTCATCTGATGCCCCATCTAGCATACAGGGTGACTGTTATTGAAAGAAGTTTAGACAGCAGAGGCATTATATTACATTCTCCCTTGGCTTAACTCTGTGCTCTGTGATTCCCCCTCTCACTCCAATGGTAACTCTATGGATCTTATATATGCCAAACTATGTTAAATTTTTCACTTTACTAACTCACCTTTCCCCTTTCTGATAGCATTCTGCTCACATTTCAAGTCTCACTAACCCCCTCCCTACCTTCTGCAATTCCCACACACATACAATGACCTGCAAACATTAGACGTCACATCTAGTGATGGGCAAATCTACCCAGTTTCGCTTCGCCGAAAAATGCGAATGCGAATTGGCGAAAAAAGTTGTCTCGTCAAAAAAACGACGTGCGACTCGTTTTTTTGGTGAATTTTCGCCTGGCGAATTTTCGCTGGCGTTTCGCAAATTTATTCGCCAGCGGCGAATCGTGGGAATTCGCCGCAAATTCGCCCTCACTAGTCACATCTCTCTTTTTCCTTTGACTCTCTTTACTCTAATATCTCAAGCATCTCCTCTCCTTATCTGGCTATCTCTGTCTACTATAGAACACTCACCACTGCTCTTAATGAGAATACTCCTGCCAAGACAAAATGCGTTAGACTTTGGCATAGCTCTCCAAAGACATTCATGTACACTTGAGCATTGGTGGTGCAAACTCTGTTCTGAATTTTCTGCAGCTACAAATCTGCTCTGCTAAACAAACATACTTTACTATACTCATTAACTCCCTTTATAAAAACATGCACAACTTTTTTTTTTTAGCTTTAGAACTAATTTTCCCTTCTATAGCCCTCCCCTACCACCTCTGTGTACATCAATCACTGCTCAAGATATTGCTGCTCACTTCAAAATCTAAATAGACACAATAGGAAATTAGATTACACTACTAACCCTCCTCCTAGACATTCACCACCCTCTCTCCACTCATTTCAGTCTCTCCAGTGCTTCTTCTCACCTGTGACTGATGAGAAAGTTTGAAGACGTCTCAAAACATTTGACTTCCTCTCACCTCACTGCTTGTCCACTTGATCCCTTCTAAACTTCTCTGCAATGCCAATCCCCCTCTAATCAAAGCTGCCATAACTCATCTATTTGATCTCTCACTCTCATTTTGAATCTTTCTTTCCTGATTAAAACATGAACTTGGACCTTTGCACAGAGAGGTAGGAGCTGACTAGTGGCTGCACAGAAGGGCTACAGCTCCCGGCATACACCTCGCTGCTTGAATAACATTCAATGAGTTCTTCGTAATCCTGACACCACGCTCCGTGTTACTATCAGCAGCTCCAGCTGCCTGTGTCTCATCTGTCTGTGTCAAAGTCACACGGTCCTGTGGGTCACGGAGCAGCCAGGGATCTTGGGCGGTCTCACTGCCGGGGGTGGAAAGTCGCAGTTGCAGAAAGTAGCAGCGTCCGGCGGCTCCAAAACCAAATTGCCAGCTATCTGGGACCAGAGTGCAGGCACCATGCTCCTCGAGCTGCTCTTAACCCTTGATGTGGCAGTGCTGAGATGGGTGACTGGTGGTGGGGCCCTGGCCTGCGAGGATGAAGAAATCCACCCATTCAAGATTGAAACCGCGGAGGAAGAGTTAAAAGATTTATTTGATTGCATTGACCATGCCTGATACACAGAGCCGCTGGAAGGCAGCCGCTTTAATTACTACAACTCACAGTAATAGCCCTGCCCCCTGACACCAGCTTGCCTTACTACACGCACTACTCACAGTAATAGCCCTGCCCCCTGACACCAGCTTGCCTTACTACATGCACTACTGACAGTAATAGCCCTGCCCCCCGACACCAGCTTGCCTTACTACATGCACTGTTGACAGTAACAGGCCTGCCCCTTGACACCAGCCTGCCTTGCTAAATGCACTACTCACAGTTGCAGCCCTGCACCCGGACACCAGTTTGCCTTACTACATGCATTACTCACAGTAACAGCCCTGCCCTCTGACACCAGCTTGCCTTACTACATGCACTACTCCCAGTAACAGCACCACCCTCTGACACCAGCTTGCCTTACTACATGCACTACTCCCAGTAACAGGCCTGCCCCTTGACCCCAGCTTGCCTTACTAAATGCACTACTCACAGTTGCAGCCCTGGCCCCTGATACCAGCTTGCCTTGCTTCATGCACTACTCACAATTGCAGCCCAGCACCCTGACACCAGCTTGCCTTACTACATGCAGTACTTACAGTAACCAGTGTCGGACTGGTATGCCAGGGGTCCACCAGAAAACCTTAGACCAAGGCCCCAACTTTCCAAACTATTATTCCTTCTCTCCTCACTTCACCTTTTTAGTCTCCTATTCTTTTGGATCTACTTACTATACTCTATTCTTCCATTATCAAGCCTCTTGTTCCACATAAAGAAATAGGGAATAAACATTAAATATGCCAAATTGTTAGAAGCAAGAAGGTCCACTGACACCTGGGCCCACCGGGGGTTTTCCTGGTATCAAAGTGGGCCAGTCCAACACTGACAGTAACAGCCCCACCCTCTAACACCAGCTTGCCTTACTACATGTACTGCTGACAGTAACAGGCCTGCCCCTTGACACCAGCTTGCCTTGCTAAATGCACTACTCACAGTTGCAGCCCTGCACCCGGACACCAGTTTGCCTTACTACATGCATTACTCACAGTAACAGCCTCGCCCTCTGACACCAGCTTGCCTTACTACATGCACTACTCACAGTAACAGCCTTGAAAGCAGCTTGCCTTACTGTACAGGCCTCCCATCATTGCAGTTCTTCCTAGAAGACTTTAAATCTGTGGGTATTCTCTGTAGAGAAACACAAAAGACCTTGTGCCCCCCAAGACATCACAAATGGAATCATTGAGCTGCAAAATAGATGTAAGAGGAAAGGGCTCATATATCCCATCTGTGATGTCGCTGGGCTTTGTTTCTGGTTGAACCGAGGGACCAACTCACAATCTCAAGTCTGCACCAGAGTTCAGTGTGGCTCAGCACATTCCAGTGGTCAATGAGCAATTACTATTACTATTTTCTGTAGAGAGGTCCTTGTTGCTCTGTGTGCATCTCTCATATTGAAATAAAGGTTTGTAATTAAAAAAAAAATGAACTTGACACCTTGAAACTTGACACTTCAAAAAAAAAAACTCTCTTCATCTCTCCTATCTTAGTAACCTCTGACCTATCACTCTACTACTGTTCATCTCTAAACTACTAGCACCTAGTTTAAAAATATCTAAAGCTGTACCTCTTTGACAATAACCTGTTGGACCCCCTACAATCTGTTTTTTTGCAACAATACGCAGCTGAAACTGCTCAATCTTACTAACTGATCTCTTATCTCTAAAGCCAATAATCATCTCTCAGTTGCTTTAAACACTGTGGTTCACCCTCTCCTCCAGTCCATCCATTTGCTTGGTTTTCATGACATGACCTTGACCTAGTTCTCTTCCTACCTCACTAATCATTCCTTCAGTGCCTCTTACAGTTTAGTATGCTCTCCTCCTCTACCTCTTACTATTGGGGTTCCTCAAGACTCTGTACTGTGCTCCATATCATTTTCTTTCTACACTTCCTCCCTTGGCAAACTAATCAACTTATATGGTTTCCAATACCACCTCTATATTGACAACACTCAGATCTATCTCTTCTTTCCTGATGTCAACCCAGAGCTCTTAACTTGGTCTTTTCCTCTCTGTCTCCCAGAAATATCTGTCATAGTTAAACGTTTCACTATCACCCCATCTCTCCAGGCCCAGTGCCTTGGGGTTATCTTAGATTCTGCTCTATCCTTTACTACTCAAATTGAGTCATTGCTAAATCATGTCACTTTCACTGAAGGATCACATCCAAAATACAGTAATTTAACACCAAAATTGCTGCTAGAATTTGTATTCACTCTTCATATCATGTCATGATTCATATCATGTCTGGACTACAGTAACTCTCGATTAATTGGTCTTACCCTCCAGAGACAATAACATCTCCAGTCCATAATGAATAATGCTGTCAGGCATCAGCAAACATTCCTCCTCTGTCATGCCACTCTGTCTATTCCTGCTGACACTATCTTTCAGAATAAAATTAAAAATAATGACCCTCATATTCATAACTCTGCCCCACCCTACATTTCTGATCTTACCTCTAGATACTCACAGTGTCACTTACTATGCTCCTCTACTGACCTGCTTCTCAACTCTCCTCTGTCCCCTTCTCTGGAATTCTCTCCCAAGGTTCTTTTCTGCTTTTAAAAGATCTCTTAAAACACTAGTTTACCCTCATTCAATTTAGTAGAATTTTAGTGTACTATTAAATGCATTACCCTATGCTACACCTCTTAACTAAGTTACTTCTGATTGTGCCCATTTCCCTGCCTTGTGGCTCAACCCCTTCTCCTTTTAGATTGTAAGCTATTGTGGACAGCGCCTTGTTCACCTTTTGTATTGGTTACTGATTGCTATGTATGTAATTCTGTATGTTGTGCTTATAAACCCATTTATTGTACAATGCTGTTAAATATGTTAGCACTCTAAAAATGCATATTATTATTATTATTATTATTATTATGCTTTTATTTCTGATTATACTAATAGCAAAACCTTAGCTTTACTAGAATGTAATAGTAATACAGAATATACATTTAAAAAATTACTAGTGTTACACACTTTAAATCACCAAAGCTAATCAAGAAGATTAAAAATATGAAAAGTTAACCATATCTTTACATACAAATCCACTGCAAACAAGTCTCTACTGCAAACAAGATAGGAATCTAAGGTCTACCTTGAGATATGGTCATCAGGATATGTATGGCTAAAGCTCATTTAGCTAATTTTAGTGACTATAGTGTAGGACCTGTGGTTCAAGGAAAAAAGTGTCTCTTGAGACAAAAAAAGTTTTATTTTAGCATATATTGTCCTATTTTCCCAATATACCATCAGGGATCTTATTCTTGTAGTTCCATATATCTTGTTTTTAATTAACCCCACCCCAGGTGCTTTTTTAAAGAGAGCTGCAGTTTTGATATTTCTGATTTTGTTTTTACTCTCCGTGATAGGGGCTCTAGTTTTCTATCCATACATCACCTAATTCCAGCACTTTACCACACATTATATGGAAGTCCAGATTCTCCCAAGCAGCCTAATCATTATGAGACATGTATGGCCATCTTAACGATGTTAGAAAAAACAAATGTTTTAACATTTTTGCATCTGATTAGAAAATGATAATATATTGGCTTTTTCTCCCTGTTTCATGTTTTCTATAAAATGAATCAGTGTACAATTTTTATACTAGGCTAATCAAATAAATGCATTTTTTCCTGTTAGGGCTGAGCAAAAGCTAACCCAACCATTTCATACATCTTCAAAAAAGAAGATCAAAAAAGAAACTAAGAAAGGAAGTGTTAAATCTCATTTTCTTTTAACATAAAAATATTATATTTATTTTGCAACACTGTAGCCTAAAGGCTACTGTTCATTTTACTGCTGCTAGGAAAAATATAAATACATTTAAAACAGGGGAAGAAAAACATACATGATGGGTGAAGGTCATAAATATAGATATATATACTATGTATATATATATATATATATATATATATATATACACACACATACACACACACATATATAGTGCATTCAAACGAAATTAAATCATATTTTCTATATATGTAATTTTTATAATATATAAATAAATACTACTATGTTCAGATACGTGAATAATGACCCTACAGATCACAAAGTATACAAAATATCAAACTAAATCAATTGCACTTTGAAATTATGAATACCTTCAGGTAAGGCCATCACCATATTGTATCCCTCAGCCACATCTCTGCTACTTTTAAGTTATTGGGTGTAATATGGTTTTAAAGGGGAGAATTTACAAAGCCTCAGCACAGCTGCTCTTCCTTTAAAATGTGTGGGAAAGTTATCAAAAGCTATGTCAAATTTGACACAGCTTGGCATCTTGCCAGCAAAGCACACACAGCACCAAAGGAAGCCTTGAAAGCAGCTGGCAACTTCATGGTTTCAACAGCCACCTGTGAATGCTGTAGATGAACAAAAACATAAGGCACAAAGCTATGGGACAGGAGTTCTGCTCAGGGAGCTTTTCTGGTATACCAACTTCACTATCTAGTACCCAATGTACTTCACATTGGAGAATACCTATTGATTGCAATGCTGGAAAAACTAGTTAAAGGGGTCCTATTACCTGGAAAAACTATGCCAAATCCTAATTTATCAGATCAGTCAAGCAAAATAAACTTTAATTAAATGATATACATCATTTGAATCATGATTCCTTCAGTCTGGGAATTCATAATTATAGCAAGCAGGCAGGAGCCATTTTGTGGACAATGTTATTAAGGCAAGCCTTGCAAAATCTCAAAATCTTGTTGGTGTACCAGAATGGGGGACCAGACATCCATCCACATGCACTGGTTGCACAATGAAGTAATAAAGAGAGGTGTGGAGAGCAGTGGAATCTAGTAAGTGCTGAATAGAAAGTGAAAGTAATTGCCTGCTCGCCTCTATGCCTAAGGCATAGAGGAGGGGCAGGCAACATTTGATTGACAGCTTAGGTTTTAAATGTGTTTACAACAGCTATGACTGCTTTAATTAAAAAAATAATTTTGATTTGATGTTTAATTTGAAAAGGACTTTTATCATACAGCTTTTTATGTCAGGGTGAAGGGTCCACTTTAAGCCATTAGGTATGCCAGAAATTAATATGATCACTGCATAACCCCACAATTTCCTACTTATTTAAACTAAACTAAGGTAACGTTTTGAAGATAGCATAATTCCAGTTTCATATCCACCAGTAAAAGTGATGTTATATAAATGTTATGACTGCTTCCAATGTGTATTGGGGGCCCTGCATCCTGGCTTCAGTAAAGATTAGTTACCCTAGAGCTTATTGTTGGACTTCTATACTGGGGCCTACCTCCGCCTCAGGCAGAGTCACCTTCTTCTATGTAGTACAGAAAGAGAGTCAACATTTATATCTGCATTTATACACTAGAGAACCAGAAACATATGTTTCTGAGCAATAGAAGTTGTTTGAACCTCATTGGGCATATGAACACTAATACGAGTGGGCTGTAAGAAAATTTAATTGGCTTATTGCTGATTACCTATGTCTGTTTTCAGTGTAACCTAGTATTTGAGTCATTAGAAATCATTTGCTAAATATAAATAGCCTTAATAGTTTAGAAAAAAAACATTTTTTCCCCTAAACTTCTGAAGCACACTTTGTACTTTGGATGACTTGAATGATAATTTAAACAAAAGTTATCTTTAATACAAAAATAGCAAATCTTTGTTTTTTTAGACTTATTTACTGCTTTCAAATTTCTTTAAACATATTCAGATCATAGCAGAGATTACTTTTTTTAAATAAATCTACATTAATCTTATCGCTGGGGGGAAAATAAGTTAAAAGTTTTAATCACGCATTTTGTCAGGTAGCAAATATCTTTTCAATGTAACTCCAGACTTTAAATCTGTCAAGAAGCATGTTGTAAAATAAATGCCTGGGATACCTTCATAAACAAAAATCTTATTTCCATAATTCATACAGCTGGCTGGCATTTATTGGCACGTCAGGTGCAACAGGGACATTTCAGGAACATTAACATGTACAGAGTCATTTGTCAACAAAGCAACAATGTAGGAAAATCGTTCAGAACTCATACAGATTTACAGCTTTTTCTGCCAGCTGCTAATTACGATGTGTTCTGCCTATTTGGTAGGGCCTGTTTTATTGGAAAATGACAAAGGGGTTACGGTATCCCAGTTAGGAATATAGATGGGGCTTTTAGTAATAATATATAAGCAGCAAGAAGACCATGTGACTGCAAGGCTCAAGCTACAGTCATTTTCTTGCTTTTACAATTGATTCCGTTTGATGGATGAAAGATGAGGTGTGTGAGCGGTTCTGTTAAGTTAGTACAGCAAGTAACCATTAATTACTAAACAATAGGCAAGAAAGGAGGAATAAATATCCCCGGGTCTTCTTCCTAAGCACCTTTTAGCATGCTAATGGCAAATAATTTCTAAAGCTAGTGTGACATAGAAGACTTATGCCACCACTGTGTCCCATGAAGGGGCCAATTTATTAAACCAAATTTTTTTCTAATCGAGTTTTTAAGGGACAAAACTAGAATTCTTAGAGGGAAAAAAATAAAATTTTTAGAGATTTACCAAAAAATACTCCATCTCAAATATGTTGAGGTCATGTAGAAGTCAATGGAAGATGTCCCTGAAGTTGTCTCTTGATATCATGATCTGCACTGGATAGTCTGGGTTTCTTTCCAATAACA
>CM044447.1:62757510-62767542 GCA_024363595.1 Xenopus borealis
CCCCCCTTGGGGCTTTTTTCAAGGCCCTTTGAGATACATGCTGAGAGGGCTGAGACCTGGAATCTGTGTAGCCATTTTGAGTGGCTGTTTGTGTTCCCAAAGGAAAAAGGACAATGTAAGGGTACTGTGACCCTGTCGAGCTGTACTTTTGTGTTTTGCCAGGAATCCAAATAAGGGACCGGTAGTAGAGAGGGAAAGTACCCTGTACATTAGTTAGAGTACAATGGTGGCAAGGAAATTGCTTTGTTTTATTTTGCTTTATGCCGCTTTGCTCACAGAGTCTTTGTGTGTGTGAACACTTAACAAAAAAATATCTTCTTGGCCTTTGACCACAGTATCAGCTTTACAAGCATACTTATCCTGCCGATTACATTTTTCAATCCCAAACCATCAAAAATAGTTGATCTGACTGCATTTAAGTCAATGTGCACATGTTGCTGTTTATTAGAGTTATTTGTAATATGTAAGTTAGAAAACATATTTCTATGATATTTGTTCCCAAAATGTCTCAGTTCCCCAAATGAGTGTGCCAACGGTGGAGTGCCTATGTAATATACACCTGAATATAACAAAGCCAAAAAACTTGGGGTTTGGCTACAGGAACTACGGACTGAAAAGTGGCTGCTAGCTTTCACGAAGGTATAAATTGAATTTATTTACAAAATTCAATAGTATATGTAACCGCATTCTTTGGTTTGAGGTAAAATAATCATATACTGTATATAAATGTGATAGGCAAAGAGGATTGTGATACAAGCTCATTGAACCCAGTAAAATATTCCCCAAAGCTTTTGAGAAAAGGTGTTTATAGTAGAAAAGCAGGACCCTATTAACTCATGGTCATAATTTATGTGGCATTTTTTAAAGGGGGCATTGGGGTAATCAAGACACCAATAAGTCACCAAGGATCACCCAGCACAGGCAGTAGATTTCTCATTCAAACATATCCTAATTTGCTGCTGGAGGGTAAGGTATATATACTGGGATTGGTTACAAATGGCCAGACCTATGTTCACTAGGATTTAGGCTATACTTTTTTCTTCTTCTCTGATGGTTAAAAATTGGCCATTGGTGACATAACCCAATCCATATTATTAAAGGTATGGGGTATATTTGGGACCTGTTTCCAGATAAGAAACATAACTTTAATGCTGAACACCTTGCCTTTTATGTTACTTAAAATATGGATTTAGGTTAATTGCCATCAAGTGTTATCTTATTATAGAGCAAATAACAAAGATGTCAAAAGACTTGTTTTGTTTATTTAGGGAAATGGCACGGGAAATTTAGGGAAATGGCATGGCCATAGTTTAGCCATTCTGGATAATAAGTTTCAAGATAATAGTTCCCATTCATGTATTATTATTATTAGTAGTATAAGTAGCAGTAGTAGTTGTAGTAGTAGTAGTAGTAGTAGTAATATGGTTGTAGTAATATTCAAGCTTTTAATACATCTAAAGATTTTTTAGGTTCTTGTTTAGAAAATGGAAAGTGTAAATATTATTCACGAATGACCTGAGATTACAAGAGAGATTGTATTCTGTTCACAATAGCCATTTTCAAATTTATTCTGAAGTATTGTAACATTCCACAAAGAGACCAGGGGCAGTAGTGTCATGAATAGCTCTAGTATGCCCACATTTCTCCACAAATTCTCTTCCGTTCACCATTAATATTGATGGCATGACCATTAAACCGGTTAACTTGGCACGCTGCTTATGGGTCATCTTTGACCAGTCCCTCTCCTTCTCCAATTATATTAATAACACTGTCAAAATTTGTTGTTTCTTCCTCCACAATATAGCCAAGGTATGCCCATTTCTTACACAAAAACGAATCCATGCCTTCATTTTATCTGCAACCTCCTCCTGACTCCTCTTCCTGACTCCCATCTTTCTCCCGTCCAATCAATCAATCTTAAACTCTGCTACCAGGATTCTTCTGCTCTCTCCTAAAAGGGAATCTGCTCAACCCCAACTAAAATACTTAGGGTGGCTGTCTGTTCAGCAAAGGATAGCATATAAAATCATTCTACTAACTCTTCTACTAACTCTCTTGTCTCGCTATATGTTCCTGGTCCTTTTCTCCGGTCTTCTCAGAGCCACCTTCTCTTCACACCATCCACCCCCACTGCCACCTCTCATCTCAAACACTTTTATCTTGCTGCTCCTTACCTCTGGAGTTCCATCCCTGAATTCCTCTGTAAGGAATCCTATCTCAATCTTTTCAAGCTAAAATTAAGAGCCTACCTTTTAGAGCACTAAAACATTAGCCTAGTTTGTGCCTACTGACAATGCCTAACCATGTGCACTTTTTCATCTCCAATTTGTACCTGTATGTTAGCCTCCCATCCACATAGACTGCAAGGTATATGGGGCAGGGACCTCCTTCCCACTATGTCTCTTACCACAAAGCTCTTTGTCCTATGATTCTGTATATATTTATTATGTGATTGTCTCCCCCATGTATACTTTTATATATATATATATATGTATATTTTATATATATATATATATATATATATATATATATATATATATGTTTATGCAATGTACAGTGCTGTGGCTCCTTAAAAGCAATTTACAAATAAAGTTTATACAATGCATACAATACAATACAAATATGCAATCGTTACACTGCTAGGTGCAAAATGTGCCCTATGGCTTCTTTGCCATTCATTAAAACCAGGGGCAATCCTGGGTCCTCCGTCACCTGAGGCAGCTTGCAGCTTGCTCTTGCTGCCGCCCCCTCCCTGTGCACTTTTTTGTGCTTGAGGGGGGTCCATGAGGGTGACGGAGAGGGCCAGGATGCTAGCGATGAGCACAATTATGCACTCTGTGCTAGAGGAGATGAATTTTCAGTTTGAAAACTGGAGATTTGGCTCTTAAAGTACCAGGACCAGCATTTTTGCTGCCCCTGGTACCTAGTGGGGCACTGCCGCCTGAGGTGAGATTCTCAACTCACCTCATTGGTGGAGTGCCCCTGATTAAAACAAAATGATGTCTACAGGACAAACAGACAAGAATTACCATGGATATATCCTTTGTCATTTGGATTGTCCTAGTCCATTGTACACACAGAGCATCAATGTGTAGCATAGAACTTAAAACAGTCAATTTCCATTTAAAATGTCTGTTGAATAATGTCAATCATATTCAATATTGTAGTTATATAACAATGTAAAAAAAAAAATTTAATTTGAAGTTCCCTTTACCTAATATGTAGCAAAAGCTTACAGCACAACAAAACACTGAACATGCAATTTCTCATGAATTTTTTTGCTATCCTAAATTTTCTTGCAGATGCTTGGCCCGTCTCCTAACTCATACTAATTATATTCATAATTAAATGTTAAACAAGATTTGACTGAAGCCAACTGGCTTGCACAGGTGTCTCTGTGTATGAATGGCTTACTGCATATACAATAAATCTTTGGACCCCCAATGGGCCTCTTTCAAAGAGCCAATCAAGGTGAAAAACCCAGTGTGGAGAAAAAATTGTAAATGAATTGCACAACTGGAAGTGAACTAGAGGACACTGTGAAATGCCAGACCTAGAAACAAGAAATAACATTGAACAACATGCAAAATATAGACATCTGATATCTCAGATGCAAAATAATCCTAAATAACCAATATGTGTGCTGACAAAAAAAGTACATTGTTCAATATTTATCCATTTTCCACTGTCTTTTCTGATGAAGTGACAGTGGTCATTAAAAAATCACCACAGTTCAGCATATATTTTTTTTTTAACCATGATGTAACAATCCTCCCCCAGACTTGTGCACAGATGGGCCTGGCCTCAACTTGTTCTTCAATGGAGTGCAAATTTAGTTGTACAATATGCAATTACCACCTAGTAAAGACAGGTGAAAAGTAAAGTCCTTATGTACCAAAGGAGACAATATGCAATTACCACCTAGTACATACTGGTGAAAAGTAAAGTCCTTATGTACCAAAGGAGACACAATCAACAAATTGATGCACACTGTTGGAAAAGATTAACAAATTAAGGTGGGCATGTGTCAATTTTGGCAAATTTTTACCATGTGCAAAACAGACAGAGAGCCAAATGTTGGAACAACAGGGCGTGAGCACTTCCTCATCTGTCAGTGCACCATGAATTGGCCAACATGCTTAATTGGGAGATACATGGATATCGGCCTATGATTAAGTGTCTTGTAACACAAAAAACGTAAGGCTGAAGACACAATAAACTCTTCACTTTGAATTCATTGCCTGATGGAAGTATGCCTTCATTGAGTGCCTGCTTCTCAGAATATTTCGGTTTGTCTGCTCCCCGTGCTGAGGGCTCTGAGTGGTGCACCTGGGCCTCTTCCTTTATGTGGTGAGTAATCACTTTCTACTTGGAGATCCTAACCTCAGATTCATTATACATGGATATTGGTCAGGCTCAGTAGGGCACCATCCATACACACATACAGTACCTTTGTTTTGTACAATATTAGTGGTATGTGTATGGCTGGCTTTAGGCAGAAAAGGACATGTTTGCATCATTTTACTGGGTGCAATTATGTATCTATTTTATCCCCTAGTAATTAATGATCCCCAGAGTATTTAGCCTTTCTGTTTTGTGTTTTTTAAATGACTTGCTTTACTTTACTTTTCCCATACAACAACAACCTCTTCCACATTTGCTGTAATTCATTTAGAGGTCGATAAAAAGCATGATGCCCATTAAAAGTTTTCTACTTGTCATTCTGTGTGTGAAGTGAAGGGGCTAGTCGTGAAGAAAATGTCATCCAAACGGCGTAATTAAAGTTGATGCAACTTTTTATTTTTAATAGGAGCCCTGTTTTTCATTAAGCTCAGCTACCAAAATCTCCTGGGATTTTAACACATTTTACTACAATCTTGATTGATTGTATCCCTCTAATGAAGCTGTGACTTCTGTTGGACAAAGTCCTAAAAATAGGGGAATGTTTTTGCTTTTATGAAGATATAACTTTTGAACAAAATATGTGAATCTTGACTTTAGCAAACAGGAAAAACCTTGAACCCTAAACCCACAATTAGCCCATATAATGTATCTCAGCCTTTTAAACAATAATGTAATAAAAAGGTATAAATAAAATGGGAAGAGGGATTTTTATATAGCACTTTTCTCCCATGCAGCTCAAAGTCCTTTACAGCAACCATGGTAGACATCACAGGCATACAAAGTATTCTTGGACACCAGGTAGTTAATAAAAAAAATGATGTGTTACATAGTTACTGTAGTTCATACTATATCACTATATATACCAATATATTAAAAACAGTAGATCATAAGATACTGTACCAATAGAGTTTGATATTATGCTTAATTAAGAAATCATCCAAGCCACTCTTAAAGGCAATAACAGAATCAGACATCAATGTACCACCTGGCAGGGCATTCCACAACTTCTCTTTGAAGAACCACTTATACTGCTTCAAATGAAAGTTCTGTTCCTCTAATCTACTTATAAAGAATGATCATGTGCCCTCACAAGTTTTCTCTAAAGAACACAACTCACACTTGACAGCATTTATACAGTTTTCTACTACTAAATGAGTTCATTTCAAAAAGTAAGTAAACGTGTCTCAAACATGAAACCAAATCTGTAACCTGATTAGCATTTAAAATCTGAGAAACATATATAACCAGAGGTTATTTCACCAGAGGTGCTCCTGCAATGCTGCCACCCTTTGCCCATTTACCTTTCTTCTATAGTGGTTGGGGAGCACATTGCTAGTGTGGACAGTGCAATTGTGCTCTTTTGCGCTAGAAAAGTAAAATGTATGGTTCAAAAATTTTGGCTCTTAAGGCTACCAGGAGTGGCTTTTTTACCTCCCCAGGTAACCTAGTCAATGCTGCTGACTAAGGCACATTGTCCCTGCTCTTATCAGCTGTAAACAAAAATGTATAGCTTTCAGTTATCAAGAACGTTAATGTCACATGACAATCAGTGTGTGGATTTAGTTTGACAAGGAATTTTGGATTTGTCAGAATCCTGAAAAGTGCTAAGATTTTGACTGACCCCTTAACAAAATCCAGGATATTGTGCATCCCGACAGATCATTGGGGAAACAAATCCTCCTTAAAGTGTCAGGATATTGTCAGTGGATGAAAGAAATGCGTTTCACCTACAGAGTTTTGGTGCTTCAGGCAGAAGGAAATTATCAGGTCAAATGAAATAAAGCCCTTAATCTAATAGTTGTGCAGGTCTGATCCACATAACAAAATGGCTTCCAAACATGGAGAAGAAAAAGCAAGCCTTTGTCTTTCCAAGAGAAAAAAAATGTTAAACCTCAGTACTGAATGAATGTATGTGTGGTTATTATATACCAGTATAAATTGAGAATGTATGCTATGTTAAAATGTGCTCCTTGTGATTCATTTTAATGGGAAAGCCATTACTTTGTTGTATTTGTTGAACTATTAATTGGTTTAGTTCAGAAACCAAAGTGATATATGAACCAGTGAACATGATGCATTTTATAGGCTTGTTTTTTCCAAGTCTGTGACAGTACGCCTGTGTTAGCGTTCAGTATGTGCTTGAATCCAAGCTTAGTCCTCAGGTGGATCTGTGGTTCCTGTGCATTCATTCTCGAAGCTGTTATTCTGGAAGGGAATGCAGGCAGCTGTGTTTACAGCTCAAGTCTTGGCATACATTTACCAGAATCTATTATTCATATCATTCAGTATCAGAGAGAGATCTCAGACCACCTGTCTATCTGACAAATTCACCCTTTTGTGAGCTTTCTGTTCATAGCAAATTATGTTCACATTGATGAATTGAGTTTTTATGAGCGATGCTAACTAACATTCTCACAGAAGGCCAAAGGCACTAGACTGAAAGTACTTCTGGTCCACACATAAATATTAAAAAGGAGGAAAATGTTGATACTTTAAAACCATTTGCCCTAGGACAGTAGGTGTAACATTTTGCAGTATCCTTTAAATTAGAATTTTAATATGTCAATGAATGACTGTAAATAATATTTTAGAAAATGCATTTCTTTAGGGGAATATGAAATATTAATAGTTACACTAACAGGTATTTTTGGTCATTAAGATTTACTTGGAAATTAACAAGTAGACTTAAATGTCATAAATGATCTGGAGAAACTGAAGGTTATCCAGTATCTTTTTATGTTAAGTAGGTGTATAAGATAATGTTGTGGATTGCTACTGTACACTTCTCAAGATGCTGGTTTGAGTACAAAATAAACAAAAACACAGAAAATAGATTTATATCTGTGCCCTTTTTTCCTGTAAAGCTGGCCATAGACGTAACAATTACAATCTTTCTCGGAAAAGATCTTTCCAAGAAAGATTGTTTGTTTCAATACGTGTAGAGCTGATTCGTCAAATATACAGGTAGAAACAATAGAATTCTACTTGTATCTGACGATTCAGCACTAACAATGGGCGACGTTAAGGGTGCTTTCAAAGGCATCCGATCAAGATTTTCCATCCAGCCCGATCAACCAGCTCATTTCCCACCATACATGCACCAAATATCGTACGAAAATTCATTTCATACGATATTATCTGTGCGTCTATGGCCACCTTAAGAGTGGTCTCTGAAATAAAGATACTCTATGGGGCAGATTTACTAAGGGTCGAATTGTCCCGAAAAAAATAAAATCGAATAAAATATTCGCCAAACACTTTTCGAATATTTGCCAAAATTGTACAATCAAACGATTTTGCACAAAATTCGTACAAATCGAATATTCGCAGTGTTCGATTGTACAAATAATATTCGATACGAAAACTTGAAAAAAAAGCCTATGGGGGCTTCCAGTAATAACATGGTAACCTTAAAATTTGCTTCTACTTTCTGAATCATTGAGGAATAACTAAGTTCATCCTGTATATTCTGCTCTGCTATAAAACATCATTTCGCTTTGACTGACACTTAGGGGCAGAGTAACGAAATTCACGTGAAATGAAATGAAGTTCGATCGAATACGTACAAATTCTTCGTGAAATCAGATATGCAAATTTGTCCTCTTCGATCATTAAATATCGATGATCGAATGAATCAAAATTTTAAAGTTATTCGACTGCCTACTTCGCCAGATTGAACCTAACGATTTGTAATAGAAGCCTATGGGAAGCACCCCATAAGCTTCTGAGGCTAAGTCCTGCTCGAATACCATTCGTACGATTGGAGCGTTCGATCGTTTGAATCGTACAAATTTTTCGGACACTCGAAGGAAATTTCACAATTTTTTTGTGAAATCGAAAGATCGGTATCCGATTGTACAAATTCATCGAGAAATTGTATAGCGAGCAAAATGATAGCCTAAAACAATTCTATAAGCATTCGACCATCGAAATTCCAATTCGGTCTAACTAATTTTGGGGAATAATAGTAAATTTGCCCCTTAGTTTACAGTCCCAAATATTTCTGGTGGTAAACAAAATTAAAGGGATCACACAACAATGAACAAATACATTGCATATGGTCATTTTAAATTTACAAGGGCATGACTTGCCTACTTAATTTCCCAGGCCACAATTCCATCTTGCAATTCATTATATCACATTAAGTATAAACATCAGAAACTTGAGTTTCTGCCAATATTTAAAACATGAAATCAGCTTCTTTTAAAATAAGGTTGATATGATCTAGTGTAGGTATACAAAGCCTGAATCCATAGGCAATGATTAAGATTATGTTTCTTAAGATTAGGAAAATCAGTTTTTGCAGTCTGGTGTAGAGTAACTACAACTTTTAAACAAATGCTAAAATAATATGAATTATTTTTAAAAACTAAACTAATGCAGACAGGTTTTATACTTTTCTTTTGATTCAAATCTCACGTATGGGGTTAACATTAAATACACAAATAGGCACTATCAGGTTCATATAACCAATAATATGCCCTAATAAAAAAGGAATACAAGACTGGCACCCTTTAATTATTCAACCCAAGCCAGAGGCATTACAGCCAACTGGTAAATCAGCCCTGGAATCCACAACTAGTGGATCACAAGCAACATGTTGCTCACCTCTATTTACAGTATATTTCTGGCTTAGAAGCAATTTATGAAAGCATAAAGATGTGGTTTTACTCCAAGCAGAATCTCTGCCAGGCTAGCAGTCCCCATGGGGCTTTCAAATAGCCAATTTCAACCCTTATTTGGCATTCTCAAGAAACATGTCCATGCTTGTGTGACTCACCAACACTTATTAAATCTGAATCTAGCTCAAAAGTAAAAAGTTGGGGATTCCTAGCTTAAAATTCCTGCTAGAACAAGTAACCTGACCAGGAAAAGATAAAAATGTAAGGGTGTTTATAACCTAATGTAAAATTGGTTAAAATCAAATATAAAATTGTTAAAACCCACTGATGTTCTTTCTGGGTTAAGGATGGACAGATTGGCAAAAGCTTTATTTAGTGATGCATGAACATCTTCTGTTGCTTATCTGATCAGTTCAGTCACTCACAGGTGAGACATGAGCACAGAAGAATCAGGAGATGCTTCCTGCATCAGTATCTTTTTGAATGGATGTCTAGGTCTTGCCAGGACAACACATCAGAGGGCCATACTGTTACATATTCTTGATGTTATAAGTGTTAAAACTGCTACAATGATGTCATAGAAGCAATTCAAAAAAATGTCAGAAGAGTACTATGAGCAATTTTAAATTGTTATACTGGTGGGTATAAATTCCTTTTATGTCTTAATCTTACATCAGTTTCTTTCTTCCTCCTGTTTTATCATGGGTAAACAAGTAATTTTTTTATTAGAGCTTTATGTTCAGTGTTATGATTTATATAAAAGAAAAAGCAAACACTAAAGGACCTATTTTTTAAGTTTTGCATGAGCAATGTTTTCTGCTTTCAAACGGCAGATGTTTTTGCCAAAGTAAGAGTTGATTCCAAAAGTTTTTGGTGAAATTAGGAATAAAGAAATGATGGAAATGTTGTTTAAGCATTATATAGTTCACAAAGGCAGGGAGGAGGGGAGAGGAGGGAATCCACACACCTAAACAGCTGATTAAAAGTAGAAAATCCTTTATTTAAT
>CM044447.1:62772955-62782955 GCA_024363595.1 Xenopus borealis
TTCAACCCAATTTAACTATATAACTATGTAATTATCATCCTTACATGTAACCTGCTTAACTGTATTGTATTGTACCATAGAACAAATTTTCTTTTAAAAGAATACATTGTTGATACAGTAGTTGATGCCTTGGTGCCATTGTTTGAGCCTGGCCACCAATTTTCTTATAACTTTGAACAGCCATCCTATTGTATAATAATCCCTTAACAAGAAAAGAGCAAAAGCATTGTCTAGAGGCCCTGACATACAACTGGACTTTTTTTCAATTAAGTTATATGATTAAAAAGATCAAAGAAAACCTTAATTACCACAAAATAATTACAATTGCACAATTAATAAAAGTAGTAATACATTTTTCTCTACAACAAAATGGGGAAAAAGACACAAATGTATTGTCTTGTTGATTTATTCTTTTTAATAGTTGATTTGAATTCATCCAGTAAACAAACAAGTTATTTTTTGTGATAGGTGTTCTGAAACAATGAGTGCTTCTGTGGAGCTGCTTAAAAATACCCAATAAGCATAATGAATGCATTATTAATAAGAGAAGGTACATTTCACTAATTGTCATATCTATAGACCAGTTTTGCAGTAAGATAAATTTTAACAATCTATAAATAATTGATTTCTTTTTCTTTCATCTTCCTTATTTTGCATAAAATTAATGACTTGGTAAATGGTGTTCATTTCAAAATATTCTTCATCTTATAAAAAAAATTTAAATGATATAGTAATTGCAATGCTTTATTTTTCGAATGATGAGATAAATACAAAAAGGTATGTAAAAAAGTTTTTCACAGATTCTACTTTGGATCATAAGAACTAATAAAAAAAAAGTTAAATTAATAAATAAACTCACTCCCCTATATAAAATGAGCATCTCTTCCAACAAATAATTTCAACACATTCTTTACTTCAGACCTGGTACAAAATCTAGGATTTCTTATACGAGCCTGAAGAATTTTTGAGAAACAAGACAAGAAAGCATTTGAAAAATTCCTAAAGAGATTTTATTATCATTTGAGGGGTTCATATTTATTGAAAGTGAGTGGGCCTTAAAGTGGACCTGTCACCCCAAAAAAATATTCAAAATCATATTTTATCACATTAATCAAGCAAAATGAACATTAATTACACTATATAAATTATTTCTATCTTGTTTTCTTCAGTCTGGGAATTCATAATTATAGCAAGCAGGCAGCAGCCATTTTGTGGACACTGTTATCAAGGCAAGCCTTGCATCATCTCAGGATCTTGTTTGTGCACCAGAATGGGGGACCCAATGACTATCCCCATATCCTGGCTACACAATTAAATGGGATGAGAACTGGGGTATGTGTGGGGAGCAGTGGGGAGCAGTGGCATCTAGGAAGTGCTGAATGGAAAGTGAAAGTAATTATCTGCCCCGCCTCTATGCCTAAGAGGAGTGGCAGACAATATTTGATTGACAGCTGAGATTTTTAAATGAGCTTAAAAGAGCTATGAATGCTTTAATAAAAATTTGAAATTGGATTTCATGTTTAATTAGAAAAGGACTTTTATTATACAGATTTTTGTGTCTGGGTGACGGGTCCACTTTAAGCCTTGTTTATAGTGACGGGTGAATTTTCGGCGAATTCCCGCGATTCGCCGCTGGCGAATAAATTCGCGAATCGCCAGCGAAATTTCACCAGAAAAACGAGTCGCGTGTTGTTTTTTGATGCGACGCGCCGAAAACGCCAAAGTTGACGCGACGCGCGTCAAAAGCGTCCCTCGGGAGATTCGCCCATCACTACTTGTTTAGTGACTTTAACAGAGAGAATTGCACGATTGCTTTATCTGGTGAAATTTTTAAAATGTTTAGAAATAGGTGTATATTGGCTATGTATGGAAAGAAGACAAAGCTCATCCAATTAGTTTGTATGTGTATCAGTAAAAACAGTAGTGGTCTATTCAATTTCATATTATATTTTTCATGTTAAGCACTAATTACCTCCTTCCTAACCATAATTATCCCCACACTTATTTCTACTATATTATTTTTTGGAGAGGCCCTCTTCCAAAATTCATAATGGAATACATGCAATAAACTAGTTTAAACTAGTCTAAATCCCTCAATGTCCATAAGGCAAGATCCACAGTATATTCTTCCTAGTTTCGCTCTACTGTACCTCTTAAAGGGCTTGTTCACCTAAATGAACTTTTAGTATGATGTAGAAAGATATATTTTGAGACTGGTTTAATTTTTTATTGTTTACTTTTTTAGGTGAACCACCCTTTTAAGTCTTGACAAGTTACATTCATGGCAAAGTATGATTAAAGGGGTGGTTCACCTTCAAGTTAACTTTTAGTATGTTATAGAATGGCCAATTCTAAGCAACTTTTCAACTGGTCTTCATTATTTATTTTTTATAGTTTATGAATTATTTGCCTTTTTCTCCTAACTCTTTCTAGCTTTGAAAAGGGAGTCACTGACCCCCTCTAAAAATAAATCCTCTCTATAGCTACATATTTATTGTTATCACTACTATTTATTACTCATCTTTCTGTTCCAACCGTCCCCTATTAATATTCCATATTCTCATTCAAATCAATGTATGGTTACTAGGGTAATTTGGACCCTAGCTACCAGATTGCTGACACCGCAAACTGGAGAGCTGCTGAATGAAAAGGTAAATAACTCAAAAACCACAAATAATAAAAAATGAAAACCAGTTGCAAGTTGTCTCAGAATATGGCTCCCTTCATCATACTAAAAGTTAACTCAAAAGTGAACAACCCCTTTAACAAGAAATGGAGTTGCAGAATAATTTTTTTACTGTTTCAACCATATTTGTGAATGATTTCCAGTCTCTGCACTGGCACAGCCTGAATAATATAAATACAAATTATTGTTCTCAGACTAGTTACTAAGAACTCTATGATATGGTGCTTGCCAACATCTATATTCACCTTTTATCTACTAAACCATTTGTAAGTCCTAAACTATCAATGACTTGCATCTGTAATGTTCCTTTATTATTACCTCTCTGGCTCACCTCTGTCCGACTGTTCTGTGTTCCTCTACACTGGAATAATATAGACTTGCTTATTTGATTGACTTCTTCCAATTACTGTTTTAATTGTCCCCTTAAAAAAGCACCTCAGGGAAGCTAATTAAACATTTTTAAAACCCTTACACTTGTTTGCAGTTTAATGGTAACCTAGATCTTTTTGTAATCTACAACACCTATTCACAGTTCTATTCACTGCAACCATACAGTATCTCAATGTTTCTCAATAGTCTTTATTTACATTTTTGTATTGTTTTTACTAATTGATTTGTGTCAGTTTGTGCTATAAATTAAGACAAAATGAAAATAAATTACAAAAATAAGTAAAAAACACACACGAATAACACAGTCAGGAGCGCCCATTAACATCCAAACCAAGATGGTGGCTCCCGTGATCCACGCTGGCCGACAACGGCGTCATGACATCACCCACCTGGTGCAAACTTGAAAATAAAAGGACTTCCAGGTCATGGGTTCGATGCCCGAATATAAGATTTGTTTGTTTGATTCCTGGGTGTCCCTAAATTCCTGTTATTGCTGTTTCTTGGACTTTTGACATTAGCCTGAACTCTGAACTTGGATTATTGGTGCCAGCTTATTGAACTATTGCCTGAATCCTACTTTACTCTTGATCCTTTTGTATCGAAAAATTGGACTTTAACCCCTGGGCTTCCTCCTTGGTCCGGACTTCTCCCGCTGGGAGCTGAAAGGCCCTCTGACAGTAAATTAGGGCCATGGACCCCACTGAGGAAGCTACATTTGATGTTGGAAAAGCTCTCCAGGGATTGTCATCCCGCACTGAAGCTTTTGAAGCTCATCAGGTTCTCATTGGGAAAGTACTGGACACTCTCCTTTCTCAGATTCCATCTGCCTCTTTGGTCATAGGAAATCCTCTGGTTGCAGTTGCTCCTCCTTCCGGCCTGAGCCCGCATTCCTCAACCACCCTGCTATAATGGGGATCCTCAAGTCTGCAGAGGTTTTGTTACTCAGTGTCTGATCCAGTTTGAGTTTCAACCCTCGCAGTACTCCAGCAAATGCACCAAGGTTGGGTATGTGATATAAGATTTGGAGGGGAGAGCACTCGAGTCGGCAACATCACTTTGGGAGAAGAATTCTCCTTTTACCTTTGATGCTAAGGTCTTCCTCCAAGCCTTCCATATTGTATTTGATGCCCCTGGATGCATTGCTAATGCCTCTTCCCGACTGGTACAAATCCAGCAAGGAAACCGCAGTGCCTGTGAGTACGTCATTGATTTCAGAAATTTGATGGCTGAAACTAACTGGAACAATGAGGCTTATGCAGCCTCAGTCTTCTATCAAGGCTTGTCCACTAGACTCTAAGACAACTTAGTTTCCAGGGATTGTCCTGACCTTTTAGAAGGCCTGATTACTCTTTACATCAAGGTTAACACTTGGCTCAGGGTGTACCAGTCTGAGAAGGAGCGAAACAAAAGATTCCTGCCTGGGCTGACACCAGATTTCAGAGACCCCTCATTCCCAGTACTGTCAATCCTCCTCCTGTAACTTCCTGCAAATTGATAGGATGTGTCTCTCTGAACAAGAGAAAATCTGGAAACATTTGGCTGGACTATGCCTATATTGTGGTGGAAAAGCGCATTTTGACAATAATTGTCCCCTGAAGTTGGGATGATCTTCTAGCTCAAGTAAAACTGGGGAATTTAATCTGGGTGGCATTGAGCCTGTGCCCCAAAAGAGCGCTCATCGATTTTGTTGCCTTTACAGATTTGACTACCTGATAGGGCTATTGATGTGTCTGCTTTTCTTGATTCCGGGCTGCAGGACATTTCATGGACCTCGCCTTTGCCAAGTTCCTAAGAATTCCCCTATTGCCTCTATAGAATCCTCCAAGGGTTTTGGTGATTGACGATCGACCACTAACTTCAGAGATAAACTCTGAGACAGCAGGAGAACTTCCACTGATGGTCGGATCTCTAGACTGTCCATCAGTTCCTGTAGTGTTGGTTCTACCTTGGCTCCATCTGCATAATCCTTCTATTGACTGGTCTGCCAACCAGATTACCACTTACTAGTGATAGGCGAATGTGCGACGAATTCCCGCTATTCGCCACTGTTTAATAAATTCGCCAGCGAAAATTCGCTAAAAAAACAAGTCACATGTCGTTTTTGACACGACGCGACGAAAACTACGTGACGTGACTCGTTTCGCAAATTTTGCTGGAAATTCGCTCATTTTTCGGCTAATCGAAACTGGGTAGATTTGCCCATCACTAGTCCTTACTATCGGAAGAACTTTTTCCCCTGTTTCCCCGCTAAGTCCAGTCACCGGGTATCCCTTGCTGCAGTGGACTTACAGTCTTTGCCAGTAGTGTACAATGATTTTGTGGACGTCTTCTGCAAGAAATCTGCAGAGATTCTCCCTTTCAAAGAACAATTGTTCCATCGAACTTCTTCCTGGTACCATGCCCCCCCAGAGGTCAGACCTATCCCTTGTCTCCTGCTGAGACTTCCGTGATGAAGGAATATATCCAAGATAACCTCCAGTGAGGATTCATTATTCATCTTCTCCTGCAGGGGCTGGATTTTTCTTTGTGGAGAAGAAGGATGGTGGATCGTGCCCCTGTAGATTACAGGGGCCTAAACAAGATCACAGTTAAAACAGATACCCTCTGCCTCTTATCTCGAAACTCTTCGATCAACTCTGAGGGGCTAAGATCTTCTCTAAGTTGCATCTTTGAGGAGCTTACAACCTTATTTGCATCAGAGAGGGTGATGAATGGAAGATGGCATTCAACACCAGAAATGGCTCTATGAATACCTGATAATGCCCCAGCCGTCTTCCAAGAATTTGTAAATTACATCTTCAGAGATCGTGTGGGGCAATCTGTAGTCGTGTATTTGGACGACATTTTAATTGTTTTCTCCTGTCTGAGAGAAAATTCCCTGTTTGCCAAGCTGGAGAAGTGTGTCTTTGAGGTGCCTAAGATTCGCTTCCTGGGTTACATTATATCTCATGAGGGATTCAAGATGGATCCTTTTAAAGTTGCAGCAATCCAAGACTGGCCTCTCCCCATGAGCAACAAGGCCATACAAAATTTTGTCAATTTGGCTAACTACTACTGACAATTTATCAAGGGGTTCTCCTCTCATATTGCTCTTGTCTTGGTTCTTATCTGCAAGGGAGGAAAACCTAATGCCTGGCCCCCTCAAGCTCAGGAGGCTTTTCAATCCCTGAAAGACTTGTTTGCCTCTGTTCCTGTCCTTCAACTTCTTCACCTTCTGCAACCCTTTTTCATTGAAGTAGATGATGTCGGGGCTGGAGACATACACTCTCAGAGACAAGTTGCATATGGGAAACTACACCCTTGTGCTTACTTCTCAAAGACATTCTCTCCTGCTGAGAAAAGTTACGATGTCAGGAATCGTGAGCTTCTGGTAGTTAAACTTGTACTCGAGGAGTGGTGAAACTTCCTGCAAGGAGCTCCTCATCCTGTCACTATTTACACTGATCACAAAAACCTGAAATTCATTAAGACTCTCAAGAGACTCAACTCTCCTCAGGTTTGATGGAACTCTTCTTCACACAAATCAACTTTATGCTTACATACTGTCTTGGCTCCAGGAATTGGAAGGCAGATATCCTATCCTGAAGCATTGTATCTGAGGATTGCATCAGTGAAGATCACAAAAATCATTGCTTCCCTATTCTGGCAACTGGCCAGCTAGATCATATCTGTCCAGTATTCTGCTCCAGCTGAAACCACCATAGGCATGGTATATCTGCCACCCGAATTCCATATACTGTACCCACCCTTCATCAAAACTATTGTTTCAATCAAGCTGGACTTCCGGGTGTCCAAAAGGCCTTTGAGCATGTTAACACGTGTTAAGTCTCCTTTGGTGGACAACCCTTCGGAAGGATGTGAAAGACTTTGTGGTGGCCTGTACCATTTTTGCCTCTTCTAAACCTAGTCATTTTCACCCTAGCAGGCTGTTGCAACCTTAATCACCTTAATTGTTGAACTGCCACCTTCCAAGGGGAATACTGTTATATGGGTAGTTGTTGAACACTTCCTTAAGATGGTACACTTTATTGATCTTCATAAACTTCCCTCTGCCATTGAACTCTCACAGCTCTTCATACAGTATATCTTTCAGCTTCATGGATTTCCAGCAGAGATTGTATCTGACAGAATTTCCAAGTTTATGTCTAAGTTTTGGCAATCCTTTGGCTTCAGAATCTGGGTATTGCCCTCCAATTCTCCTCTTCCTTTCACCCTCAATCCTTTCACCCAGTGGAGAGGGTAAACCCAGTGCTGGAACAGTGTTTGAGAAGTCAAGTATCCCTATGTCAGGATGATTGGGCTGATCTCCTTCCCTGGGCAGAGTTTTCTCATAACAACGCTTGTCATGCCTCCACTGGTAGATCACCCTTCTTGACCATGTACGGGCAACATCCACAAGCTCAATACTTCCTCTTGTCTGATGTTCCAGCAGCTGATGATCATGCAGCCCACATGCAGCTACTAAAGCCAACTTAGAGAAAAGCTCCTTATCCTTGCTCGAACATGGGTCCAAAGTTTGTTGGTCCATTCATCCTTTGTGGAGATTGTTAATCCCATAGCTGTCAGACTTCAGCTTCCCCCTGAGACGCCAATCCCTAATGTGTTCCACGTATCACTGATACGTTCTCTTCTGAACTATCTCCTCCTGCTTCTTTCTCCATGGGTGGCCAACAAGAATATGAGGTAGAGAAGATCCTAGACTCCATAATCTCTAGAGGGTCTTTACAATTCCTGATCCATTGGAAGGGTTTCGGTCCCAAAAAATGCTCTAGGGTAAAACAGGCTGATGTCCATGATCCTCGACTGGTAAGGGAATTATTCAAACAGTTTCCTAAGAAACCAAGAGGTGGTGGTCCAGTGGTCCCCCTGGGGGCCCATGATAAACGTGGGCCAATGCCAGAGTCTTGATGCCAGCGTGATGACATAATGCACCTGGCAGGAACTTTGAAAATAAAAGGACTTCCAGGTCACGGGTGTGATGCCTGAATATAGAATGTTTTTGTTTGATTCCTGGGTTTTCATGTTATTACTGTTTCTTGGACTTTTGAGCTTTGCCTGAACTCTGGACTTGGAATATTGCCGCCAGCCTATTGTACTATTGCCTGAATCCTGACTACATTATTCTTGATCCATTTGTACAATGAAATTGGACTTTAACCCCTGGGCTTCCTCCTTGGTCCGGACGTTTCCCACTGGGGGCCGATATGCCCGCTGACACACACACACACATCAGTTTGCATATTTCTATATATAAGGCTTAGCTTTTTCAGTGGTTATCAAACCCTACAGATGCTTTAGTAAAACAAAAAATACCAATTAAAAGACATGCAACTTAATCAGTGAGGCTGTCATTCCACATATGCTCAATAGTCCTCCCTGCTGTCTTTTCAGGCCAGCCTCCATAGTCTTTTACATATGCTATGGTAAATACAGGATATACTCTTTCAGACCAGACTCACAACTGGCTTGTTTGATTTTGGTCTATATATCTATCTATTAGTGATGGGCGAATCTCACCCGTTTCGCTTTGCCGAAAAATCAGCGAATTTCCAGGGAAATTCGCGAATTGGTGAAAAAATTGGCGTGTCGCGTCGCGTCAAAAACGACGCGCGACTCGTTTTTTTTGGCACATTTTTGCCGGCGAATTTTTGCTGGCGTTTCGCGAATCGCGGGAATTCGCCCCTGGCGAATAAATTCGCCCATCACTACTATCTATCTATTTAGCATCCATCTATCTATCATCTATCTATTTATCTGTTGCTATCATAGAAACCTTGTAACATAGTAAGTTAGATTGACAAAAAAACTCACTTTCATCAAATTCAACCCTTTAAAGTGTATATACTGTACAACCTGCCTAATTGCTATTTGATCCAGTAGAAGGCAGGAAAACCCATCTGATGCCTCTCCAATTTGCCTCAGAGGGGGAAAATTCCTTCCTGACTCCAAGGTGGCCATTGGACCAGTTCTTGGGTCAACTTGTACTATGAGCTACCTATTATAACCCTGTAAATTGCTTTGAATCTTTCTTTTGCTTCCATTTTTGCTCTGCTTTAACTTTCTAATCAGCTGCTTTTATGTTGCATTCCTGCTATCTTCAACCTACTGTTCTTGTTTGCTGTTCACTGGTCCCCACTGATTTTCTGCATCCTTTAAAACCTTTTTTGTTGTGCCCCTATTGACAAAAATCTCTTCATTCTACTCATTTTATCTGTTTGGCTAACCCTCTGATGACCTTACAGCTCAATGATTTGTTTAATGTTCTCCCTGTTGTTACATTTAAACTTTTTAATTGATCTACCAATTGTTAGCCCCCAATATAAGGTTACCTTAAGCAGTCTCAGTTTAATTATGTTGAGGAATGCAACTGAGCACATAACAGATATAGCTTTTAAGAATAGCTTTGAGGTACCATTTTGAGGTACTGTGGCTACCTCTTTATTTTAGCCTACCTTTATTTACATATAAAAGCAGTTATTATTGTAATGATATACTACTAAGAGAGTAGCTTTCACATAAGCAATTGAGAAGATATGTTTGATAAAGAAAAATACTAATACCAATACATTCACACACACACATCACAGGGGGTGCTAGCTCTGGGCAAATTTAGAATAATTCTAGATTGCATTTTTTTATGAAATGTTTAATCAAAAGTGTTTCCAATTTAAATTTCAACAGCTTGATTATATATTTATCACTGTATAGAAGGCAATGGGAGGTGTATTCAACAGTCCAGCTATCTTATCTAAAAATTGAACAATATGATTTTCATTGTGATCTAATTTGTTTCCACAACTGTCAAGTTTGTTTTGAAAATATGCAAACGATTAGGGAAACATTTGTGTTCATGGAGAAAAACATTAATTGTGTTTAATCCCAATATTTATTTAATTTAAATGTATTCATTTTGTTTAAAAAAAC
>CM044447.1:62810354-62825895 GCA_024363595.1 Xenopus borealis
CATTAAGCTGGAAATTATAGAAAGAAATGTTGCATTATGAGGAAGAAATGTTGCATTATGGGTAAAAAGAGTGATTTGATTAATTTACTGCTTATATAACTGGAATAATAAGCATAAACTATCACATTGCATTTTTCATCTATAAAATGCAATTGAATGATACCATATATATTTGTTTGTTTGTGGATATGAGAAATGTTACTTACTGTATATCATGTAGTATACTGTCCTACTGATGAGCGTTACAGGTGGCCTATCTAATATATGAAATACAACTGCATGGGAATATTCTACGTCTATGCAGAAAGCCCCGGGCTAAGTTAGGTAGCCCTGTGCACTGACCATAGCAGCATGCTTTAGTTAAAAATAGGATTTTCCAATTGCTCAGGGCATGTAATGCAGGGCACCGTGAAGGCAAATGGGCCGGCATGGGAGTGACTGCAAACCTAGGCCTGTTTTGCACAACTATAAGATTGTTGACATCTGCCGAGGTTGGAGAGCTCAGTAAGCAGGAAATGGAGTGTCACTTTGAGTGGTAGTTTACTATTATCCTGGCATCCTAATGAAGTGTCTGGAGTACACAGAGCTTCTGGATGGCATCTTAACGCACGGATAAACAAAAGCACTTTTCTGCTTGTCACTGTCATCCATCTGCCTGCACCCTACTGCAGCCAATGGGATGGAACCCTGCCGCAGTGTGCTATAAGCTATTTAGACTTGTGTATTGCATAATCAGTACCATCAAATATGTAAAAAAAAATGACTATTATAGGTTATTTCCCTCTGTCTCCGACACCTGGAGTTTGATACATGAATATTTAACTGTCCTAAGTGCCGATTCCCCTATTAATTCCGTACATGTAATGAGTTGCTACATTTAACTGCTCGTCAACATCAAAACCCAAGCAAATACATCTCAACATTAAGGCAGGCATTTGTTAAAACATCTTTTTGCTTAACGTGCGCAAGAGATTTAGCCTTTTACAATTAAAAAACAAAAATATTTTGTTCAGGAGCTCCTGCTTCTCTGCATAGATGAATATGAATATATTGAAGATACACTCATCTGGAACATTTACATACTAGAGCATTGTACCATGTATACATTTAAAAATACTATAGCGTTCTTTAATGTTATCTGCAGATACCTAATAGCAATAAGATGTATCATTGTGTCAGAGTACAACTTTGCGATGTATGATCCAGCGGGATATCTGTGAATGTCACAGCCACAATCCATTCTAAATAACACTTTTAGTATCCATATTACCAAGAAAGACAGGGCAATGATCCCCCTTTCTTTTCAATGGAATGTTTGAATGTATTACATACAGTATTCTTATTCAAACCAGTATACACAAACGTAAGCTTGGATTCTGTCTGGATAACACAGGGAAAAAACACAAAATCAAATCAAAGTGTAATATTGTTATCAGGTTCACATATTTTCTATTAAAGGCAATCTAAGAATTTGAGATATTAGCTGTATAAGACAGCTTTACACTGCTTCAGCTCAACTGCTCTCTTTAAACACCATGGGGCAAATTTACTAAAGGCCGAAAATTCACCAGTGACGGCTTTGCAGCCATCCCAACAATTTGCCAGGTGAAAATTCGATCAGACAATGCAAATTCACTAAGTTGCAAACTTTGTCCCTGGCGATGAACACTGTCCAATTTTCACCAGTGTTACTTTGGCAGTTATGTCCCATGTGGCCCCCAATCAAGTCGCTGACTAACTCAGATTTAGAGAGCTGAAAAGCAGGATGTTGTGTTGTATTCTATTATGTGAGACATCCACTCACTCCAGCTTTTATATATTACATTTTTGGCTAACTAACTATATTAGAAATATTTTTTTATTTTGCACAGCCTATCTATTTACCCAGTTTTTATTTTTACCCTGAACTGTTTCTTTAAAAAAGTCAATAGAGTTGTTTTAATCCCCTACACATGAGCCCAGTATAAATATTGTTCCCATGTGTATGTATGGGGGAAACTGGTTGCACAAAAAAGATTTTTAAGACTTTTGCAGCCTATCACCGTGAAAAAAGGAAAAGACACCAGTGTTTTTTCCACTCAAAAAATATGATGTAACTAACTGAAGATTGAGCTTCACCTGGTCTGAGCTGGTGAAGACAAGCCTGGTGAAAGAGGTAACATTCAGTTAAAGTTAAAATCTTAGGGAATTTGTGGCGTAATGTCCAAAGCGAAAATTCGCCTGGCGTTAGAGTGAGAATCACCGCTAGCATCTAACTACTTTGTTAGCTTAGTGATGCCTGTGCCTGATAGTAAATCGGTGAAGTGACAGAAAGTGGTAACGCTGGCGAATCGTCCCTTTCCCCCTTAGTAAATCTGCCCCCTAGAGTGTCAGGGAACCTATGCACTTTAGTTAACACTGGTATTGCTGACTCTCAGTTGAGCCAAAAGTTTGGTATTAACTGTCTAAGAATGCAAATATCTCAGAGAATACTTAAAGTAGAAAATGACTGTAAATTTCAAAGAGATGAACCCTGAGTAAGTTTACATCATTTCATTTTTGAAGTTACACCCCCTTTAAAGGAGATTGAAATCTAGTGTTAGGAAATACAAATATTAGGTACCCCCTATTTAATACAATTGCTTACTGATACCCTAACAAATACAAGAGGTCCTCTCCACTCAACCCATTATCAATATATTTAAGACATTGAGACATTTTGTGCATACAGCTACCAAACAAATGCCTTACCCTTTAAAAAAAACAGGGATTTTTTGTCCATATATTGCAATATATTTAAGCTGGCCAACTACGTCAAAGTCATCCCATATTTGGCCAGTCCTACTCTCAAATTGCATCTGATTCATTAAGAATTATATTGCTTCATTATATATTTTACAAAGAGACTAAGTTTTACCTGCAACTTACTTGCTACTTTCAAAGTAAAACGCCCAAACTTGGTTGCCCTTTAATTAGACCCCAGTGGGATCACCTGACTATAGCTGGGAAGGGGTGGGAGCTACAAGAGGGAGCTGTTCACTACTCCAATATGAACTATAACAAACAAAGGAAAGTTGTGCTCACCACTAAAAAAAACTTTAAATCGTAATTATATTGATAATGGATTGAGTGCAGAAGACCTCTTGTATTTTTATATATATATGTATTTATTGTGTGGTCACATCCTCATTGCACACCCACCTAATGTTTTTAAAAACTAGTGGTGAGCACAACTTTCCCTTGTTTATTACTGATACCCTGGGCAGGTCCACCACCCCCAATGATTTTTAACTTTCCTCACCCTTTAAGGAACTGTATAACATAGGAGTACTTCACAATATAGCCCTGCAATCAGGTGAAAAACTGTGATCCCTTTTACAAAATGTAAATGATAAAAATAGCTGAAAATATACTTCCCTTTGGCTTCTATAATTTAATTCAGGTTTAAGATGGCAGATTTTTTATCCAAAAAAAATCCAATAAATTTTTTTTGATTTATAAATCTTAGACAATCCAGCTGGGAAAACCAAATCTGAAAAAAATGTGCTTCTTTTTGGACAGTTCACACACAGAATCATGGAAAAGTTATGTAAAATTTGAATAAACATGCCCCCAAGAAAATTGCAGATGTTTCCAGATATTTCAATCCACTCTGTTCAAAGTACAGTAAAGTCAAAACAATTTGAGAAAAAAACAATTTCTCTTCACCTGCTTTCTGTGATCTATATTGATTAAATACTTATCAAAGTGTGAATTCAGAGCTCACTACATAAATACTCGCCCACTTTCTATTCATTGTGTTCATTTTTAAATTTTTTTATCAAATGGTGAACTCTAACTTTTACCCATTGATAAATATGCTTCTAAAAATCCCTTAGGAATGAATAGAATGTGGATGAGTTTTTCAGTGGTAAACTCTAAATTCACACTTTGATAAATCTGCTCCTGAGGGAAGTGTAAAATATTTAACACTTAAAAATGGTGTAAAAAGTGATGCAAAATAAATGGCCTATTTATAAAGCACCATTGGATGTGGGTGAATTCATCACAATTGTGGAAATAATTCATTTTACACCACCTCAAACTGTGATGTTAAATGCTGTTAAAAGAAAAATTGGAATTGGCAGCATTACCTCAACCAATCCTGGAGTTTTGTATATTAACATGATTTTACAAATATTGCCTGGATTCCAGTGCACTCACCCTTCAGGTTCTTATGGTGCAACTTCAGATGAATACTGCCAAATCTTCTGCCATTGACAGTTAATTTGGAAGTGGGAAATACCTATAATGTTTTTATTGTTGTGATGGGTGAAAAAAAGCTGAAGGACCCAAATATTTTGGTTATGAAATGATGATTACATTTCTTTAAACCACAAAAGTAAGATATTATATTATATTTCCATGTTAATTGTAATACCATCTTTATTGGGTTATTGGTGCATGGTAGTACTTTATTTTAGGGTTGAAGGTTCTTTTATAACCCATTTTATGGTCCTATTCAAACAATTAGGTCATAATCTATCATGCACCACTCTGCAAGCCTCCCAACCTGGTCAGTGGTTAACTTGACAAAGAGTGACAAGAAGTTTATATAGGAGACCGAACCATTATATAATAAATCCACTCATGGACTGGGCAGTCAGATTCACAGAAGTAGTAGGAAAATATTGAACAAACACACTCCAATGGTAAGCATCAGAAGAATTATGGTCAAGCCTGTGATTTAATCAGTGAACCATTCCTTCTGCCTACAGTTTGTACAATGGTTAGCACCAAGGACAGGACTTCCACAATACTGGGTAATGTTTTTGTTTCACTCACAGAGGCAAAATTCCTGAATTATGTTTTATAGTTCTAATAATACACAGAGCTGCAGTCACTGTAAACGGTCACACAGAGATTTGCCTATAGTCTTTATATATAAATAGACCTTTGTCCTGGCCCATAGCTCATATTTTGGTGGTCCATGCAGGACCTGAATCACATACCCCGCAATGCACAAATGATGAATCCTAGAACTATCTGCTATAGAACCAAATTATATTATGGGATGAAATTGATTGTGTTCAGAATGGGTCTTTTCTGTCTTAAATTTCAATTCAGCACATGAGAAACAAATTTACTGGGAATTCTACCAACTTTTTTGTAAAGGTATATGATCCATTATTTGGAAACCTGTTATCCAGAAAATTTAGAATTACAAAAATGGCGTCTCCCATAGGGGCCAATTCACTAAGATGTGCAAATTCGCTAGTGTTGTCTTCGCTAGCGTTCTACGCACTTCGCCAGGTGAATTTTCGCCAGCACTACGCAAATTCACTAAAGTGCGAATTTACGTTCAGGTCGGTGAACGGTAACGTAGTTGCGCTAGTGTTAGTTCGCTAGGCAGAGCGATGTTATGCTAGCGAAGCCTAATTTGCATACGGCAAGAGCTTTAACTTTTATGAATATGTTAAAGTTGTCCTATTGCCCTACATGTATAGTTCTGTTGCCATATGTTAGGAAATGTAGGGGGGAAGAAGGGTAGCCCCCCCAAAAAATTATCGATCTTTTTCAGACTATCACCCTCCTATGCTAAAATAAGCCAGCGTTTTTTTGGGATTTAGAAAAAATTTTTAATTTTTTTTTTCAACCTCCTATCCATTGTATTGAACTTCGCCTGGTCTGACCAGGCGAAGTAACGTCTAGCGTAAGTGCTAACGTAGAGGAAAATGCTCATCTTAGTGCAGGGGTGTCCAACCTTTTGGCTTCCCTGGGCTACCTGGATATTAAATAGACTATATAATTATTACTACTAACTGGGCAATGAGCAGAGTCCCCCCTACTGCCTACTCCTATATCCTTTGCGACATGACGTTTCCTCGGGAACCAAGGGTTTCAAGCTGGGCTGTATGCATATCCATCCTGGGCCGCATGCAGCCCTCAGGCCCTGCAAGTTGGACATCCCTGTCTTAAGACTTAAGGTATGAAGATCAAAATTACAGAAATATCCCATATCCAGAAAACCCCAGGTCTTGAATATTCTGGATAATAGATTCCATATCTTTATATCTATTTTAAAACCACTTAGAGGGGTATCAGTAATAGTAATGAGTGAAACATTCACCATGTACAGGTTCTCTGTGAACAACAGGGTTTTGCCAATGGAGAAAAGTTTATCCCACAATTTATTTTGTGCTGTTAGTTTCCAAATACTGGGTACCAAATACAGTATTGTATCTGTGTGTGGCAGTGCCAATTACACTGCCTATCCATAAAGGAATGTGTTTGTAAAACAAATTTCACTCATATTTTGCACTTTCCACTCCCTATGTAAATGAACTTTTCTTTGTCTGCAAACAAGTCATGTAACTACAAAAATACCTATGAAACAGACTTTTTTTATGCATCTGTCACAAGCCTCATCTAATTAGCTACTGAAAAGAATGGTGTGCATGTGAACTAAATGATTAATCTACTTCATCCCTATTTACATCAGGAAGACCATAAAACATAATGAGCTAGACGAGAGTGTTAGTAAACATGGGATTATTATTAAAATCATTATTATATAGTATTGCATTTCACACATTTCCTAAATTCTTTACTTAATTTAAAGTTATGTATTAATACTGATGCAACAAAGGTCAAATAGAGACTATTAGAACTGCAGAACAAGCCTTCCTGTAGAAAATATATTTACTCTTCACACAACACAAGATGCTATGCTATCTGTTAAGAATGATTTGAACATTACGAAGCAGTTATATATGCTACAATATTTCTGCCCCCTTCTTAATTTGTAGGGAAAACTATCTCTAAAGTAGTAAAGACCAATCAGAATGGGCCAGACAGGCATATTCTGCAGATAATATTTTCTCAGTGAATAACCTAACGTTATCTGTACAAAAATATCTCCTACAAGGTCATATCCAAGTTTGTACTCAAATACATTTCTCTGCGGCTCAAGAAATAAATATGTTCCTTTATCAATATCAGATTGGAAAACAGGAAAACAGAATCTCATAAACCACTTTGTACAAAAAGAGGAAAGGTAGATAATTCAGAAAAAAAGTCATATTACGCTTTTTAGTGCATCAGTGCTCAATATTTTCAAGAGACTTAAAAGAGCAAACTGCAGAAAAAGTACAAGCTCAGCGGCTTTATGTGGCTGAATGGTGAAATGTGACTATGTGATTTATAATGAGAAAAGGTATCTCCAACACACAATTTTCTACCTAGCTGCAAATAATAATTCATAGTGATGTCCCTTCCAGATAAAAGACCTTTTTGTGTGTAAAGCCTATGTGGTAAAATGATCATGATAAATGTCAGACCACTGCAGGTAACGGCTTTACAAACCATTAAGATTAGCTAGACCCTTTTTTCAATGATAACAGTAACCATGTAGTGACTCTATGTGGTAATAATATCTCAGTTCTGATAAATGCTGCAAGCAGACAGAGGTGTTTATCATTTAAGTTCAGAAATGCTGACTAAAGTTCCCACATGTTGACTGTTTCTTTTTTTGCTCAACAATAGATTAACAATAAAACGCTACAAAAATATATAAGGCAATTCTGTTTCCAACTTCTTTTTTTTTTCTAGCAAAGTATTTCTGCTTTTTTCTTGGATTCAGTGCTGTGACTTACAGTACATAATGTTGAATAAAGCTGATCTTGAGAATTTAGAATTTTATAGGACAATAGGAATACTTCTGACAATTATATCACATTACATATGTAAAAACACAAAGAGGTTGAGTAATAATTTCCTAGCATGTTGAAAAAAGTTGAATGGGTTAACCACAGTTGCATTTAAGTGTGGCCAAAAAGACCGTCACAAACCAAGGTGCCATTGCTCCTTTAATATGGCTGTAAAACCTCGGATGTTTTAAATATTCATATTATTCATATATTTAAACCATGAATATGGTTGAATGCTTCAGAGAAACCCCCTAGTGAATCTCTACAGTTTTTAGGGGTGAAGTTCTTCATTGTAAAGAAGCTTTTGCTGATGTAATTGGAGCAATATATGCATACACTGCACAAAACCTGTGGTTCATAAATGGTTGTGTTCATGCAATGTGATATGATGTCACTTCCACCTGCATCCCATCCTGTTTGCAAAATGTATTTTATCCTCTAAGTTCACTGCTCTGAACACCCCATTATTATTGCCCCTCCTACTATTGTCAGTCTCACCTATTATGTTACCTACTATTAACTATGAAAGTGTCAAGATTTTTATACTAAATACTTTAACTGATTAAAACATCAGCAACAACTACAAAAAAGATGCTATTCTATTTGTAAGGTTTCTCCCCCCCAAAATAATCCCTTTTGTGCAAATTCTTTTGCCTGTAAATTTATAGTACATTAAAAATGGTTTTAGATTTATGAAGTCATTGTCACACGCAGAGCCTGGCACAATATTGTCATACTGGGCTATTGGAGACAAGATTTATTCTTCTTAAAGGACCACATAGCAAGCACCTTGATAAATGGCAAATGATAATTTCCTGTTTCTGTTATTGATCCTATCTGATTTTAGATAGCAATGAACATGTAATATTTAGGATAAACTCTGCCAGTCACATTTTGGGAAAGTAAATGCTCCTACAAGGACATATGAAGAGCAACCTCTAGCAATAGATGTCGTTCCTGTTTTGGGAGTAGTGCTTAATTGCTGCTCTTAATGTCCTATTAAGTGACTGAGTAAATTCCAGCTGTGAGCATCTGATAAATCATTTTGTGTTCAGCAAGCAGTGCTTTCTAAGTACAGTGAAAGAATTCTAAATGGACATTTAAAAACCAAAAGAGTGCTTTTTCTTAAGCAACTTTGCAATAATTTTGCAGGGAACGCCTACAGTAAGTTTGAAAATTTTAAAAGGCCATATTTCATGGATATGTCTTTGATGTGAAATAATCAGTCAAATTCTAATAGATGTTTAATGCATTGATCATTCATATTTTGCATGCATGTGAGAGATATGTGAGAACATGTGACATAAATTCAAAAATGATGAGATTAAATGGCCATCCCATAACAGAGCTATGCATTTCAGCTTATTTCCTAAACACAATTAAAATAATTATTGAATAATATTTATCGAATCATGACAAGACAACAATCCTAAAATTTCAGTAAAATGCTTTAAAAACCAACAACATTGGTATTTGGAGGGGTTATTGGTAAATTTTAAGATTTTTTCACTATATGATTAACAATAAAAAAAAAGTGCCTCCAGATGTCTTTTCCACAATTTTTTTAACAAAATGGTCAATTTCCTTACTTCATCCAGGTATAAAGTCTGTTTTCCTGAAATTACATCTTCATAAAGTGATTTTTTCTGAATGTGGCAAAATAGTGCCAAACTAATTAAAATGATGTTACATCTTGATGACTGTCCCTCAGGTTTAATTTTGCAAAAAGAAGCCTAGAAGTATTTTTTTTTTTTTTTGGAGTCTTTCAGCTATTTGCATGTTTAACAAATATCACTCTTGCTTCTATGTAGAAAGTATATGGAGCACCACGTGGAGTTAAAACATGGAGTTTATTCTGTGATTAAAACAATTCTCAAAAAGGCATCAAAAAATGGGAATCAAGCAAAAATAATAATAATAACAATAAGAACCTTACGCTTGACGCGTTTCGTAGCCCTCCGGCCACTTTCTCAAAAGATATACTTTCTACATTGTGGACATGGACTTTGTTGCTACCGGGAGCAGCCTTTTATGTGCAGCACACATGGAGTTAGCCATTTGAGTGCTCCCCCTGGAAATATACATTTTTCCTACTGTTTGTTGTATCACGCTTGCTTCTGCCTTGAGTCTTCAGGAATTCTCCCAGGATTTGAGCATATGGTCAGGTGCCTACTCTAGAAACGAGAAGGCTCTTGAAGTAACTATTTAGGACAAGGAGGAATTCCTGAACATCTGATGGAACTTTGGTGCAGGCAGGGATCAGGGGCACAGTGAATTGGATAGAACTGATAAAGGGCCAACAGTACTTGAATATCAAAAAACGTTTTTTACACCAAGGAGCAGATTTATCAATGGTTGAATTGAAAAGCAAAAATTTTTGTGTAATTTGACTCCAAATTTGATTAAAATTATCATGTTCTGTCCCTTTAAGAATTCAAATTCGACTATTCATCATCTACAACCTGCCAAATAGGCTATAGGGGGGCTTCCTACAATCAATCTGGAGTAATTCTGGTGGACTTTTAAAAAAATATATATAATTTTTTTTTAGTGTAAAAACTGGAATTGAATTTGAACATATTCACTTAAATTTAAAAAAAAAAAATCAAATTTTTTAATACATTTCAATTGGTCATTTTTTTTCTTCAAATTTTGGTTTATGAAAGTTTATAGAAACTCCCATTAACTTGAAATTTGACCCTTAATAAATCTGCTCCCAAATGTAACAAAATGATTAAATATCATTGTGTATGAGGTGAGGTACAGTACAATGACATAATAGTCATGAATTGATGATATCCAGTGTTGTTAGTGGGGTACCGCAGGGCTCTGTAGTGGGTCGCTTGGTTTCAACTTGTTCATTAATGACCTGGAGGTGGGCATTGAAAGTATTGTTTCTATTTTTGCAGATGATACTAAATTGTGCAGAACTATAGGTTCCATGCTGGATGCTGCCACCCTGCAGGGTGATTTGTCTAAGTTAGGAAACTGGGCAGCAAACATGAGGTTAGCAACATCAAAAAAGAGGTTTGATGTTGATAACTGCAAGGTTATTCACTTTGGCAAAAATAACAAATGCAAGTTATACACTAAACAGCAGGGTCTTGGGAGTTTCCTTAAATGAGAAGGGTTTTTATAGATAAGTTGAATAATTCTGGGCAGTGTCATTCTGAAACTAATAAAGCAAATAAGTTATGTCTTGCATAAAAAGGGCATAAACTCAAGGGATGAAAACATAATTATACCTCTTGATAGATCCCTAGTAAGGCCTCATCTGGAGTATGCAGTGCAGTTTTGGACTCCAGTCCTTAAGAAGGATATAAATGAGCTGGAGAGAGTGCAGAGACGTTCAACTAAGCTAGTTAGAGGGATGGAAGACTTACATTATGAGGGTAGACTGTTCAGGTTGGGGTTGTTTTCTCTGGAAAAAAAGCGCTTGGGAGGGGATATGATTACACTTTACAAGTACATTAGAGAACATTATAGACGAGTGGCAGGGGAACTTTTTACTCATAAAGAGGATCACAGCACCAGAGGCCACCCCTTCAGACTAGAAGAAAAGGACTTTCATTTGAAGCAGCGTAGATGGTTCTTCACAGTGAGGACTGTGACGTTGTGGAATGCACTGCCGGGTGATGTTGTAAATGTTGTGATGGCTGATTCTGCTTTTAAGAGGGGCTTGGATGATTTATTGGACAGACATAATATCAAAGGCTATTGTGATACTAAACTCTACAGTTAGTATAGACATGAGTATATATATCTATGTATATAATTTATGGGAAAGTATGGTTGGGTGTGTGTATGGATGCTGGGTTTTCATTTGGAGGGGTTGAACTTGATGGACTTTGTCTTTTTTAAACCCAATTTAACTATGTAACTGTCGTTAGGAGTGATTATATTATTGTGATCATTCCATAGCACCAGGCAGCCTGCTGGAGCCATATTAGAGAAAATGGTACTTGTGCTTCCTAGCATTTTTACACTTCAGCACAATTTATTTGTTTGTTGATTTACTTTTGGCTCTTAATTTTGCCAGGCACATTCTTATACCATACAATCACAGAAATATAAAAATAAAGTTGTAACAGACACCAAGCATTCAGACTCTACAATTGCTGTGGTTCCACAAGTATTGTGAGAGTGCTAGTACCTAATCTAGGAATCACTATTAAATGCAGGTGGTTAGTGAGCTAGCCAATGCATTGTATTGATCAAATATCCTAGACACTCTATGAAGGGGGGTCAGGCATAAATTTAAATACAGTCTGACACTGGATAATCAATACTCTAAGTAATGCGTGGTCACAGCCTCATTGCACCCACGCCTAATGGTTTTAATAATTAGTGGTGAGCACAACTTTTTCTTGTTTGTTGTAGTTATACTGGAGCAGTGACCAGCTCCTTGTTGTAGCCCCCACCCTTCCCATATATTGTCAGGTGATCCCACTGGTGTCTAATAAAAGGGCAACCAAGTTTGGGAGTTTTACTTTGAAAGCAGCAAGTAAGTTGCAAGTAAAACTTAGTCCCTTTTGTAAAATGTATAATGAAGCAATAGAATTCTTAATGAATCAGATGCAATTTGAGAGTAGAACTGACCAGATATGGGATGACTGGCAGTTGGCCAGTTTAAATATATTGCAATATATGGACAAACAATCCCTGTTGTTTAAAGGGTAAGGCATTTTTTAGTAGCTGTATGCACAGAATGTCTCAATGTCTTAAATATATTGATAATGGGTTGAGTGCAGAGGACCTCTTGTATTTGTCTATATGTATTTTGTGGTCACAGCCTCAGTGGTTTTAAAAATTAGTGGTGAGCACAAATTTTTCTTGTTTGGTATATAAAAGAATCTTGATAAAGGCTCTAGAAGGGAGCCGAAACGTTGATTGTACTATATGACCTAATAAAGTAATTTTTAAGAAGAAGACCCTAGGAGTGCGCTACTATATCGCTCTTTGTGTATATATATATATATATATATATATACACACACACACACACACAAGATTCAAAAATGGTGCCAAAACCGTGCCAGTGACATCACAAAAAGTAGGTGTGGTTACAGTACTGAGTGCATCAGTGAAGCTGAGCAAATCGTGTGTATTGTATCAGTGGTAGTGTCATAGGAGTGCACCAATCATCTGTAGGTGAATACTCCCAATGCTAATTAAACACACAGTATCAAATTACGTGATTGTTGTGACAGGGAAAAACATACCCTGTGAGTGGATCTCCTTATGATCTTATTATAAGATCAGGAAGTATCCCCCTCACTTACCTCCATGGTGGGGGCTGACAGCCAAATTACCTTTGCCATGTGTCGCCTCCAATGCAGGTACGGAGGAAACGTACTAAGTGCAGGACCTATTACCTGTTTCCAACATCGTTAAAGTGGACCTGTCACCCAGACACAAAAATCTGTACAATAAAAGTCCTTTTCAAATTAAACATGAAATCCAATTTCAAGGTTTTATTAAAGAATTCATAGCTGTTTTAAGCTCATTTAAAAATCTCAGCTGTCAATCAAATATTGTCTGCCACTCCTCTATGCCTTATGCCCTGAGGAAGAACTATATATATATATATATATATATATATATATATATATATATTTCTTCCTCAGGGAATTTGTGTATTAACACTAATTATTCAAGTATTTTGACTTTTACTAATGGCTTTGTACTGTTTTCAGTCATGTCATTTGTTTTTGATTCAAATTAGCATTTCAAGTCTTACAAATATTTTTAACTGATCTTCTAACAAATACTTCTGCCTGTTTTACCTTAGAACTGCAGGAAAGTGATCTTCATGTGAAAGTTAAGTGAGAGCTTGTATGGAAATTACCCCCAGCCAACTGCAAAACAATGAAAGTAAGTTGTCAAGCGACATGACACTTTTACTTACTACATTCATATTTTCTCCTATTGCATTCTTTTCTTTGTACCCCAAAACCAACACAAGGGACAGTATCACAAAACCCAGACAGTATGTTCGGTACTAAATGGGTTTTTCATTTCTTTCCTTTTTTTGCTGAGTCTGTAAACAGCAGCAGGATCCAATCAAAGTGTGGCTCGGCTCCATTAACTCACAGAGTCACGCTCTAATTGGAGCCTGCTGTGCATCACTTTGAAGGGAAATTAAGAAACTAACACATGATCCAAGTAATGATTTTACTACCTCTTATATATATTTGGAAAGTCATTTTAACTCTGTGTTGCTTAAGTCATTTGTTTAGAAAAGGTGTTAACAGTCCAAAGGAGTTGAACTTTCTTGTTCTGGTTATTTGTTCCATTTCCTAAACATCAAAAATAATAAAGCTCAGAAGTATGCAGAATAGATATATTACATATAAAAATATTTTATATATCCCAGTCCCAGGGAATGTTCAACTTTTATGGGTCTTGTGTATCATTTTCTCTCCTATTCTGACTCTCTCTCTATACTGAATTTGGATTTTCAGGGACATACCTAGAAAAAAGCCTAGTTTTCCAAGGCTAGGTACTGTCTGTATTACTATGTACAGTATGTGGGTGGCAACAGATGGCCACAGTAACAATTACCATGTGACCTGATACCATGTGTGCGGATATTATGGTTTTAAATGGAAGTTTTGGTTCAATAGCTCAAAAAGATGGAATTTTCACTTAAGAACCAAAACAAAATAATTGAAGGAAAGTATTAAAGGGCTGGATAGGGAAATCACAGATTAATTTAACATAAAACAAAAGGGTGCAGACTTGTACAACAATTCTAATCATTAACATAATTTGGAATTTGCAATCCAAATTTACAGCAAACTTATTCATTCTAGTAAGTTACAAAAAATGGACATGAATCTTGATGTTTGCACATTCCACCCCAAATCAAGCTTTAACTACATACCAGAATAGCTATATTAGATTAATGCAAATTTTCTGTACTCAAAAATGTCAGCTACTATTAATAATTCTGATTACTTTGCCAATAATGGGGCCGATGTACTAAAATTGGTATAAAACTTTTTTTTTTCCAATCTTGGAATCCTGCTGGTAATAGAATTTTGACAACGTTTGCCATAGGTTCATTTTCATTCAAGTTCAAGTGAATATTAGAATGCAAAAAATTCGATATTCGAAGTAAATTTTTTAAAAACTTCGACTATCGAATAGGTTACTTCGACCATTCAATCATTCTATTTGAATGATCGAATAGTAAAATCCTTTGACTTCAAAATTTGAAGTACTGTCTCTTTAAAAATCCTTCAATTTTTTAAATTCGCCAACTAAAAGCTGCAGAAGTGCTATGTTAGCCTATGGGGACCTGCTAGACCATTTTTCAAAAAAAATTTTTTCGAAGAAAAATCCTTCGAACGTATGATAAAATCCTTCAAATTGGTCGATTCAACGGATTTTTCAGTTCGATCGAACGATTTTTCTTTGACCAAAGGAATACGAAATTCGGTGAAAAATCCTTTTACTTCGATATTTGAAGTCAAAGGATTTTAATTTGATGCTCGAATTTTGAAATATTTTCTACTTCGAAATTTGACCTTTAGTAAATCAGCCCCTTGGGGCAAATTTACTATTATTCCCCAAAATCAATCTGACCAAATTCGTAATGATAGCCTAAAACAATTCGATAAGCATTCGATGGTCGAATGCTTATCGAATTGTTTTAGGCTATCATTTTGCTCGATATCTGATATCTTGATGAATTCGTACAATCGGATACCGATAGTTCAATTTCACGAAAAAATCTTGAAATTTCCTTTGAGAGTCCAAAAAATTTGTACGATTCCAACGCTCCGATCGTACGAATGGAGCCTATGGGGAGGTTCCCATAGGCTTCTATTGCAATTCGGTAGGTTCAATCTGCCGAAGTAGGCAGTCGA
>CM044447.1:62830049-62840420 GCA_024363595.1 Xenopus borealis
TCTGTTTGATCTAAATTACACTCTAAACCACACCAAATTAGGAGCATCTGTGAATGTAAAATGTTTGTTCCTTGTGTATGCTAAAAGCCGGCCTGTTCTGGACAGCACATGTTCAAGTGACGAAAAATTATTCAATACAATTTACCTCCAAGATCTATTTTTTCCACTAATAATTAATTGTAAAAATAAGCAGAGACTAGAGGTCCATGATTATTTCAGGCTGTGATACAATATGTCCCTTTAGAAAGACTTAGACCACTGTCCATTTAGTATTATTTAAGGATGAAGGGTAGTTTAGACTAAATGTATTAGAAAAATGGCACACTAATTATAAGGACAAATGGTGTAAATTATTAAGATGTTGTAACTTTTTATATCTTAGAATATGAAGGAAGTGTGCATAGGTGACTGGCTGGGTCATATGTGTTCATGGTGCTACTGAATTTCATGTTTCCATTGCCAAATAACAGAGTTGTTCTGGTTTGGTGTTTGTACCAGTAATGTTTTATATCAAATATGCCAATTTATCAAATACTGTTTTTAGATTTTAAGCAACATGGCATAACTATTTAAAAGAAGAAAGAAAATTATATTATCTAAAATCTAATAAAATAAAAAGCACAAAGGGTTGAAGGCAAGAGAGAATATTTAAAAAATAAAGGAGAGCCCTGGAGCTAAAAAAGCAGGGTCTGCATGACAAGGGATCCAAATGACCGGCAGCCAGATTATACTTGTTTTTATTTGGCATAATCAAATGTAGTTATGATTGGGTCAAGGTGGGGTGAAGCTGGGCTGGGGGTGGGAAAAGAGAGGGATGTGATGCCATGGGAAGAAGCAGTTCACTTCCTTATCTTCTAAACAGGTAGAAACATCCCACCCTCCCACCCTTTTTGCATATTTTGTGAAATATCAGGTGTTTCTCCTCTTTACATTGTCGTATCTATTGAAAACCGAATGTGAAAGTTTTCCTGTATGAACTGTTTTATTGTGGTTTTTGGTTCCAATATACAGTATAAATGTGAGAGTCTACATGGTATCATTCATGAGTGCCAAATGCTCGATCCAGGGAATGTTTCTGATCGCCCTTGGGCGATCCCCTCTTTTGATATAATTGGTACTGGCTTCAGGCTGGGCTTTTTGTCTTCCTCTGACTCAAAACAGTGTATATATATAATAATGAATTTCAAGTTCTATTTGTCACAGCAGCAGTAGGACCTTGCCAGAGTACTGCACAGGAACTTTTAGAAGAGGGAGATAGGAGGTAATCTCCTGTGACTGCACTGTGGGCTGATTGCTACAGACAATACTACTGCTTGTGCTAGGTGACTGCTTGGATTTCCTTTTATAAAGACACTGCAGATTCAGGACCATTCAACAGGGCTGCTCAATGTCTCTCATGGGGGAGATGCAGCTCCTTTTGGTAGCATAGTTTGGATCTATCCTCTCTGTAGATAGAGGCAGCCTTATACTCAGTGGTGGATATAATGACATAGTGCTGGTCTCAAATACTCAGAACAGCAAAACATAGTGGCAATCTCTTATGGAATTCTGGCTTTGAATATTGCCATGGGATGAGGCTGTCGGGTCCTATTTATTTGATAAAATGTGATTAAATGCTGTTGCCATTTTATGCCATTTCTGGATCCTGGTGTTTCATTAAGGTATGTAACAATGGGGTTCAGTGGGATGACTGAAAGTGAGGGGACAATTGAGGAGTCCCATTGCCAAGGTTGTTACTATAGATATTATAGATATTGTAGGGGCCCCATAAATGACATGGCCCTTATCTCTTCATTTCCAGCTAGTGCTTCTTTTCCCTGTTGCTGTGTTAAAAAACTATTTGCATACCCATTCCATTGGTTTTAGGTAGTGACGACTTCCTGCAGTGCTGTAACAAAGTGCTTTGCAGGTGGAGGTCCTTCCTCTTTGGCCTGCAACAGTTGACCTGGGCAGTTGATCCATTGATACTGGAGTCAACAAGGCCCCAGAAGTGTTAGGCCCTAAAAGGACATCCCTTTTAGTAATGTCATGGTACAGGGGCCCCATGAATGAGTTGAAGCCATTGCGTAATGACAAGGGAATCAGGCTATGTTCATCCTTTTTTCACGTCTGCTGTTTGTGATCCAGGCTGCATGAGGTATTGAAACCCTGGAAGGTGATCCTTGCAACTCCTCTGTGCTATTCTTTCTGTGGTGGTTTGCTATGCTGTGTATGCTACTTACGGTATGTGCCTGTCATTTTTTTTGTATCAGTATCACTTTAATAAAGCCTGTTCTACTGTTTTGCAAAGAACCCCTGGTGTCCAACTCCTGTTCTTGTAATTGTTGGCAGTAGAGCGTTGTAGTCTAACTACATCAGCACGTGTTCTTTCCATGTAGGGAAAGCCCTTACTTGTGAAAGAGGGTTGTGTGTAGTTCATGCTCTACTACTCTAGTTGGTATTTGTCTGTTTCAATCAAAAAGGGGTTACAATACTACAGAAATAAATTTTTCCCCAAGTAATTAAACTTAAATTGATTCCTTTAGAAAAAAAGTGCTATCATATAATGCATTGAGGGTATTATCAACAGAAATTATTTCTATTTGGGGTGATGATTAAATCAAGTAGTCCTGATTTAAGCATGACCGACCCCAATCATTAACTCCAAACAGGATGCTGAATGGCATTTCTAGTACTTTGGGTGAATCTGCTTTTGATTGGGCATAGCTGAGGCATATTTGAAGCAGTCTAAACTATCCTAACAGCCTAAATATTCAGCATGCAGCACTTCTGTGATTTTTATAGGAACATGTCAGTATGGCTTTATGAAGGGGTTATTAGGCTTTTTATCAAATGAAGGAATACAGGGTTATGAAACATAGCTCATAGAACAAATTGATCCAGGGACTGGTCTGATTGAAATCTTGGAGTCAGGAAGGATTTATTTCCCAGATTAAAGAGGCGTAAAATGTATTTATTTATTTTGCCTTCCTCATGATTAACTAGCAGTTAGGCAGGTTACACAATATATAGACTTAAAAGGTTGAACTTAATCGATGTGTGTCTTTTTTTAACCTAACTTACTATGTTACTACAGTATGCATGCATGCATTTTTCTAAACATTTACAGGTTATGGGGCTATGTTTATCACTTCGTATTACTTATAGTATGATGTAACATACAGTGATCATCTGCACTTTGGCTGCAATGAAAACCTTTCATAATCCTATTGTGTTAATAATGATATCTCTGTTTTGTGTGCTTCTAAATAATCCACCCTGTGGTAATATGCAAACAAACATATGCACAAGTTAATACATGAATATTACAACAGAGGTTTTCAGACATTTTGGGTGCACTCCAATGTTAGTTCAGGGCCCCCCTTAACTTCATAACAAGGTTAGCTGCACATCATATGTTGACATGACAGACAAGTGGTTGTGGTGTTCCAGAAGAGAATATTAGCATTCATCCTACTTATAATTCTGATTGCTAATCAGGTTGAGTATTCCAGTACACTGCTTTGAGCCTCCTAATTGGCCAGCCCCACAGTAAGGGAACCACTGTGTTAGAATTTTAGTAATTTATTACAGGGATCATATTCAGCGATACACTTTTTGTTTAAATAATTCTGTGCTGGAAAGGCTTGCTGAAATCACATTATCTAAGTATATCAATTTTCACTGACTTATTTACACAAAACAGGTATGCATAAAAATATATTGCTTCAGATAAAACACAAAGCAGTTTTTTAAGTCCCCCTGTCAAAAGGCATCCTAACAAAAAGTGTTGCTTTCTTGTACTGTCTTTGTTGTGGTATTCAGCATAATAGTATGGAGCCAGCATTCCGCCTCTGGTTTGCATAGCCTGGATTCAATAAGCAGTTATATACGCAGATTATGACAATGTGGTCAAGGAAAGCTGCTTTTTTTCACTCTACCTTCTTATCCTTGGGAACATACAATCTGGTGTTTATTTTTTCTTGTCCTCATTCTGCGTCTTAAAATATTCACAATTTGATTCAGGATATGCTTATTTGATATGATTATTATAACTCTGCTATAGACACAAGTACCAATCTTGCAACAGAAAATAATTCTCTGAGTATAACAGAAACAAAGATTTGCATATGTTGTTTTACATTCAGAGAATGTGCATAACAAATAAATCATCATTTGCATGGGGTAAGACATGTGAGTACAAGCGCGAGCCACACTCTTCCAGTCATGAAAAAACATGTTGTAAATATATACAGTGTATATTTCCCTGCCTGATGCAGAGTCTTCTTCTTACTTTGAGAATGAAGCTGTCATTTCATTTCAGATACTATATACTGAAAATAGATGGACAGAGAGATATATGGACAGACATGTGCAGACATATAGGTCATATAAAGTCTCTTAGTCTCTGTTATTATGCTTGAAGTCGAAGGCTACCATGGGACATAAAAATTATTAAGTCAGACTTGCAGTAGAGTGTTATTGGTCCAGATCAAATTCTGCCGCCATTGGAAGTAGATTAAACAGGAAAAAAAAAGAAAACAATTAGTGGCAGCTACATATTATGCTCATGGTGTAGTAGAATTATAACTGCTGCCACTACTGTGTCAGCACAATAGCTGTGATTTTTAGTTCTACACATGTAGAGTACCAAAGATATCAAATGTAGAGTACCAAAGGTATCAAAGTTATACAGAAAGATGATGACAGATGTCTTTCCGTGGACCATGGGCCTCAGAACATCTCCTAAAGTTAACCACAGCCTCTAATTTGACTAAAATGCATGGCATATTTGTCAAAGGGCTTTTGTCACAAGAGGCTAGTGTAGCAGTTTTGGTGCACCTCTGCATAGTGGTGTTTGACTCCAGTGTTAGCATGCACGTTTAGTTATTGACCATCTACAGTGGTCAGCATCAATAGGCACAGCTTACTTGTGCCTAAAGAAATGGGTGCAGATGTACTTTGGATACCAAGGGCTGGAAATGATGTTGGAAATCATTGGCTTCCATTTTTATGAGACACGATTTCTCTTAACTGCAGGAATTATTTTGGAATTTTTTTGGGGGGAATATTTTGGGGAAAATGCTGCAAACAGCATAAGAAACCTGCAACTTCCAACTCTGATTTTGGACACTGCACTTGTGATCATACATAACCAACATGGAGAAGGCTTTTAAATTAAAATTAGTATTAAATTGCACAAGAGGAGTAGTCCATGGCAGCCAATCAGAAATAACTTTAAACAGTCTGTTGCATTTTAAACTACAGCAAATATCTGTGGATTGTTGTTTGCATTAGTTAGGTGTAGCACTTGTGTTGGTAAATACGCCCCTGGATGGCTAGTCACAGGAATAATGAACAGTGGGTGAGTTCTGATGAGTCAAGTATGCATTAGCCACTTGATTTTGTTTCTTTGACCTATTAACCAATGCAGTTAACGCATCGGAACCAGTCAGCAACTGATTTGGATTAGTCTAAAACATTTCTGAAAATGTTAGCAAATATCTGATTGATCTGGTTGTTATGGGTAACTATACTGGTGTATTAATCACCCTGAATTTTTAATCCAGCAATAATAATTTATATATTAACTTGACAAATTTGTATAATTTTTTGTAATGGTTTTAATAACTATATAAACCTTTTTTGCAGCTGGGTGGGGGGAGCATGCTTCATGTTATGTCTCCTTTTATTGCAAAAGGGTTAACTGTTTGCCTATTCCATCCCCTTACCTCATTTACAACTAAAAAGTGTGTTTCCTTGATGTGTCTTCTGCGTAGTATAGACAGCTCATTATAGGATGAGAAAGGCACAGAAGTTCAACTGCTACCTAAGTAGCCTCATTCAAATATATAATGTAAAATTCTTCACAAAAAAAAGGATGACTGTTTCATTCCAGGCACCTACTGCCAGAGGCTGTTACAAGGGTGAAGGATATCTATCATGAAACGTCCAGTGTCATTGTACTCTGCCAATTTATTTACTGACCTTCAACACAACAGACATACTCCTGACCCTCAGAAGATAAAACCCTGGGGGAAATGGCACTGAACACCAATTCCTATATCCTGTTGTGCTGTGGTCTAAATTAAGTGCTAATTAATTACCCCTGGCATCTTTGGCATTGCCTGTCAAATTGGATTAAGGATATCCTTTCACTGTTAACACAAAATGCTCTGGTTCGTCAGCTAAAGACTTAAGTGTTAATGTTTCCTTGCAGATCACTCTCTCACAGACTAACAGACAGATACATTATACTGCCAGGGTGCAGGTAGCTTGTGTGCAAAGGAAACAACAAAAATTTCCATTGTCATAGCTGATTTATCGGCTTTCATTAGCATCCTGTTATTCACTAACCACCTGCAATTTCTGCCCCTGCCTTGAATCAATTAGCCAATTTAATATAATTTATTTTACAAATTCTTTTTGTCTGACAAGAACTGAAGACATCCAAGTCATGAATCATTGTTATATTGCCTCATCCTATTTTAGTCTCCATTTTTAGTCAGTACCGTTAAGATAATTATAAAACGTACCAAAGAAAAATCTGCCTGGGGGTACTACAAATACAAATAAGACATAGAGATTACAGAAGGACTCTCATTTCATATAACCTGCCTCATTTAGAACAAAAATATACATATATAGGTAGGATTCTAAAATATTCTGGGGGAAATCTCATACAGTGTAGGGAATTCCCAGCCTGGATGCTCATAATGAAAATTCTTCTAATCTGGTTTCTGTTAATGAATTCATTTTTTACCTATACAAAAGGTGATTATATATTGTTTACGATGCTTTATACATGATTAGCCCAGCAGAAACTGAATAATAAATAAGGGATTTGCTAATTTTTAGAATGCAAGGTTATGCACTTTGGTAAAAATAATATAAATGCAAGTTATACACTAAATGGCAGTGTGTTGGGAGTTTACTTAAGTGAGAAGGATCTTGGGGTTTTTATAGATAACAAGTTGTCTAATTTTGGGCAGTGTCATTTTGTAGCTACTAAAGCAAATAAAGTTCTGTCTTGCATAAAAAAGGGCATAAACTCAAGGGATGAAAACATAATTATACCTCTTTATAGATACCTAGTAAAGCCTCATCTGGAGTATGCAGTGCAGTTTTGGACTCTAGTCCTTAGGAGGGATGTAAATGAGCTGGAGAGAGTGCAGAGACGTGCAACTAAACTGGTTAGAGGGATGGAAGACTTAAATTATTGTTTTCTCTGGAAAAAAGGCGCTTGCGAGGGGACATGATTACACTTTACAAATATATTCGAGGACATTATAGACAAATATCAGGGGGCCTTTTTACCCATAAAGAGGATCACTGCACCAGAGGCCACCCCTTCAGACTAGAAGAAAAGGACTTTCATTTGAAGCAGCGTAGGTGGTTCTTCACAGTCAGGACGGTGAGGTTGTGGAATGCACTGCCGGGTGATGGCTCATTCTGTTGATGCTTTTAAGAGGGGTTTGGATTATTTTTTGGACAGACATAATATCAAAGGCTATTTTGATACTTAACTCTACAGTTAGTATAGCTATGGGCATATATGGTTTGTGTTTGAAAGAGTGGAGATGTGTGTGTGTGTGTATGCATGCTGGGTTTTTAATTTGGAGGGGTTGAACTTGATGGACTCTGTCTTTTTTCAACCCAATTTAACTATGTAACTATGTAACTATGGTTCTCTGTGTATTTGCTTTTGTACATAGAAGTGGGAGCTGTCATTTTGTTTTCTTTGTTGTGATATTCTCTGATTATTTTCATGTGACCATTGGGGGTAGCTGTTCCATTTAATGTCTGTGGTAGTATGACAGGTCATAAATGGTCAAAATGTTGCTGTCTGTCTTCCATCATCCATGGTAGAAATGAATTAAAAGCATGTACTGCACATATATAGAGTGGCGATAGATGGGCCTCATCGGTAAATTCATCCATTCTCTAGAGAGGGAATTCAGGTGTGTTTTGTCCAACCCTGTTCTCCACAGCTGTAGCCAAAAAAAATGCAGTGTGTTATGGACCTATGGACTTTACAGTTGGATAAATATTGGTAGATCTTGTTATTCATCTTAATGGCCTTCTGAGCAGATTACATACACAGGGGTAGCAAAGCAGGTCAATAAAAAGGCTCATAAAATAATTAGGACCAGGGACTAGTGTGAATCATGTATGCTGCAAAAAGTTGTGCAAAAAAATGGAATATCAGCATATTGATAAATTTATGATATAAATTTAATTTGTTTTTCCTGGGACTTTTGGTGCAGGAAGATTTTTTTGTTTTGGTATTTATTGGTATTAGATTACCCCAAGTATATGCTTATTATCTTTTCTTTTAGTTTGTGTACTTCTGTGTATGGGGGAGGGATGTTTGACCTCTGAAACAGAAAAGCTACACCATACCATGTAGGGCTATCCATATTATTAATGATTACTACTGTAATTCAAAGTATGTGGTTATTGGCAAAAGGAGTGAAATGGCTCAGTAACTTTAGAAATTCTACTAATTTCATCATTCACTATCCTGCAAAATAATATATTTCCAATTTGCCATGAAAAACAATTGCTGTCGTTTTCCTGGAACTCCCTAAAAAAGTTAAAAAATCTCCCAAGAACTAAGGCAGAAATTTTTTTTGATAAATGTGTCTCTATTTATTATCTATAAATCTATTGCACAGTACAACATGTTGTCCAAATATTCCCTTTTTTTATGTTTTTCCCCTTTCTCGGTAAAAAGAAACGTTATTTCCGTCCAGTTGTCATTGTGAGATCTCAGTTGGCTTTATCAGTTTGGTTTGCTCTGTTCTACTTTGTTTCATTTAGTTTCAGACAACTTGCCATTTTGTCATGATAATGCTCGATTGCATTTTGAGATTAATTGTATCAGTCAGCTTTGGATCCAGCCGCATTGTTCCATTCTGGCTTTGCTTACACATGTTCACACATGCAGAACTGCCATTCCTGTTAATTTTTAAAAGAAAATTCTATCAGAGTTCTGTGTTACATTGATTTAAAATACTATTCAGTGCAGTTAGGGCTTTTTCATTATCATTGTCATTATACGGACTGAACTATATAAACCGCTCTCACATATTACATATCATTGCTACTAAAGTATATTTAATAAGTACCCTATAAGCACAGGATTTTGAATACACTTCATTCACAAACTGTAGGCATACAAACCAAATGGAAATTCTGAGTCAGAATCACTAAAGTTTTAGTTTACATAGGTGGCCTTGATTTTACACAGAAAAAGGTTAGCAACTGATGTAACCTATTAGGGTGTTATCTTTAATCATTAAGTTCCCATTAAACAGCCAGTATGGTATCATATGAAGTATGACTCTTTGTCTAGAGTGGACATTTCTTCCTTGAGTATTTACATTGATTCATGTAAATGAATGCTTATATTAGTAGATGATTATCCTTTGTTTATACAGACCCCCATATGTTAAGCATAGTTTTATAGAGATTGTTCATCATTTCCATTAGTTCTTAAAGAGATTCTGTCATGATATTTATGGTTTAACTGTTATTACTAAATTATACTGTGTACATTGCAAATAATTTATTCTACCATTTAAAATGTTATTCTTGAATCAATAAATGTATTTTTTTAGTTGTAATATTGGTGTGTAGGCAGCCAACGCAGGTCATTTTGCCAGCATTTAACAATGGAACTGCTTACAGACAGGCCATTATTTCTTGTACTCAATGTAAGTGAAGTAGTTTCAACTTGGTATAGTCAGACTTTTCATATTGAGTGATGTTTTCACAGCTACCACTAGGGCATGAGAGCATTTAGTAATGCAGGTGTCAGGGAGCTGTTATCTGGCTACCTTCCCATCATTCTGCTGATGGGCTTCTGGGGGTAGAGAGAGGGCGTGATATCATGCCAACTTGCAATGCAGAAGTAAAGAGTGACTGATGTTTATCAGAGCACTAGTCACATAACTGGGGGACCTGACATATCTAGCCTCATGTCTGAATTAAAAATTAAATATTAAAAAAATCAAGAAAGGTCTGACCCACTTTAGTCGGCACTAATACAGACATTGAGAGGATTCGCTACTTTGTGCTATAAAGATGCGGCTTTATTCCAACACACAGTGCATACACATGGCGGTGGGTACGTGCAGCAACTAACGCGTCTCGTGCCCTTACGGCACTTCTTCAGAGGTAACTCTGAGATCTTTCTTGCTCAGACATACCGGACGGAAGTGACCAGGTTTCCCGTGAGAGCTGTGACCAATGGAGAATGTCTTACTACAGCCACCGACATGTCTGTACGATTAAAAAAATCAGTTTGCAGACTTTAGTGCAGGATTCTGATGGAGGAGCAGAATCCCTTTTATCAAGTGGTGCCTTCAATGAATGAACCTGACCACT
>CM044447.1:62888170-62901744 GCA_024363595.1 Xenopus borealis
TGAGAATTAAGCCTCCGGTCAGGAAGATTGCAGCTCCATGGGATTTGCCACTTGTACTGGAGGTCCTTTCAAAACCACTTTTTTGGCCTGCGGAGGAGAGTTCTTTATGGAATTTAACCCAAAAAGCTGTCTTTTTGGTTGCGATTGCTTCAGGTCGGAGAATGTTGGAGATTCAGGCTTTATCAGCACATACTGTTTTCAATGAGCAACAAGTCACACTCAGACCAGTGCCTGAGTTTTTGCCGAAGGTTGTCTCTAGTTTTCACATTAATGAGCTTATGCATTTACCAGCAGAAGTGACGGCGGTGTCGGAGGCTCTGAATGTAAAGAGATGTTTGGAAAAATTTCTGGAGATTACAGATTCTTTTCGGAATAGACTCTTCATAATTCCGGCAGGCGCAAGGAAGGGTGAGAGCGTCTACTGTAACACGGAGAAGGTGGATTGTGACAGTTATACAAAAGGCTTACCTTTTGAGTGGAGAGAATACACCTGAAGTTGTGTGGCCTCATTTGACCAGAGGTGTGGCGGTGTCTTGGGCGGCAGAAGCAGGTGTTTCGGCAGTGACATTTGCAAAGCAGCCACATGGGCTAATCCTAATACTTTTGTTAAGCATTATCAAGTTGATATTAGAGCCAGAAGAAGGGCATCTTTTTGTTGGAAGGTTGTTGAGAGGGCAACCAAGGAATAATTAAATTCTTAAGCATTGAACCCTCCCTTGTTGATTGATTTGGTATTTCCCGAGTGTTAAATAAATCTCTATCATACTTACCGTCATTTTCCTTTCCGGGCCATCTTCCTGTCAGCATGCCCACCCTTACTCACTGGCTTTTTTGCTACTTAGACATGGTGGGTAGGGGAGGGGGGAATTTAAACAGATGCTTGGGGATATGTCTACACGGTAATGGGGGGCAGGGCTACCCGGGTGTTAATGCTGACCAGGAGGATGGTCAGGAAAGGAAAATCACAGTAAGTATGATAGAGATTTATAGTTTCTAGGGATGCACCGAATCCACTATTTTGGATTCGGCCGAAGCCCCGAATCCATTGTGAAAGATTCAGCCGAATACCGAACTGAATCCGATCCCTAATTTGCATATTACTTCCTTGTTTTATGATGAAAAGTCACATGATTTTTTGGATTCAGTTTGGCCAGGCACAAGGATTTGGCAGAATCTTGTTGAAAATGGCCGAATAACGAACCAAATCCTGGATTCGGTGCATCGCTAATATATTCAAGGGAGAAAAGCACATCCCATTGCCAACTACCTCCACAATCAACATTGACATTGTTGTCATTATTGTCTGGTACTAACAAAAGACCTTTCTATATTGCAGTTGTGTAAATGTAAATGATGAAAACAAAGAAAATGGATCATAGATATAGCCTATAGACTTTTGAAAGCATGATAATAAGCTATGGAAATGGATATTTCTGTCATAACTCTAGACAGGGGGTATTTTCTGTTGAGAAGAAGCACACCAAGAAGAAAAAACATAGTATCAAAGACTATTGTGATGCAGGTATGGGATCCCTTATCCAGAAACCCTTTATCCAGAAAGTCCAGAATTATGGAAAGGCTGTCTCATATTCTCCATAATAATAAAAAAAAAAAATCAAAATTTAAACAAAAGATGTCATTTTTTCTGTAATAATAACAGTACCTTGTACTTGATCCAAACTAAGATATAATTAATCCATACTGGAGGCAAAACCAGCCTATTGGGCTTATTTAATGTTTAAATGATTTCTAGTAGTCTTAAGGTATGAAGATCCAAATTACGGAAAGATTTGTTATCCGGAATACTCCAGGTATCCAAGCATTGTGGATAGCTGGTCCCATACCTGTACTAAACGCTATAGTTAGTATAGTTATGGGTACATATAATTTATGTGAAGGTATTTATGGGTGTGATGGACTTTGTCTTTTTTCAACCCGATTTAACTATGAATTAACTATAATTTAACTATGATTTAACACCTGTTGGTTTCTTGGTGAAACCAATTAAGTGACCACTTTATTCAGTGTTGCATTTTGATTACCATACTTTTACACTGAATGGATATTTCTCTGATGTGTTTTCACATATACATGGTATTATGGCATACTTCTTTAATTTATGATTTTATGATTTTTAGTTTTACAGAGTTCAAAGTTCAACATTAATACACAATGTCAGTGGTTTAAGGCAATTTAAGACTCAGTTGAACCTAAAATTCAGGGGCACAGAAACAGTATTCTTAATTCCACAGGTCAAAAGTAGAATAGTGGTGTGAAAGTAGAAGCAGATTTATAAATCTGTCAGTCAGGGAGTTAAAATGTTAAATGGCCTGAAGACAGGGTAAGTTAAAGCAATAATGAAACTGCTTGACAGTTAAGGACAGAAGAGTTAAGGTGACTCTAGTCAGCACTACACATACTGTTTTTGTAAAACACACAGTCTCCAAAATGACTGCCATGATGCCACCTTCAGAAAAAGCTTGTAGAAAAACAAAAGGGTAACAAAAAATGTAGAAATGCAAAGAATGAAGAGATCTAGAGATAATAAAGCATAACATAATTAAACAATAGATAATCATGATTGTACAATTTACATTGCTAAGTTGATAAAATAAACATTTTTCATTTTATTAGTCAACATGGCTGAAAGGTTCTTCCCCATTGAGTAAGTAAATGAAAAGACTACAGTTGCTTTAATATCAGCGAGCACTTAATCATATGTTTCAGTTAGCCTAAATAAAAAGTAACCCTTTCTTGTTCTATGAACTCTGATTCCTCAGTTGATGTTAGATTTCATTAAATCAAATGTCCCACCTGGACCACAATTCTGTTTTATTCAGACTGGAAGACTTGAGAACTAAAGCAACGATCTTGCACACGCACCAATATTTATTGTATGAAAGATCTTTCATACGATAATTTGTGAGTGTGCTGTTGGAGACAAGACAACTCAACAACGGCAAAAAGTCTTGGATATCAGTCATCTCTTCGAAAATTTTGATCAGGCACTTTAGAACAGTATGGCATTCCACTTTGCCTTTTTATCTCCTATCTATAAGGAAGACATCATAAACCTAAATGTGTAGGAATTTAGCACAGTGTGTGTTTTCACTTTTTTTAAAGGTTCAACAACTATTAAGCTGTTAGAGGATACAAATCATGGTTACAAGAAAACTTTTAAAGGAGAGTTGTGATCACTAACAGGTATATAGCTGATTAAAATACCATCATTAAATACAAGGGGCACAGACACAAGTGCTGGAGTACTAAATGGCATAAATGTGCACCTGTTAATGCTGATTCTTAAAATATTTATGTGCAGGATGTGGTTGCGCTCTGCAACTTAATAACAAATCGGGTACTGCACCAGGGCAAAGTTTGCACCTTTTATTACATATCGGTAATAATGACAAAACACAAACTTTTACCAAGCAAGCAGTGCAGAGATCCTTATTCACAAGATTATAGAACAAGCAGTTAAATAGTTATCATGCAGATTTATGGCTATGCAAGGCAAGAGTTGGCAATATACCTAGGAAAAATTAATTTGCAACATTTATTTTAATTCACCTTGGAATAGAGTCACTGAAATTATATTTGACTTATTGAATGTTAATTACGCAGTAAATTGATGCTGTATTTAACAGGATCTTTTATTGCTTGTGGCGTTGCCAGAAGTTACAGCTTATACACATATTGCAGTCTCGAATGGGAGGAATCACAACCCAATGTTCACAAAACATTTACTTACCAAGTTTTTGTAGAAATATGACCATGTTGTTGGCAACAATGTTGTCACACATAGAGGGAATGCTATATCATGTACTATAATTTAAATATTACACGAGAGACATTCCCTTTATGTAATTGAATCAGAGTTTAATGATGCCATTGTTACTTCTTAACACTGCTACCCTCCTGTAAGTAAATATCTTATTGCCACAGATGTCAGCACTCTCCAGCAAACTTCCTACATACAGTATAGTGTAGACCTGTCCATGGGTAAACCGCTTTTGTGGGGAAGTACTCCCATGTAGTGATGAGAGAAATAACTTGCAAAGTTTCACTGTGAAAAGGATGCCCATAGAAAACAAAATTGTTATGTTGCCTCAGCAAATTTCCCAAATTTTCAGCGAAGCAAAACTGGTTAAATCCGTCCATCATTACTCGCATGCCATCAATTGCACTAGTCATAATTTCACTTGGTCACTACACAAAGAGAAACCGCAAGTGTTCGGTCTCACCCACAATGTAGCATTGACCAGTAGGGATGGGCGAATTTGACCTGTTTTGCTTGCAGCCAGCGAAAATTCGACAAAATGCATTAAAGTCTATGGGTGACAACTTATTTTTGATGTGCAGCAAACTTTATTGAAAAGAATAATTTTTTTTGATGTGCAACATTTTTTTCTCCCATTGAAGTATATGGCCGTCATTTCCGCTGCAAAATTCAGCAAAAAAAATATCTCTCATCCCTATTGACCAGCTGGGCTCCTCCCCTCCAGTCCCGGACCTTCCCCTAACTTACGCATCGTTTACACATGCAAGGTAGGGAGCAGCAGGATGTGCAGTCTGCATCAGAGCCCTCAGGACTAGCTGTCCTCAGTGAAAAGCACAATGTAGAGGGGAATGGAAGTGCTCAGTAGAAAAGTACTAAGGGACGTGCTCATACTAAGAGATGTGCTTTTCAGTGGCATGACTTCCCCCCATGTTCATGCCCTTCATACCTGGCCCATCCACCCATAATATACCCTTTTTTAGGGGTTAAGGCCTAGGATGTTATCATACTATCAGGATTTACACCAATGGCACACTTTTGTCTCTTTGTACTTTTACACTTGCGCCCCCCAAGGACATTAGTGAACCCTATAAAGTTAATGTGCCTTTAACATTTCATGTTAAACTCACCTTTTCATCCAATTATGGCAGATTTAGTGACTACATTCTCCTTGTGCATATTGCCATGTCTACTAGGTAGTGGGCTAAGGGAATAACCAAACAATAATTAATCTTGGAATGGATCAAACGTTTACTGATTCTTATTACAAGCACTGTATTCTTTTCTAAGGCAAAGCTTTACATGAGCAAGACATTACTGTATCTTGTATTACTGATGCACTGAGATGTGTCTGTATCTCTGCTGTCAAAGGAGAAATCTATTTTAATTCAGTAGAAGAAACATAATTGTGAAACATAAAACCATGAAAATATGTTTATCCCAAGCAACACAGAGTTATTAGCATTCAGGAGAGCTTCCCGTCTCAGAGATTTCCTTCACACCAACAGTTGGCTGTTTGAGCTATTAAGGAATTTGAAGTCAATCACCAGTAAATGGCAATTTGCATTATGGCTCCAAGCTCATTGGATATTTTGGAGACATTTCTTCTAAAACTGTTTGTGTCAGCATCATTACCAGAAATCCATTCTATTATGATGTGAATCATAGAAACTGTGATTCCTTCATGAGATTTCAGAAAAGTAGTTGGTTCCTTGAGGTGCTGCTAGAAGCCGCAGTGTAAAGTAGTGACAATCTTGGGTCTAGGACTATTGGCTGAGCTCTGTTATGTTGAGCACTTTCTTCCATGCTATTGACAGCAGCAATTGTGTGTCCATGCATGCCTTAGTTTCACTCATCACTAGAAGGCAAAGAATGCAATGCATTGTGTCCCACCGATTCTGCACCTAGTGCCAGATTTCAATGAAGTTAGGTGCAGTTAACCGCCAAACCCCAGTGTAAGTGCCTTTAGAATTAACATAATGGTAACACTTTGGTGTATCTTAGTGCCTCTAATCATAATAAATTATACGTTTAGAGGCAGTCATAGTTGTCCCAAATAGAACACAAGTTAACTTGAGTAGTGATGGGCAAATTCACAGCGAATTCCCACGTTTTGCTGCTAGCAAATAAATCACCCGTTGATCACAGGTGATCACGAATCACCCGTGAAAACTCGTCGGTGAAAAATTGGCGGCATCAAAAAAATCAGACGCAGCACATTTTCACCAACAAGTTGGAACCCAAAAACCAATGCCTGCATCCAAAAACGGATGCCAGAATAAAAAAAAAAGACACTGGCACATTTTCATGAATTTTTTGCTGTTTCGCGAATTTTGAGGGAAGTTCACAAATTTTTCAGACAGAAACTTTGGTCTTTGTGGCTGTTTAACAGGGGACCCTTCTCATGGGAGTTTCAGAAATAACTTCTTATGTATAACAATATAACTAACAACAGACCCAAAACTTAAATGCAAAACATTCAGTACCTTCTCCAGAAATAAAGAGAGGAGGATGAGGCAGAAAAAAGCTAATTCTTTCCCCATGGTAGCCACACATATGTTTTGTGCTTGGCTCTCACATTTAAGTATAATGTTGTTGTGGATAGACTGTCATTACTGCTGGAACAAAACACACACCCCAAGGTAGAAACAAATACTGACAATGGCAGGAATAAGAAGTAGGAATTTTCACATGCACGGCTTAAATTGTTGATGGATTGTCACTTTTCTCTTATGTTTAATATAGAAGACTTTTATTTTAGTATAAGTAACTCAAATGCAGAGTTATAATTAACTGGAGGCAAAATTAACTCATGAATGCAAGTCTCCAGGGCAGATTTACTATTGGTCGAATTCGAGGGTGAATTTACCCTCGAATTCGACCCATCGAATTGCGGTCTAATTTGAAACCTTCAAATTTGAATATTGAATTTGAAGGTTTCTACCGCAATTCGATTGATTGAACAATTGAATAAAAAAAAATTCGATTGAACGATTAAATCGTTTGAATTGAACCATTCGAACTATTTTATCCATTTAATCAAAAAATTTTTATTTGATCTAAATAAGCTTAAAAAAACCTTATGGGAGCTTCCCATAGGGTTTAATAGCAATTCGGTAGGTTTAATATGGCGAACTAGGCAGTTGAATAAAAAATTAAAGAGCAATTAATTTGACTGATGAATATTTGAATATTCAAATAGAATTTTATTCGAATTATTTGAATAGAATTTTATTTAAAATATTCGAATCATTCGAATCATTCGATTCGATAGAATTTTCAAAATCCGAGGTTGAAGTGGCCTTCAAAAATATTTAAAAATTCAAATCTTTTTGAAAATTCGATCGAATTTTGAATCATTTTTGTGAATTTAGTAAATCTGCCCGTGTCTTTATGTCTGTGACATTTAGGGGCAGATTTACTAAGGGTCGAATTTGAGGGTTAAAAAACCCTCGAATTCGACCATCAAATTTTTATAGAATTAAAATCCTTCAAAATCGAAGGATTTCAACGCTATTTGACCAATTGAACGTTTAAATAGAAAAAATTCGATCGAACTATTTTAACCATTCTATTTAATTTTTTTTCTTTGATCAAAAAAACTTAAAAAAATGCTATGGGAGCTTATCATAGGGAAGTATAGCACTTCGGTAGGTTTAATCTGTCGAATAAAAATTTAAAGGGCAAGTAATTCGACTGTCGAATATTTGAATAATCAAATAGATTTTTATTCGATCTATTCAAATCATTTGATTCAATCAAATTTTGAAAATTCGATGGTCGAAGTGGCCACAAAAATTATTAAAAAATTCGAATTCAAATCTTTTTGAAAATTCGATCGAATTTCGAATCGTTCACACAAATTTAGTAAATCTGCCCTTTAGTGACACTGAGGGGCTCAAAACATACAGCATACATGTAGATCGCAAACAATTAAAACAAAGCAGCCAACACAGTGCAACATATTTGTACAACAGACTTAAAACTAGATAGTGTCAGAGGGACAATTTTCTACCTAAATAGCATCATATGAAATGTATCAAAAGCAGAAGAATTTATGAATCAAGTTGGGACCAAGTAGGGCACTACCTATGTGGTGTTTGTTTTTTCTGTGTTAAAGAGGACTGGTCACCTTAAGTTAAATAAAAAATATTTAAATCTATTTTTTTTAAGCATTGAAACGCACAGAAAGCATGAAGGTGCCATTTAGTAGACACTGTTACTAAGGAAAGTTATGCATTATGCCACAATCTTGTTGATGTGCAAGAACGGGGCACCTGATGCCCATGTACTGACTTCCCAATTGATGGTGAGAAAGGAATTCCAGCGCTACGATATATATGCTGGCGCTATAGAAATACATGTTAATAATAATAATAACAATAATAATAAATGGAATTTGAGGAGGGAAGTGATAGCTAAGAAGTGCAGAATGTAAAGTGAAAGTAATTTTCATGACCGCTTGTATGACTAGGCATAGAAGAGGGGATGGCAATATATGATTGTCATCTGAGACAGCTCAGTCAGCTCAGTGTTTTAATAAAAAAAGACTTTGAGGTTCATGTTTAATTTGAAATAGGCTTTTATTAAACAGTTGTTTATGTCTTGATGACAGGTCCCCTTTAAGCTGGCATTCAATGCTGTTATTTAGCCCATCCAGAAGTGTTGGATTCATCGGCCAACAAACAGGGCACTCAGTATTGCCTGCATGAGTGATGTCTGGCCCAAAACTAGTCAGATATCTACCAGCCAGGTCAACGAGTTTCTTATTTCTTGCTAAAGAACCAGGATTAATGTTGGAAATTATATCTAATGGACTTCATAAGAGTAGTTGCATCTGATTTGCAGTAAAGTGCAAGCACAATTCAGTAATTTTTAACGCATTGGCCACAACTACTTCATCCATGTCTCACCCTGGCAAAAACATATTGCTAGAATCATGGGGGAAAATGATGTGTTGTGTGTAAAAACTGTAATGGTTGCATGCAGAATTGTACTTTGCATACTGCACTTGTGTTAAAGGAACACCTAAAAACTGAAAGTGTTTTAAAGGAATGATAATATAATGCAGTGCTGTCCAAATTCTGTGTTATGAAGGGCCAAAATTATTCTGGCCTACATGGTGTAGGGCCCTGTTTGTAAACCACACCCACTCGAAACCACATCAATGTTACCACAAGAAAATATCCAAATTAATTGTGGTAGCATACCAAAAAAACTAAAACAAATGGTTGGTGCTCACTGCAGGGATATCCCTCATCACTCATGTGAAAAAAGTTGTCATACCCTTAAATCCATATGCCTCCTCTTCCCATGTGGATAACACAGCACCCCCAGCACACGATTAAACATCTTACGGGCCCCTAACAATAGTTTATTTTCAAATGCTTATAAACCCCCAGAAAAAATAACAGGCTTATGTTCCACAGGCAGAGCAGGGCACATGCAGGCAGAGTTTGTCACACACAGGCAGAGCAGGGCACACACAGGCAGAGCAGGGTACACACAGGCAGAGTATGTCAAACACAGGCAGAGTATGTCACACACACAGACTGAGCATGGCACATACAGGCTGAGCAGGGGGTAGGCAGAATAGAGCAGGAGACAGAGTAACCCATCAGGACCACTCTAAAATGTACTACATACAGTGACAGGTGCCCATTAGCATTTTGTATAAAGTTTCAGTCTGGGTCTCAGGTGTGAATAGTACAGGGCTTTAGGGATGTGAACAATTGAGGTGTTACAAGTGTTACCAATGCAAGGGGATCATAGGTGTGAACAATACAGTGGATTTGTTTGTATTTGAGGTTTAAACAATGCAGGGACCAGTTAATCTCTGTAGTGATACCATTTAAATCTTACACAGCTGGGTAGGGGCCACAGAAGGGGGAGTCGTGGTCTTCATGTGGCCCATGGGCTGCCAGTTGGACAGCCCTGATATACATAGTTATGTATTGCTGCCCTGCAGTTGTACAACTGATGTGTTTGCTTCAGAAATTCTAATATAGTTTATATAAAAAGCTGTTGTGTAGTCATGGGGGTAGCCATTCAAAGCTGAAAAAGGAGAAAAGGCACAGGATACACAACAGATAACAGATTAGCTTTGTAGTTTACATTAGGATTCCTCAGAACTTATTTGTTATCTACTGTGAATCCTGTGCTTGAATGGCTGCCCCCACAGCTACACAGCAGCTTGTTTATATAAACTATAGTAGTGTTTCTGAAGCAATCCCACCAGTTTTACCAGTGCAGGGCAACACAACATTATTTTGCCATTCCTTTAAAACACTTTAATTTTTTGAGGTAACTGTTCCTTTAAGGACCCCTAATGTGACTAGCCTTTCTACATCACAAGTTGTGACCAAGTGACTGTCATTGCCAAGTGATGAGCAAAAATACTTCAAATGCATTGGAATTAATGCAATGCAATGGAGTCAACTGGCATTTGTTCTTGTGCCGTTGGAGTCAATGGACATTTTTTCTTTTATTTTTTCTTTTGGCAAAAAAAATACTTTTTGTAGCACAGATATGCAAAATATTGCCACTTGAAAACAATGAAATGTGAAAATCTGTTTCAGGCCAAAAACTATGCTCATCCCTAAGAGAAAACAAACAAAACAGGGAATCCACATGTGGCAACATTTTTGAGGTCTGGAAGTACTGAAACAGAGCTTCAGTGGTTGCAGCACGATGATAGAATGTTTTTAATCTTCAAGGAAATGCATGAAGCAAAACTGCAGAAACAGTTAGTCTCCTACTCCTGCTTTAAATTTCGGTTGAAATACGCCAACATAATAACTAGTTCCATTTTTCACAAGTATCAGATGAATCCAAGCAATAATTGCAAAAATAAAAAAACTGATGAATATTTAAAACATGTTTGTGATTTTTGCTATTAGCCTCTAAAAACCTTGGGAGACCTTACACTAAATAAACCAAACAGACAAGAAATGAAGCAAAGTAGGTAACTACTTTCTTGAAAACAACACTGATCTGCTCATTCCTGCCATTTGTTTGATTTTTTTTCCTCAAGGCAAACTGGACAGCTGTACTTCTGTCGTTCTTAGTCATGGATTGTAAGCCCCACCTGGCCAGATTTATTTAGCTGACAGCTGGCAGAATTTAATAAAGAGAACAAACTGCTTCCAAAATAAAACCAAATTCTCCTTGGATGAAATACCCTTGGCTAATTTTGATAGTTTCTTAAAAACACATTTAAATTGTGCAATCAATTCAATGTGTAAAATATTTGAGTAGAAAGTTTATCTCAATGTACCCTGTAACCTTGTGAAGGAATAAAGACAGAACATATTTTAATTAATTGGAAAAATTGGTTTTATTTCTTATTTTTAAAAAAATTTAAAGCCAAAAAGATTTTTTAGTCGATTTTTATTTTATGTATGCATTACAGTTTCTTTCTAGTTTAAAGATAAGGAGTTCGAAATTTGTGGGAATAGCATTCTCTGCATCTGTTTCTTTCACAAACCTATCAAATATCGAGAGCTTGGCATTGTTACTGGCTCCAAGAGGGGATGACATAAACCAGCTTTGTGGTTATACGTTTCATTTTTAATCTCCTGGAAATGGAAATCAGAGCCGAAATGTCCCTTTACTAGTGACAATACAGAAATCTGTTCCAAAATCCAACCTAAAGGGGTGTTGACTCTTCATAGACTAATGTGTAGCATATGCAAGGCATGTCAAACACAAAAACCTGCCTTTGGTTTAAGTAAAATACACAATAGACACTTTTATGTTCATTTTTTTCTGCTCTGTTATGCTCAATCTATTCTATACAGATATTCTGGAACCTACAAAGTACAAATGATTGAACAATAATGCAAATACATTTAGACATGTAACTATAAACCTTGGCTTGGTTCTATTGTATTAAACCTTCGACACACCATAGACAAACCTAATAAACCGTGTGCATGAAACCCTTAAAAGATATGAGAAAATAAGCTTCATTAAAAAGGGTCTGACCAAAAAGCCCAAGCAATGTACATTGTAGTACAGAATAAAACAATTTGGTTTGGATATTTTCCTGATTGAAGTTAGTACAGGAAAATAAACTCCAAATGTTCAACAAGAATTGTTGGCACCAAGACACCCTTTCTAGAGTAGTGAATGATGCTGAAGGGACCTTCTTGTGGAAGATGTGGCTGGTACATATTTAAAAAAAATGCTTTTGTGGTTAAGCTATGCCTATACCATTCTTATACAAAGCCAGCCTATTTTCATAGCCAATGGAAAAATAAAACAGTATATAAAAAAGGACCATGAAAAGTATCAAACACATTACATATTACTACTTCTACACAGAATGAGCTTCACTTGGCCTCAGTCCACCATGCTGAGAATACATCTCAAAGGAACCTAGACTTTGTGGAGCCTTGAGAGATATGTTCTTATTATAGCCTTTCTTCTAACGTACTTTAAGAAAACAGAATAAAATCACATTGATATCAATATCGCAGCCTTTCCATAGTAAGAGAAGTGAGACTGTTCTTTTTAATTCATAAGAACATGTATTATCTGAGGAAACAAAAGTGCTGATAGACAGGGAATAACATTGTTGTGCTACAGCAAAAAAATAAATAAAAAAAACCCACTTAAAACAACCTTGAAAACAGAATTAATTTTAACATTTCTCTTACAGTCATCCTGACACCCCTAAACTAAAATAGAAGAAAAATTACCCGAGTGATGCTCATCTCTGACAGTCAAAAGGTAGTGTTACATTGCGTAAGAAGTAACTGAGATACATTACACTTTTTTTTTTTAAACAAACTATGATATTGGCCACCCTTGAACAGTAGCTGGGGGGACCTGAAACTGAAGCTCAGGTGGGGACATTTGGGTGCAGTTTATGTAGCAGTTAAATGGGATGAGCACAATTTGAATGGGACTGCAGAATGTGGCATAGAGGAGGCAAAGCAGATAAGTAGATGTATTACCTGTAAGGGGGAGAGAAGAGCAGTCTAAGTTCCAATTGTTTAAGATAACAGAGGGTAAGACCTAGTTGTATGAGGTAGTATGAAGACTGAAGCAACAGTCTCATAAAGTCTTCCACCCTGCAACAAAACCCAAGAGAGTTCTTGATATACCTAAAAGTTAAGCTGACGATCACATAAGGTGAGTTTTGCAGTGAAAATATATTTCCTGTTCCAGTTATTCTTGGGACTATGTCTGAATGGCTTATATTTATATCTGTAAACATATGAGCCAAAGGAGTGCCCCGAACATAGACGGATAGACCTGAACAAATGATAGACCTCCAAGAATGGCTAACACTGAAACATTCCTTGAGAGTGAAACATTCCTTAGTGGAGTGTCATGATGCATAAATGCAGCTCTCACCAACAATAAAGACAAAATTGTATAAAACTGCAAACATTGCAAAATGTTTTATTCAGGAATGCAGTGTTACTGTTTGTTTTGAAGTGACAATATCACTTTAAGTAAAGGCAAAGCAACAGTTAGGGGCAGATTTACTAAGGGTCGAATTTCAAGTTAAAAAACAGGGAAACAGAACCTGGTTAGGGTGAGAAGGACTGAAAGGAGCCAAAAAGCCCTTCACAAGCAATTACGTGCAAAGTGAAGTCTTCTGAAATCAGAAGGTATTTACTTGTCTCATGCCATACATATAGCACTGCCTAGATATAAAAAATTCGAGTTTTAATTCTCCCATAATGCATCATGGGCAGAGACATGTAAATCACCCCTTTATGTTCCTGTGGCCAACTGTGCATCCAGAACCGCTGGTTTATAGCACAGATACAGCCTAATAGTT
>CM044447.1:62903236-62917136 GCA_024363595.1 Xenopus borealis
GATCTGAGCCCATGGGGACTCTGAGTCACAATCACTGTCACAACAGGTCAAGTATTCTGCTTACAAATTTATTGTCAGGATTATACAACTACTAAAATTAATTAAAGTAAAGGATATGAACTAAATCAGTAAATCTTGATCTGTAAGTATCGTGTAAGCTGTATTGAGTTCAGGCCTGGACTGGCAATCTGTGGGTTCTGGCAAATGTCAGAGGGGCTGCTATAATGTGCCATAGAAATTTAGTATGTGGGGGGCTGTTCGGGCCTCTGTGTGGGCTCATTGGGCCTCTGTGTACCTAAAATTCCAGGGCCTATATTGACTCTCAGTCCAGGCCTGATTGAGTTCTTCCCATAATTTTCACACCTGAGGAAGGCTATTAGGAAGAAAAATGTTGTGCAAAACAGTCCTGCAATAAATAAACTATGTGGTTCTGTACAGGTTAGATTTGTGCTGTGAAAAGCACTCTAAAACAAGACTGTGATAAAGGACAAACGTATTTGGTTAAGGTATAGAGATCCAAATTTAAGACAAATCCCCTATTTGGAAAAACCCAGGTCCTGAGCATAACTGGTCCCATACCTTTATATGTTGTCATCTGGGAAATCATTCTGCTTTGTCATTGGGGCAACTGTTGTCATACTCAGTGCTAAATCATGTCTGATTCCTATTAATATGTATATATTGTTGTATACAGTATTCCAACACAGTTCTGAAAATTCCCCCATATAATTTCTTAATTTGTTGATTTGATTCTGTAATTTACAATTCGAGTTAAAGGAACGGTAACACCAAAAAATTAAAAGGGCAAATTCACTAAAGGGTGAATTTTCACCAGCGACCGCTTCCATGCAACTTCCCCAGATGTAAATTTGTTACCACTATGCTAATTCAATAAAATGCGAAGTTGCGTCACAGCAGCCGAATGCTGGAGAATTTTCTCTAGCGTTACTTAAGCTGGGCAAGCATTTCATAGTGAATTTTCACTAGCATTCATTTCTTCAAAACTTCACTAACACTCTTGTGCTTAGGTTAATTTGAATATGGTGGGTACCTAAAAGTCATATGGACGTCTTTGTAAGAAATTTTGGTGCAAGTGCTTCAAGTGGTCATTTTTTCAAACATACGTCCTATGAGCCATAATGAAGACAGAAGAGATCCTATAATGCCCTAGACATGAGCCCAACCTTATACAAATGTGGCATGCCCCTCAAATTCGTTTTAAAAATTGTTCACACATAAATCTTAATTGGTTAGGACTTTTGAAGGTGATCCTACTTTAAAAAAAGCAATTATATTATTATTTAGTTATCTTTTCAAGGAGTTATTGTTGAATCTAAAAAGGAATCTACTTTTGTACAATATAATATTAGGTGCTAATAATCAAAAGAAAGTCAGGGCAGGTTTTCAGGTTTAAAAAAAAAGAAAAAAAAACCTTCAGCACAGATGGAATAATTCACAGATCACTAGAATGCTCACCAGAATGAGGTTAAACTGATTTGGCACACTTAATTTAATCTGTTAAAAAAAAGTAGGCGACCACAGTTAGGACATTATTTGTGCTGCTCAATAAAAAATTACATTATATCAACCTGTGGAAAAGTTGACAGTATGGAACTATTACCTAGCCAAAGAAAAGAATATTTCCTCTTAGCAAAATTCTTATCTGATTCCCTTGAAAAAACGCCCAACTGATGTGTGTAATCTAATCAATTTCGTAATGAGCGTCAGATCCAATTTCATTTACACATTTTAGAGGAAAAGAAGTGATAGAGAAATTAGTCTGCATAATTAAATTTAGGCCTTTAACCAAATTGCACTGTGGTCCAAGAAGGTTATACAGTATCTTAAAAAATAATGTTTTTGGCAGACTAAATCACAGAGTTATGAAGAAATTCAGCTTTTTTGCAATAAAGGGTGTATTCTAACTATAGGCATGCTTGTGGCTAGCAAAAAAAAAAAACATGTTACTGGGAACAGCATTCCACCGGGACAGCAACAATGTCATCAGAAAACACTTCTCCCTTACAGTAGATTACATTGTGACTCAACATCTCTTATTGAAAAGGGTAACAAATAAAGTATTCCTTTAAATACTACACACCACTATCACTAACAGGGAGTTCCTACAATAGCTACAGCCTAGAGCAGTGGCCCTTGATGGACGTGTGTCTTTTTTTCAACCTAACTTACTATGTAGTAGTAATGCTTTGTGAAATACATTTGGAGGCAATGGTTTTATCTTGGGGTTGTGATATCAATTGCAGCCAGTACAAAGTTTCACCTTCTATTTATTTCCTGTTAAATAGTGAAGAGTTTTTTGAGAACTAAACTACCTCTTAATGCCCTATTATTTGACTAGGATTATGCCACTTAACACTAAACAAGCTGCTATAACATTGTAAAACTTTTATAGCAGCTATATTTCTAGTAGTATTCCTAACTGCATGTACAGATTCACCCCATATCACCAACTAATTGACCTTTAGGCTGTGTTCCCTTTATCTTGCCACAAAGTAGATTCAAACAATTTAACCACCGCACTCCCACAATTTGCTAGGTCCCCTAGCAACAGCAAAATGAACAGATCGGATCTGCACACACACTCTATTGCAGTTGGGGAGCTTCCCCTTTTATTTCACCAAAAAGGTTTAACGTTTCGGGGGGGACAACCCTACCTTACCATGGTTTTACTATTTAAATTGCTCTTTTCCAGTAAAAGCTATTTCTAAGACCTTTTGAGCCACCCCAATACAAATATCAAGCACTGTACCTAATAAATAAGTACCATCTTCCCTAAGTAAGTATTTTGCATCTAACGCCAACTCATGTTGCCTGAAAATAAAATCCCAAAGCTTTTAGCAAACTTAGAAATTGAATGAATCAACTTCTTCCTGCATTTTTCTAATGGCTTGAGCCAATCAATCTGTTTCCACTTTTGCCTGGAAATAGCATCATATTATAACTGACTTGAATGTAAGTAGAAAAAGCTGCTTTGAATCTCCCTTAATGGCTCTAATTATATCAATAGTTATTAATGATCCTAGATCAATCACACCCAAATAAATTAAAATGATTAATGGATAACCCCATCTCTTAAGTATTTGTGTTAAAATAGGTAAAATATCTTCCCACCATAAAACACATAAATCACAACATATAATTGTGAGGTTTTTTTTCCAAGAGCCTTAAATTAGGGTTTTCCTAACTGCAGAGATAGCACCGGCAGAGGGATCTCAAAGCTATGTCTGGGAAGTTCGAAGACCCCTTAGGTGAGATTTGGGGAATAATTCAAGTTTAGAGAAGAACGCTATCTTAAAAAAAGAATATGGCTAAAAATGTTGTCATTCAGAAGCCCAATAATAATGATGACCCAGGCCTTCAAAGTGGTTCCCAGCTGCTCCTCTTCTCTGATCTTCTTAGGCCATCTTTTGAGTGTCAGTGACACTCTGAACATTGAACCTTCTCAGAGCGATCTGGGCTGCTTTTGAGAAGCTGTGCATTGGGGTCACGGGAAATCAAGCTAAGGTTAGAGTTGTCATGGAAGCTTACATTACAGGTTTATTATCAACCAGTGATGTATAATGCATGTAATATGATTCTGAATTAATTACTAATTAGCCTTTTACCATGAATTTTATATTGTATGTATACTGTATATTGTATGATTTGGTCCCTGAACCCAAAACATAATTTGTTTGTTGATATTTAATTTAGGATGGCTGAGAATACTAATGTTCTAAAACCTGGAAAAGTTCAATACACTCAATGCACTGACCTTTAACAACATTAGAAATATACTGCACTATACCAACAAAAGCTGCTGATTTCTATAGTTACTGCACTGATCTACTTTGCGACTGTATAATGTAGTGCCACATGTGTATTTGATGATGGGTGTGGCCACATACTTTTGACCATATAGTGTAATAAGGTCACATGCCGGTTTTGGACCACAAATGTTTGGTGTTAAGACCAAAGCTTTGCAAAAAACAAATATACAGCATATTTCACTAGTATTACGATCATTGTATGTAAGTTAGTATTTACATTACAACCAAAATCTATAAAGGCACCCTCAGAACACTAAATACCAGTACATACCCTTTATATTGAACAAACTGTATCTTATCAATGTTGTAGTCACTGAGTTCCATGCTCTGCTTTTTTCCAAATTGTCTATGAACCAATAATATACACAAAAAAATATAAATGTAATATTAAAATATTGTTGGTGCCACCAATTTTTTATAGCCTGAATCAGCTTGTTGGGAAATGTTTTATTAGTGTGTTATAGATAAGGGCGGCAATGGCCTTTTTTTTATTGTTTTGTGTGGTCACTCTTCATTCTAAGTATCTCATCATTATGTATTCATTTAGTATTGATTTTAACAGCAGTGGTCATAAAGAATTAATTTGGCATTTTAAGTAGATGTGGCATGTACTTCCATAGGAATTGCATTGTAATTCAGTATTAATTAAGATACTATTAAAATAAATTGTTATTGCTTTTCTAATTTTAACTTATGCCATATATCATCTAAAATTAAATTTTACAGCTGTTCATACATTACAACTGAAACAATATACATTTTTTTTTACAGAGCTAAGCACCAGGCATACAGAATAATATTAATATATGTCTATTCTTTGCCATCCAATTTCGTCTAGAAATTACATCAGATATGGTGATATGTCTGTATGCCAGCTTTTACTGATTCGCAATACTATAAAAAAAATTCTGTAAAGTCGCCTACAGTCATGGAGCTGCTTAAGTTACGTTAGCAGCTGGGCAGAAAAGCTTTAACCACCTGCTCAGGAAGCCCGAGGTGAGTAAAAGGTAATTCAGAGCTCTTCAACTATGGTTTTCTGGCATTACTGACATGGGGTGATTTGTTCAGATTTAAGAAGAAGAAAGAAAGGAATGAACAGCCCAGCAGAGAAGACCTTTCTATGATATCATTAATGGATCAGGTTTCCAAAAACAGTAATGGTCCCTTGAGGAAAAAGCTTTACAGAAGATACAATATAGCTAAAAGCAGGTAATATCCTCTTGGGATACTCCTATCAGATAACAGTCATGAACACAACACCTGCTACCTCTGACATAGAGCTTTTAAAGTAAAATACCCAGGCAACTTATGTTATAGAAAATGAAGTTATAAAGTGGATTTTAATAAAACCTATTTAAGATCATTTTTCAAATGTCTGGAAAGTGAAGAAAATGGTTATAAAATATTTTTGACTATGATTATATGTCTCACATTCTTCTCAATCAATATCTCCAAGGATCCCAAACCCACACTTCCCTTCTCTTGCTTACTTATTAGAATTTTCTAAAGAAACATGTGTTTGCTATACCTATCAGTTTCCCATAATGTGGGTTTTTTTACCCAGAAAGCTGACTATTCATACTCAAAATATGGATCAACTAGGAGCATGGACTTCAATATTAGCATTCCATTGGTGGGTAGGGAAGGGTACCAGTTAAAACCTTGGATATCCTCTTTACTGTGGGAGACAGGGTTGTAGGTAAGTGAATATTTACATTTTTAAAAAAATTAAAATTTCAAAGTAATTTTGGGCTATTTCGACTATCAAATAGGCTAAAATTCGTTTCAAATACAAAAAATTTTCGAAGTACTGGCCCTTTAAAATCTTTCAACTTCGACACTTCACCACCTTAAAGCTGCCGAATTGCCATAGTTGCCAATGGGGGACCTCCTAGAACCTTTCCTGAAATTTTTTATAAGTCCTACAAGTTTGATTCGAACGATGCGATCAAGCGATTTTTATTCGATCGAAAATGGATCTATTCGATCTAAAAAGCCATCAATCGGCTGTTTGAGACATAATAGTCTAATCAGTGATAAGGCCTCCACTGTCATGGATCCAAAATAAAAGGACATGTATGGTGACTAAAATATAGGGAAAACAGTTAGAACGGAATAAGATCAAAAAGTCTTTGAGGGATCAACATTGTGTATTGCAGTACGCTTGCCATGAGGGTTTTCATAAGAGTGAGACGTGCATATCATTAGAAATCAGATACTGTTCTCACAAACTAGAACACATCTTAGGAACATTAACATCAAGTCTTGAGGGAGACTCGGATTATGTATTACTTTATTTCAGGTTCCATTTCCCATATTTATTTGTTTTGCACGTTTGTTGATTTCACTTGATGTATTCCATACTTGTATTTGTTGTATACACATTGTATTGTATACCCTTATGCTAATGATGCTCGATGATGTCACTGATTCTCCCTTCCCACCACTAGGGTTTTTAAAATGGTTACAGTTGTGTTGTTTTTCACTTTGATAAAGGCTAGTGTTGTAGCCGAAACGTTAGGATTTTTTGAGTAATAAAAAACTTTATTTTTCTTTATAAGTCCTGTGAGTGCGAGCTTCTATCAAGGATATACCCAATTTGCTTAGCTTTGCACCCAGGAACCATACACCTTTAGAAACATACACACAGGGAGAACATACTTTTAGCATGTATGTCCATCAGACATTTTAAAGTACAAATGAATCTTCAACAAAGTTTATTTTCTGTCAATGCAATGACATTAAACAAAATAAAAATCAATTTGCACAATTTATTTCTATAAAGAGACATTAAGTTAATAAGTAAGGTATACATTCACTTTATTGAATAGGGGGCCGATTTACAAAATTCACGTGAATAGATCAATGTTCGATCGTACGAATTTTTCGTGAAATCGTAAAGTGAATTTTGGCCTCTTCAATCATCGAATATCGAATAGATTGAATAGATCGAATGATCGGATATTCGATAATTCGATAATTCGATAATTCGATAATTCGATAATTCGATGATCGAAGGAATAAAAATGTTAAAGTTATTCGACTGCCTAATTCGACAGATTGAACCTACCAAATTGCCACAGAAGCCTATGGGAAGCTTCCCATAGGCTTCAGAGACTAAGTCCTGCTCGAATACGATCGAAGCGTTCAAATCGAACAAATTTTTTGGACGCTCAAATTAAATTTGACGTTGTTTTTGGTAAATCGAACGGTACGAATTCATTGAGAAATCGAATATCGAGCGAAATGATAGCCTAAAACTATTGTTGGTCGAATGCTTATTGAATTTCGAATTTGGTCGAGCAAATTTTCAGGAATAATAGTAAATTTGCCCCTATGTGTTGTTATTGTTCACCAAAATATGTCAGTGTATTTGTCTCTATATTGGTGTTCATTCATTCATGTATGCAACCACATTCTCTTCCAATTAGTTACCAATATTTACAAACTGATCTTATCTTATCAGTGGAGGTTCTGTTACCTACATCTAAGGAGAAAATGTTACAAAATCTATAACACTAGACAGATATTCTAAATTTAAATGCAAATACAGATCTAAACACCAGTAATATTAAGTTTTTTTTTAGAACTAAAAATGTGTAATGGTTCACAAAATATTAGTAGAAATAACAGCACAGAATGGCTGCGATAGATTTTTTATGCGTCAATTAGAAACGTTCCCCAGGTAACTCTTTCGCTTACGAGGCTTGTGCAATCTACAAGCTACTTATTAAAATTAGAAATAAGAATATCATAAAAATAAAAGATCATATTTAATTTGTGCTAAGGGAAGCGATAATAGATATTTACAGTTCTTAAAAACCATTTCAGATTTCCCAGAATGCTGACTAATGCATCCCCACTAAGGTTTATTGATGTACAATACTTCTGTACAGAAATATGAGTTTATTCATAAATTGTAATGTTAGAATTTGATGTGCACAATTTGTTCTGAGCAGTATGTTCATTTTTTTAATGCATCCAGTGCCCTTCATATATATTCTGAAGCTTGCAGAAGTCAAGGAATTCAGGGAAGTGTGCGTTAAAGGACAACTACATACAAATGCTACTACTGGAAGAGATTATTTGATAATATTTTCAGTATTTATTTGTTTTCTAATTTTTGCATAAAAAAATTTGAAATATGTTTTTGCAAACTGGAAAGGGGAGAGGTTACACTTAAAATGAACTTTCAGTACAAAGTCATTGAAAGTCAATTTATGTTTGGATTTTTGTGGGGTTTTTTATTTGCTTGGTTGTTGTTGATGTTATTTTTAATGACTTTAGTTTGTCCCTTAATCCTACTAACCGGGTATTTGGCTGGATATCTGAATGAACTATGAGACAGAACATGGACTGAAGAAATAAGCAATACAATTTAAAAAAAAGAAAATGTTATAAAATATTTACATTTAAAAAAATATATATATACGATTCAAGAATATTCCCCTTTGAAACCAGTAATTTTATATCAGAAACATTCACTAAATGCACTTGCATCTAAAGCGCCTCAGTGCCACTGCCTGTGTCCATGCTTCATTGGTAAAAGGTTGTTTCTATTTGCATAAATGGTTGCTGTTTCTCCATGTTGCTTTATAGTTACGTATGTGTGCATGTAATAAGCCATACAATGCTTGACAAAGAGGTGAAATAAAGGTGCTAAATGTTGCTTAGGTATCACTGTTTAGTCAATATCATCTAAAAACTGCTAATATCTTGTAAAATAGATAAAAAGATTATTGTAAATTGTAAAGTTGCTTACAAGTGCTCTGAGCAATCTTTCATTAACTCTGGGTTTTTATTTCCTTTAAGGGAAACATTTTAAACAAACAGAATAGCATATAAAAGGCGGGAATGCAAAACATTTATTTAGCCTAAAAATTGCGAGAAATCCATTTTTAGTTTTATTATCGCCCTGCTCTCATGTGAATTAATGATCTAAGCTGTCCATAAGTCACTTTATCGACGCTCTGCTTAGGAAGCATATTTTAACATTAATATTTAGAAAAAGCTATCGACTGTAACCTAAAGGATTAGGCGCAGGGAAACCGGGAAAGTAAACAGGTTTTTGGCAACCGACGTATCATTATATTTCTTTTTATCATGGTATCCTTTTACATAGTCGAAAAATAATGATTTATTCCTGTTAATGTGCTGTTCCTGAGAACGCTATTGTTTTTCTACCATTCAAAACTGCCTTAGGATCTCATTATTCCAACATGTATCAATATTAAACCTTCTTACAAACAGCCGACTAAATGAGCTGTTATTATGGCAGCTTCTGAAAATAGTATACCTTTTTACTTCATTTATCAGTAACTAGGTATAGTCAATTGCACTCGGGTATTGATCATAATATCCATAGCAGTTGGCGAGTTCTTTTTTGTTCAAGGTCACAGCAAGGTCGAGATATGATCAATATGAATTGAACCGTCTGCAAATAAATTTAAGTAGCAGACATAATTGCAAATGGTTCATTTTTAAATTAAGGTGGAACGTTTCATAAGAGAACATCTCTACGAGAGTGCCTTCTGCCTACGCACATTTCCTCTTGGTGAAAGGCTGCCTTCAACCTGCCCAACATCACTGACAATAACTACCAACGTCAAGGGTTTTCTTCTATTATTGTGGTTGTTTATTTAGGTTTTGTTGTAGAGGAACATGATTCTCATAGAGATGGGAGTCATTCATTTAATTAAATATACTTACCCACCAATAGCTATATATGAGCATGCATCCAGAGGCTAGGCAAGAGAAGCTAGTCCTATATGTTTTTGGAGTGTGGGAGAAACCTGGACTACCAAGAGGAAATCCAAAATTCATGCAGATACAGGGAAACCAGGCAGATAGAGTCGTTCCAGGAATGGAACCTAAAACCCCAGTGTTGCAGCAAGTGGTACACCTATAGAGGAAGCAGACCCTGAGGTCGGGGGGGCTGGGAACAGGGGGGCATTGATTGTGGGGTCTGCTTCTTCTAAAGCATTAAAATTCCTCCTGAGACAGGAGGGGTTGCAGCGAGGGAAGGAGTGCAGCTCCAGGAGCAGAGCCCGGCCAGACCTGACAGTCACCCTTGTCAACTCTGCTGGGCCGGTGCTGGCTCAGTACCCACATTGTTGAAGCCAGCGCACATCACATTGTGTGCATGCGCAAAACATGCGATATTCGATTAGCATTCAATTGTCGAATGCTAATTGAATAGTTTTAGGCTACCCTATTATTTGATCATTCGAATGAATTATTCGATCATTCGAATAATTCGTATGATTCAAACGATCGAAGACTTCGATCGTACGAATCCTATTTGATCAGGACTTAGCCTCAGAAGCCTATGGGAGGGTTCCCATAGGCTTCTATTACAATTCGGTAGGTTCAATCTGGCAAAGTAGGCAGTCGAATAATTTAAAAATTTTATGTTCTTCGATGATCGAATGATCGAATATTCGATCATTCAAATCTATTCGATCATGCAATCGTTTTCTATTCGATGATCGAATAAGCCAAATTTGCATATCCGACCAATCGAATTAATCCTACAATTGTTATTCGAATCGAACTTCGATCTTTTCACGTGAATTTAGTAAATCGGCCCCTGTGTGAGCATGCGCAAATTCACGGGGAAAGATGCGACCGGACATGGGGTAGGCGACATAGCAGGTACTTGCCTGGTGCCCCCCCCCCTATCTTTGTGCCCTAGGCACGTGCCTAATCTGCCTACCACTTGGCCCGGCCCTGTCTGGCCCCTCTGAAGATTCTTTTAGCAGATGGCCCTGCATGCTTTTGTTACTCCACTGATAGCACCCCAGCAATGTTCACCCCTTTTTCCTCATAGTATAAAACCAACATACTTGTAGCTAAACTTTATAATGTAACTTTACTTAATATGCTGGAAGTTGTGTACATATTATCCACACCTAGATAGCTTGCTATCCAACTTTATGAGTTCTCTGTGGGTTGACTGATGCAAAGGAACTGTATAAATATGGCACTTTTTAGATTATGCAGTACTAACAGTATCAGATATTGCAGTTCTTCACTGCTTTTTACCCTCTCGTTATAAATATGGCAGAAGGACACGTGTGTACACACTGACACATACATGCAGGATTCATTTTTGGCCACAATGGTGCAGCAGCAACTCAGCTATAGACAAAGTTACTATCTGCTCAACATGAAGTGATCTTTGATGACCCTATCTATCTATCTATCTATCTGTCTGTCTGTCTGTCTGTCTGTCTGTCTATCATCTATTTTTCTTTCTTTCTTCCATTTTGTATCTATCTTCTGGGTAAAGAGGATAGCTTTTATTTTTTTTTATTATGAACAATAACAATAGTTATTCATGTGACAGCTGCAGCTACTGCTAATACTAATAGCACTAATATCAGCTGCAATGTAATAGTAAAGAACATTTTCTTTGCACAATATTCCCATCATAATTGCTTTTTAAAAGCTTTTTAAAGTCAGGCAAACAGCAGTTGTCTCCTGGGCAGTCACGCATTCCACCTTAAGGAAATTAAGGCACTGAGCAGCAGTAGGTAAGGTGGTCAATGCAATTAAATCCAAAACCTGAATGTATTGAACTTTTTAGCAATTATACATGGGTCATCTCTGGACAATATGCCGGCCATCTGGAAGCATCTGTCCTCTTCCCACTAGTCGAGCGTCTGATATGGCTCGAGGCCATAACAGCAGCACTAGGCAGGTCACATGTTGTATCTTTCAGCCATATTTAGGTCACGGTTTTAGGGGGCAACGTGATGACAATTATAATTCACAAAGCCAGGGAATAAAAAGAAAACACCTATTTTGTTCCACTTCAAAGCTTGAGTAGAGAATTGTCGTTTTCGGTTATTTTAGGATTGTGAAATCACCTTATTATACACAGCAGTGAATTGTACTCTCACAGAATCAATTGTTTGTTTATTAAAGGAGAAGTTATTTACAGAACATAGGAATTAAACACACAGTATCGCTGGAGGCTGCAGTACAGTTATATATCTGCCAAGTCATCCTAAATCCTTCCTTATTCACAATGACCCCCCTTTTGATTTTAATTCAGTGCGGGATTGTTTTTTTTTTTTTTAGATGCAGATTGAATTTCGCCATTAAAATAAAAATGAGAAACGTTGCTTGAATGTAACATACTGTATAATAAAATCTCAAAAAACAAAACGCACAACCAAATTGTTTCTTTATGCAAAGATGTTGCTCCCACAGCAATTTAGTTTCACAATAGAAACAGAACAGAAAATAAGTTTGAAACAAAAACACATTCATTTGTTCTTTTTTCCAGCATTTAAATTATATGATTGGAAACAGAATAAATATTTTAAAGTAATTATTTTTATTATTTAACACTGTGTTTTACAAGCTTCAAGTTGTGTGATTTAAAAGACTGAGGAAACAGTGTGGGATCATTGCACAGCAGATCAGTTGGTCTCCTTTGCACCACAAGGTCAAGTGAACCTTCCAGGGAAGCTGTTTGATCTGAATAGACATTCATTCTATTGTCCCCAGCATTTATGCAAGTTACTAACCAGAAAAGTTATGTGATTTTCTGTAAAAGGCACTACTATAGTGCTACTTGATTGCTTCCAACAAGTAGCCTTGCGCAGATCTAACATTTAAAATAGGACTGTTCTACCTATTGAACAATAATTAAAGGGCCACAACACTCATATGAGATGTTGCCACTGCCATCTTCTCCTAATGTCTCAGTCTTTATTTTTTGTCACCATCTTGATCATGTCCTACTGTCACCGTCGAGCCCTACTGTCAACATCCTGACCTAATGTCTCTATATTGCCATACTGATTCCATCCTTCCTACAGCCTCTGTCTTGCTCTACTGACACCATCCTACCCTATTATTACCATCATGCCCTATTTTAAGCATCTTGCCCTACTGCCTAAATAATGTCCTATGACTTCCATCCTGCCCAACTGCCTCTGTCTAGCATTAATGTCTCCATCTTGCCTTACTGTCTTCAGCTGTCCTATTTTCAACATCTTGCATTGCTTCCTTTGTAATGTCCTATGGCCTCCATCCTGCTCCACTGTCGCCATTTTGCTTTACCATTACCATACTGCCCTCCTGTAACCATTCCACATTAGTGTGGAATTCTCTCCCTGAATCAGTTGTACAGGCTGATACATTAGATAGCTTTAAGAAGGGGTTGGATGGCTTTTTAGCAAGTGAGGGAATACAGGGTTATGGAAGATAGGTCATTATACAAGTTGATCCAGGGACTAGTCCGATTGCCTTTTTGGAGTCAGGAAGGAATTTTGTTCCCCCTCTGAGGCAAATTGGAGAGGCTTAGGATGGGGTTTTTTGCCTTCCTCTGGATCAACTAGCAGTTAGGCAGTAAAAAAGAAAAAAAAAAAAAGGTTGAACTTGATGGACGTGAGTCTTTTTTCAGCCTAACTTACTATGTTACTATGTTACTATGAATGTCACCAATATGACCTTCTTTCACCATTCCACCCTATTGTCACCATCTTGCCCTATGCCCATTCCAACTATGTTGAGTTACTATTATTGTGCCACCATACATGTGGACTATGCTCTTGCAACAATCAATGGGCTCTAAATTTTAGACTACTTGCATCTAATGGCAAATCTGACTCAGTTGACATTTAACCAAGTCATTGCCATTTTTTTTATTGGCAGTAGTTCCCTTGGGATTAACCATTTATTGCAAGAGCAGGGAAGGAGTTAAGTTCCATCCAATCTATCTGATGAACTAATTGATAATAAATGTTAATTGACAGCTAACAGCAGTCAATTAATGTCATTCCATACAGAACGCTAGGGAAGCGGAGCTGACTGCAATTCCACCTCTAGCAAGTCAAATCACCAGAATGCAGTGACTTTGTTAATGTTTTAAAGGTCATAATAGGCTGCAGTTCATAATTTTAAATCTAACCATAAAGGGCAATGACCTGCATAGACATAACATGCAAAACAATTTTGCGGAGATCGCATGCTGTTATATCCTCACATCTGTTTTACATGGGAACATTTATTCTGTTGCTATTTAGAGAGGCAACAGTAAAAAAAAAAAAAAAAAA
>CM044447.1:62920858-62959359 GCA_024363595.1 Xenopus borealis
CTCATCTCAAGGCAATGCATATATTTAACAGCAGAACTACAGCATTCTGAAAATGGAAAAAATATATGCTGAGCCCTTATCATACCTAAACTAAAGTATGTGTCCAGTCATCAGTACGTCACAGGTTATGTATTAGTTTCTCCTGTTATGTTATTCGTAATACATATTGAGAATTATTAAATAAAACTCAAATTAATATCAGTTTTTTATGAAAACAAAGCTGACCAAACTCCCTTCCACAAATTAAACTAATTTATTAATAATCTATGTCGAAAAAATTGAGCTTCAATTTGAATCAGACAATTGACAATCAAAAAACTCGACTTTTTTGGATTATCAGGTGAAAAGCCCTGACTTTTTTTGGATTATCCGGCCCTGATCACAATGTCAAGGAACAACTTCAGGGACATCTGCTATTGACTTCTAAATGATCTTGACAGGTTTGATGGCTTATTTTCGGGGGTATGAAAAATTTGAGTTTATATTTTTCCACAAAAAAATTGAGTTTTCCCTCTAAACACCTCAGAAAAAATTGAGATTTAATAAATGGGCCTCATATTGTACTGTTATGTTTTATCTTGGGGGACATAAGATCATAATTGTTTAAAAGGCAATGGATATCCAGAAAATACACAAATTATGTTAGCATTTGAAAAGCTAACAAGTGTTGTTGAGGTTCCAAAAGTACACGAAAGGTTGTTAATTCCAGATATAACACTTTGCCTTAATGTGGAATCTCTGTAGCACCAATGTTCCAAGCACAGTACAAGCCAGGATCAGATACTGTTAGTGACCTATTAAATGCCTCCTAACAAGTAATAAGAAAGAACTTTCCAACTTCCGTTGAGATTTAACAGTGCTCAATAAATCAAATTCTTAGCTCTTTTCTACAAAGAAAGTGTTTTGCAGCAGTTCCATAAGATCATTGGCACCTAAGTGTATCTATGCCTGCAAATATTGCACATTGTTGACTATTAAAATAGTGATGAATTTATTTTATTTGGAAAAAGAACTTTCTTGTTTATATATCACACACACAGGAGCCGATTTACAAAATTCTTGTGAAATGATCGAAGTTCGATCGAATTGGATCAAATAACGATCATACAAATTTTTCGTGAAATCGTAAAGTGAATTTTGGCCTATTCGATCATAGAATATCGAATAGACCGAATGATCGGATATTCGATCATTCGATGATCGTAGGAATTTAAATTTTAAAGTTATTCAATTGCCTACTTTGCCAGATTGAACCTACCGAATTGCAATAGCAGCCTATGGGAAGCTCCCCATAGGCTTCAGAGACAAAGTCCTGCCCGAATACCATTCGTACGATCGGAGCGTTCAATCATTCGAATCGCACAAATTTTTCGGACGCTCAAATGAAATTTCACAAATTCATCGAGAAATCAGATATCGAGCAAAATGATAGCCTAAAACATTTTGATAAGCATTTGATAGTTGAATACTTATCGAATTGCAAATTTGGTCGAGCTAATTTCTGGGAGTAATAGTAAATTTGCCCCACAGTGTATAGAGAGGGCTTACAAATTACAAAAAGGGCAGGTACCCCTCTCACTCCTACCTTTCCTTTTACTTGCACATCACTCAGATGTGCAAGTTAGTTAGTGAAAGTGTTAGGTGCAGAGTGCACCCCTCCACCCAATACACGTGCCTTTGTGCCCCATAATCCGTCTTTGCCCAAAGGAAATGATCCTTATAGTATCTATGCTATGGGAACAGTCAGAAAATGATCCACTCCAAGGAGACACCATTTACAGCACAGCACCATTGAACTGGTGAAGGCACAATGACATTGCATTAAGCCCCCTAGATTGCTAGGTCATACATCTTTCTGATGTTTATTAAGACAAAATAATATCTAAAGGAGATGATTTATGTGAAACCTGTCAGTGAGACAATGGCTTCTTATGAAAGGCTGGAAACAGCAGTAAATTTTAATAGCACACCTGAAGGATTGTCTACTTCCATGATAGTCTATAGGTTATACTGTAGTTCACTCTGTTCAAGTTTTCATTTCCATAAGCCCCTCAAATTTTCACAAGCTCCTCCAAGGTCTCATGATATTGTTAATCTAAAGAGACTAAAGCAGTAGGAAGGAAAACATACCTTTTACCAGAATATTTTACCAACTTTCCTTCCCAGTACTGAATTACAAATACCATGTAAAACAATTTTTTCTTTTATGCATGGAATGTGACTGCTGAGAAATGAATGAAGTGTTTATCTATTTAAATCCGGGAAACACATATTGCACTTCAAAAACATGGGATTATTTATTAAAGCTATATTGTACATAAATTGCTAATGCAGAATCATCACCAATTTGTGTCACATGGAACCAACTTTAAATTAATTAATATTACTTTCAGCTAAACTATGATTTTATTATGCCACTTCCTCACACATTGTGCAGAATTTTAACATGACTCTTTACACTGTGACACTAAGCTGAGTCCCATTTTTTTCCCTTCCATTTATTTTGGAAATGATACAGATCATAATGTTCACCCCCCCCCCCCAACATAATATTTTAGTTTTTAATGATATCCATAATTGTCTGCATACATAACTAAATCCTCGCAGAATCTTCTTTTTTGATTAGCACTCTTGCTAGTAAAATTTCAGATTCTAAATCAACACCAGATGCAGCAAGAAAACAAGAGAGACAAGAGCAAATATTCCATATGCCTCGTTTCCATCAGAACTCAATGCATATATATGGACTTGTTTGTTTCAAATTCTGCGTAATTTAGTATCCAGGACATAGACTGGGTTGGTGGTTGGCCATATCTCCGTTTTTTATTTAATGGCAGCTATATTCTGGGGAGAAAGATCCTTCTTTTATTGGACATATCAACCCTCTGGTTTTAAAGCAGAGGATCTCAAACTGTGCATCTATCATGCCCCACATACAGTATATGCATACTGACACATATACCTTAACATGCTTCTAATTTTGACACAGTACTGCTCTTGTTTTTTGCTTTCTTTTTATCTATTGAAGGGCATTTGGCCATTTTGACTGTACTTCGTTGTCCTGAAGCTCTTTCCAGTTTCTCGCTTTATAGTCTTCAGTTTTCTTGTTGTGACTTGGTCTGTTTCCTCTGCATGTCTGCTGTCTGACCTGTTCTTCTTCTTGCCTAGCATGATGAACTTTCTGCCCTGACCCATATCTGTCCCCACTACATTGGTGCTTTGTTCATAACCTTAAGGGGCAGATTTATCATTGGTCGAATTTCGAATTAAAAAAAATTCGAAATTCGACCATATGAATAAAAGGGAAGTAAAATTCTTCAAATTCGACTTATCGAATTCGAAGGATTTTACCGCAATTTGATTGATCGAACAATCGATCGAATAAAAAAATTTGATCAATTGTTCGAATCGATAGAATCGATTGAATTTTTTTTTATTCGATCAAAACTAATGATTCCCAATTCCGTAGCTTGGTTCTGGCAAAGTAGGTGGTCGAATAAAAATTTAAAGGGGAAGTAATTCGACCATGGAATATTCGAATATTCAAATAAAATGTTATTCGAATATTCAATGGTCGAATTTGCCTAATTTGCATATTCGAAGATTCAAATTCGAATTTATTTAAAATTAAATTGAACTGGGATTATTCATGTGAATTTAGTAAATCTGCCCCTAAGTGTGCCCAGTGGCAGTATGAGGTGCTTGTGAGTATCTCTCAACTATATCACCACCCATTGGTGTAAAAAATGAGTGAATGTACTTACCTTAAAAACCAATAAGATTCACATTGGGAGTGTGAATAATCATTCACTGTATTTCTCTTGGATAGTTTTTATTGGTACTACATATCCCTCTGAAGAACTGTTATGCATTAAGGGGACAAAAGAGGGCACAATCAAATTCAAAATGTCTTAAAACCATCCTCATTATGCTGATGAACATGGATAAAATAATATATGTACATGTATGTCTATAGAAATCTTGCCTATTAAAATAAGTATTTATAAAGTTTGCCATTAGTGATGGGTGAATTTATTCGCATCCAAAAATCAGACGTCCAAAAACCGACACCAGCCAACACGAGACGCCAGAGTTTTTTTTTGCCGAAGCAAAATGGACAAATTCGTCCATCACTAGTTGCCATCACATTAATGTTTCAGCATACTAAGCCTACACACATGCACAGTATATGTTACAATATGTAATTTAACCCTGGAAAATGTTAAGCAATGTGTTAAGATCTCAGTATCGTAATTTTTGCAAGGTGTTATTCCAATTGGGCTCTCAGATATTAAAAAAAATATATAGATTTCCATATTATGTTGACTAAGAAACATAAGCAGAGCCCATAAAATATCACTTAACACAATTTTAAGGGCTTCAGAAGAAACTTGGCATATTGTTTCCTTAGAATGGATACAACTAATAAGAACTAATTGCCAAGACCTTAGTATTATGTGAAATATTTTATGAGGCATAGTCAGGAAGTCATGGATTAATAAGGAGATATTAATGTTGCAGCTCTTCACTGGATCATAGAAATAAACTGTTTTCTGGCATGAAGGCATCAGGCAGATGTAGCACTGGTATTTTCCCTTTAGCTTTAGCATCTGGGTATTTGTCCTGGAAAGTATAGATACTTGGGAATTGGGAGTACAATGGGTTTATAAAGCAGGCCACATACTGTATTGTGAATAGTGTGGAATATGAACTAACTGGCCTGACATTTGTATCATTTGGCTACACATATGGAAGGAAAAATTTACTTATATAATTAATAATTCGCATAAGGGGTTATTTTTATTAAGTTCTTTATGTGCCCTGATATATTTCCATAAGGACCAACTTCTGGCATAAGTCCATATTGATAACCAAATATTTATAGTCCTTTCCAGAGAATTCCTGCAGTATAAAGACTACTTCGGGCAGATGGTTTGGGCTTGGGCAGTCACAGTTACCTTACCCTTGAGCTGGCCAATAAATCATTTAACACAACTTTATAAATAGGCCCTTCATTTGCATTTGCTCTGACCTAAAGCTTTTTGTAGATCATTTCAAACAGCACTAACACTAGTGGTGGCCACCACAAAAAGCACATGCCCCTGAGCTCCTCCTTTGAAGTTAGCCCTGTGCCCAACATGTGGAAATTCCAAGATGCAAGAAATACACAGCAGTTATAAAAATGAAACACAAGCATCCGTATTGTTACTTGTAACTGCTTCCAGAATGGTTGCACCTTACTACACCCTATTTATTATGCTAACCCTCTAGGGTCTCTATGTAAAAGTAAGCAGAATAAAAGCAGAAAAATACTCTTTCAGATTTGTACTGTATTTATAATGTCACCCAATATACATTATCATTTTATATAAACGTTTCAGGGTTTTATCTGACTTTATAGGCACAATTTATCTGTAATTAAGTTAAATGTTAGTATGTTATAGAATGGCTAGTTCTAAGCAACTTTTTCCTTGGCCTACATTTTTCAGTTTTTAAATTATTTGCATTCTTCTGACTCTTTCTGTGTTCTTTAAGGCTACACATGTATTGTTATTGCTAATTTTTATTACTCAACTTTCTATTCAAGTTCTCTCCAATTTATATTCCAGTCTCTTTTTCAAATCAATGCATAGTTGCTGTGATCATTTGCACCTTAGCAACCAGATTGCTGAAATTGTAAAACGCAAAGCTGCTGAATAGAAATCTAAATAACTCAGAAAACTAAAATAATAAAAAAATTATTACTAATTGCAAATTGTCTCAGAATACCACTCTACATCATACTAAAAGTTAATTTAAAGGTGAATAACCCCTTTAATAGTAGATTCAACATCAGCAGTGATTGCTAAGCTAATAGATAATTACACTTGCAAGCACTCATGAGCTGGGGATGAACGACAAAACATATACTTTAAAGCATGGATTTCTCTTCTTTCTGGGATGAAATCAAATTCCAGTTTGCTTGCTTGTCAAATACTACTGTCACTCAGGGATATGGACAGAATATTACACAGTATTGCTGTGTATTAAGCTGTACCCTGTGTATCAATGTTTGCTAGGCATTAGCAGGCAGCTTTATGTCTATATATACCTGTATATATGTATATACACTAAATGCAGAAAACTAATGTGACTTCACAGAAATGGAAACAAAGTGATGGCGAGTAGTGATGGGCGAATTTATTCGCCTAGGTCGAATTCGCGGCGAATTCCCACGATTCGCCGCTGGCGAATAAATTCGCGAATCCCCGGCAAAATTTCGCCAAGCGACAAAAACGACGTGATGCGCCGAAAACGACGCGACGCGTCAAAGTTGACGCAACGCGCGACAAAGTTGACATGACGCGCGACAAAATCGTCCCGCTACTCGTTTCGTGAATTTTTCGCCGATTCGCGAATCTCTAGGCGATGCGAATCGTGGGAGATTCGCCCATCACTAATGGCGAGCAAGAAGTGAAGACCAGTGATGGTTGTAAGAAAATGTAGCATTGTGACAGTAAGCTTGAAGTAAAGCACAGGGTCTGTGGGTGACAGAAGGTAAAGCACAGGGGCAGTTGGCTAGAGCTAAATTACACAGACCAGTGACAGAAGGCAGGGGATAAGACACACTAGTTAGGCATATTCATCAACACTGGGCAAATATGCCTGTGGACATGGCGACCAATCAAATTATTTAATTCATTATTCTACCTGCGGCTAGTTGACAAATGCCAATGCCTGATTGGTTGCTATGTGGTAATGCCCATGGGCACATTTGCCCAGTGTTGACAAATGAGCCCCAGTGACTGAAAGCAGGAGTTAAAGCAGAGAGATAAGAGGCAGCAAATGAAGCACAGTGACTGTAGGTAGTAGTTAAAGCACTGTGCAGTAGTTAGGAGGTAAAGCAAAGTGACAATAGGTAAAGCATAGAGACAGTAGGTAACAAGTTAGTGGGCAGTAAGTGAATCACATAGGAGCAAATTCCCTAAAGCGTGAAAATGCGCTAGCGACAGCTTCGCCGGTGTTCGCCGCACTTCGCCAGGTGAATTTTCACCAGTGCTATGCAAATTTGTGCTCAGGGTGGCGAACCGTAGCGAAGTAGCGCTACTGTTACTTCACCAGGCAAAGAGCATTTATGCTAGCGAGGCACGAATTTAAGTGTATAATAGAGGTGTATGCTACAGCCACAAAATTACACTACAGAATCCCAGGAAACCTTTAATAAATAAAATAAAGTTGTCCTCTTGCCCTAAACATGTGCCCACAGTATAGCTGAGTTGCCATATGTTAGGAAATGTAGGGGGGGAAGGAGGGTAACCCTAAAAAAAGTTTCCCTGTTTTTCAGACTATCACCCTACAAAAGGTAAAAGACAACATTGTTTTTTGGGACTTAAAATTGGCGAAGTTGCGCATTGACGTCACGCTGGCAAATTAGCGCTAGCGTTAGACATTTCGCACTTTAGTGAATTTGCCCCATTGATGGAAGTCAGCAAATGTAGCTGTAGACTGCAGGCAAGAGATATAGCACAGTGTCAATAGGCAGGTGGTAAAGCACAATGACATTAAATAGGTAAAGCACATAGATAGTAAGCAGTGAGTGATTAAAAGGGAAGGTAGTTAGGAAGCATAGCTGTAGACCAGAGACAATAAGTAAAGCACAGTAAAAGTAGGTGCCATTTAAAACAAAGAAATGCTATGTATTAAATTAAGTATAGAAATGTTTGTTAGGAGGTAAAGCTCGGTGATGGCAAGAGGCTGAACTGAAAGCAGCGAGAGCTCTCATATAGGTTAATTAAAACTATTAAATATAGTGTAGTATAATTTTTAAAGGCATACAATACAGAAAACAAAGCAACGGTGTCAGTATTAACATTTTGATATAATTTTATTTTTCATTATTATTCTTAGAATCATTTCAGCTTGTAATCATTGGGATTTGATTTTATTTACTCCATGTTGACTAAAAAAACAATATTTATAGTTTGATTTGTTTTTCAGATTTGGTAGTAATACTATTGTGGCAATAATATAAGTGTATTAACAAACTCCCCATAATACCATATATATAGAGAAATGTCAAACAGCAGCACAGAATTCCTAAGCCATGTTGTCTAGTTAAGTACACTAGATATCATAAAGGAAATAACACATAATGTTCCTCTTAAGCTATTAAAAGTATCTGATTGAATCTAAAAAAAATGTGAGTGTATATTTCACAGATATAGGGCAAAATGTTTTACCACCAGGGGGAGATCTAGTTGCTTTGGCCTTCAAATCCCTTTCAATGTTATGTAGGGGACCCTGAGTTTTAGGTATAAAAAAGTCAGTTCCCCATTATATTTGGACACCTAAGGGTCCTGTAGACCCTAGGCAGCTTTGTCCCTTTTCCTAGGTTAATACTAGTTCAAGGGGATTGTCCACTAGGTGGCAGTACTTTAAAGTATAAAAGAGTTTATCCCCATGTGCTCAATGTCTTTCCTGGGACCTTACCTCATTGTGAGCTATTACAAGTCCAGGTATCCATTGAAAGAAATAGTTAGAATGAGTTAGAGATTATAAGCTCTGGTTATAGTTGCTCTAGGAGCAAGAGAGAGGATCAGGGTATGTAGTGAGCAGCTTCTGCTCCAACGAGGATAAGTAGTGGGGTAAGGAACATGTGTTGTGTACATCACTAGCTCAGGGATTCAGTGGGAGAGATGAGGACCAGAGAGGGTGCCAAGATCCAAGACCCCAAGCTGACTATTCCTTGGCAGGAAGCTTTACTCTATGGGGGGATTGGCCCCAAGAGGTGTTTGACTTAACGGTGCAATTTCACTTGAAAAGAGAGGATTCTGTTCCTGTTACTTTGATTGACATCTAAATGCCTGAGATCTATTTCTGTGCAACTTTTCTTTGTAATTAATCAAGTTATTCTTTTGCAAGAATCACCTCTCAGAATGGATCATTTGCTGCACTGATCTACACCAGGTACCAGGAGTTGCACAGGTACACTGGGGTCCTGGGGCAGAAGTTAAGCAGTTAGCCACAAAAACACAGCTAACATGCACTTAAGGGTGTGCTACAGTTACATGTCAGACTGCCTGTTTTCAAGAGATTTGTGCTGTAAGAGAAGAGCAAATAATAGAGGTACCTGGCTATTTGTGTATAACATCACATTACTTTAAAAAAAAATAATTCATATACAAATTGGTTTCCTTGTGGTGGAATATTTACTTACACTGCTCTTTAGTATACTTTGATTGACATTTTTGCCACCAATGCATATTTAGCAAGTGAACAGTGCTCTACCTCCTTAGAAGGTAAAACAGAATTATGAGTAAGTAGTGGCAAATAATAATAATTTGCCTATTTTTTAACCCCTATGTGGAAGGGCAGCCTTCAGGAGGTGTTTGGCAGTACATCTGATTTTATGCAAGCAAACTTTGCCTCCAAGCCAAAAAACTGGTTTGAGTCCACTGGGAACAACAGCCAAGGGGTTAGTGAGCGTTGGGGATAACTGCTATAAGCTTATGCTCAACCATTGGGTTTCAAATCCAGAAAACTATTAGTTTTTTGAGTGGTGCTTCCAGGGCATAATCAATTAATTGGAATGGAGAATCTTCCCAAGTGCAAACAGTTTGGATGCAAAATTGAGCACCGTTTATGCCAGGTCTGTACCAGGAGACAAAATAGGCCCTTGCATTCCCAGTAGAAGAGGCCCAAATAGCCCCCACCAGCCCATGAAATAGTGACTACTCTGATGAAGAGTATGTATGGAACTACTGCCAATCTCAACACGGTGGTGATACTAGGATTCCCTTAGCAGATTATGTCCATGAAAGTACCCCATCAGTGTCAATTGAATAGGGCAATAGAACTTCTTTCTATGACAAACTCATTGGAAGTAACACAATCTCTGCTCTCCTAAATGCTCTTGGTCGTAATTTGTCAAAAAAAATGTTAAAAAAACATGTTACATTCTAAACTCACTTTGTAAATGATCCCTGAAAATCTTTCATCAACAGGACTTATAATGAATAGATGGATATATATTTATAGCGATATATAGAATTGATTCTACGTGATTTATAAAAGAGAACCTTAAGTAATCACATTAAAAGAATTATATTTATGTAATATTTAAGAAGCTGGCATTAAACCTTCCAAACCTGTTGGGAGGAAAAGCAAATTCTCATAGATGTAAATGGAACATCCAAGGACTAGGACTGAGTGGCACTTCAGATAGACTTTGGTAAATGAAGTCATTGACCTGCAATTGTGATTAATACCAAACAAGGTGCCCCCTTCTTCTGCAATAATGAATATTCTTCAAACAGCAAGCGAGACCCGTCTGCTGCCTGACGTTGATGACATTGAGAATTTAGAAGAGAAATTCCATCATTTTTCATTTGTATGTAAATGTCTCTGTTCCAGAAATTAACCCCTGAACCCCATGTCAGTTTACATCTGAAGGAATTTGCTCTACCATCTCAACAAAGTGCAGTCATGTCGTTATCCTGGGGTCAGTAGGGCTCCCTTGTGTTAAAAGAAAGGGGGGGGTAGCTATAAAGAAAAAAAAGTCCAAATCTTATAATGTGACTCATTGTTTACCCTCATTAATGGAGGGATAAAAGAAGAAGCAGTAACAAGGCATGTTGTAAAATGCACAACTCAGATGCCTAGTGAGGTGCCCTTACAACACATCATTGTCATGCTAACGACATCTTTACCTTTTTACAGAGCAACTAGCACTAATCACTTCTACTAGTTAAGGTGAATTGTGGGACAATACACAAATCTTATTACTGATCCTTTCAGCCAAATCTTCCACTGTTAGAAAGGTCTTTTGTTGCTAACCACCTTAGACAAATGCTACTATCTGCATGTGAAGGGAAAGGAGGTGCTGAGATTTAGAAATTGATGTGGATTTAATTATGTTAATTTAGGCAGCTGTAAAAATCTCTCCCCTTTCTCTTTTTTTCCTTCTGTGGAGAAGCACAAAGGAACCAGCAAATACAGGTGTCCCTTGCAGAAGTAGCTTAGGCTGTAACTTAGTGGGCAATAGTGGAGGCTATTCAAGGCATGAAAATTGAATTGCATTCCTTCCCACCTGGGCCGCTGCTAAGGGAAACTTGCATATGAAGAGCCTGTGATGCCAACTCAGGCAGCTTTACATAACAATGCATGAAAGGGACACTGATGTTAAAATAACAGCTGCTTGTGTATGAAAGGGACAAGCCTTCACAAATATAGACATTGGGGTTTTTTGGACAAAGACAATTGTGATAGTGGAGAAAGTGTGTATTTTGAGCAGGATATCTTCTGCCAGCCTGCTAGAATATAGTACATATCATTTATTTTTATCCAAACTGCTCTGAATACCATGATGTATTATATGGAGATAAAAGACATATTAAACATATTTTTAAAATTCCTTATACAGTGCCAGTGTAAGACACAAACACCCCAAAGATGCCAATTTAAATTCAGACACATCTAATGAATCACATATACCTCCTTAAACCAGTAATGTAATGAATAAAGTAGCTAATCTTGTGCCTCAACCCTTTCTTGTCTCATAACAAAACATCCTTTGCCCTATTCTCATGGATGTGTCTTTGCATTAACTTGATTTGTTAAGTCATATCTTTTCTACTATCACATTTATATGGACTTTCTTTGTATGTTAAATAAAAAATACACTGTATCATTGCTGTCCAACTTCATGCCAAAGGACCATTAAAGGGTTTGTTCACCTTTAAATTAACTTTTAGTATGAACTAGAAAGTCATATTCTGAGATAATTTACAATTGTTTTTCATTTATTATTATTTGTGGTTTTTTTTTTTAGTTATTTAGCTTTTTATTCAGCAGCTCCGGGTTGCAATTTCAGCTGTCTGATTTCTAGGGTCCACATTACCTTATCAACCATGCATTGATGTGAATAAGAGACTGGAATATGAATAGAAGAGGCCTGAATAGAAAGATGAGCAATACAAAGTAGCAATAACAATAAATGTATAGAATTACAGAGTATTTGTTTTTTAGGTGGGATCAGTGACCCTCATGTGAAAGCTGGAAAGAAGTCCAACAAACAAAATCCAGTGACACACAGGACTGCATTAACACATCAGTTGGGGAATGTAATATACACCAGTAACGCATAAACTATTCGCAATGCGAAAAGTTAAGCCTTTGCACGAACAAATTTTGCTTTGCGCGAATGTAATATACCTTTTGCGAACCCGGAAACTGTTTAGCGACCACTTCGGCCAGCTGAAGGCCGTTTACGCTGTCAATGTAATAAAACTTTTTACTGAAAAAGTCACAATGTTTGCTCCAAAAGATTACGACACCTTCAAGCGCTTTATAACGCGCAATAACGATTCACAATGCAATAACCGTTTAAGGAACAATATTAAATTGCGAGATAAGTGTTTAATGTGGAGGTTTGCATTGCACTCCGCCACATCAAACACTTAGGGGCCCATTTACTAAATTTGTGTGAACAATTCGAAATTCGATTGAATTGAAAAAAAAAAATTGTTCGAATCATTCAATTTGAACGATTTAACTGATCGATCAAATTTTTCTTCGATTGGTCGGATTGGTCAAATTGTGTTAAAAACATTCGAATTCAAATGTTTTTGAAATTTGACCACTTCCCCTTTAAATTCGAAATTATTATTAATAATAATAATAATATGCAATAATAATGAAAAACTATAATAAAGAAAAAAGGGAGACCAATTGAAATATTGCTTAGAATTAGACATTCTATAACAATCTAAAAGTTACCTTAAAGGTGAACAACCCCTATAAAAATACAGCTATTACCTGTTTTATTTTAAGAAGATACAATACAGTTGTAAATCTAAAACCTAGCGAAACTTTGCCAGCATTCAGCTACAGAGACACAACTTCTCATATTAGTGAATTAGTGTAGTGGGAGCAAATTTGCTCCAGGCGAAGTGGCATGAAGAATGGTGGAGCCTTAGCTGGCAAATATTAGACCTTTAGTGAATTTGCCCCTTTGACTCTGCGTGACTCTCTAATTACTATGAAACCATTTCTCCCTTGGCTTCCCAAGCTTCAGAGTGACTGTTTGGAAGGACATAAGATTTCTTATTTGTCTCATGTAGAAGTCCCAAAGGGAGTAGACAAAGTGATGCATCTAGAATGTATTTATTATTGAATATAATTATTTAAAGGAAAAGTAAACCCTAAAAATTAATATGGCTGAAAATGCCATATTTTAATACTGAACTTATTGCCTAAAGTTTCAGCTTCTGAATAGCAGCAAAGATCCAGGACTTCAAACTTGTCACAGGAGGTCACCATCTTGGAAAGTGTCTGTGACACTCACATGCTCAATGGGCTCTGAGCAGCTGTTGAGAAGCTAAACTTAGGGGTCATTGCAAATTATCAAGCAGAAAATGAGGTTTGTCTGTAATATATGCTGATGCTACAAGGCTGATTATTAAGTCCTGATGCTAATTGTGCTGCTATTTGTACTGTCATGTAGTAATTATCTGTGTTAATTACTAATCAGCCATCTATTGTGAAATGTATATTCTATGGGTACTGTATATTGTGAGTCACATCAGCACAGTGAATCAGCAGAAAAGAAGATGGGGAGCTACTGGGGCATTTTGGAGAGACAGATATTTTTCTAAAGGGCTGTGGTTGCCTTGGGCTGGTACAGAAGCCCAAAACATAACGTACAACATTTCTAGCTACTTCTTTAGTTCTCCTTTAAAAGGTACAGCCTGGGTGCTTGAAAAAGACCTGCTCCATCTGTACAGGCAGCCAACCAGAATGAAATACATAGATAGACAGGTAGATTGATACAGACAGACATTGTTCCATGGCCTATATTAAGTGTGAAAACATAATTTAGCACTCCTGAAAACAAAGTATGAAACAGTAAAAAGTACAAATTCTACAAACTTTTAATATATAATAAATGTGGCTTCATTTTATAATGTAAATTTTTAAACATGTGTCATTTTCTGCCTCTTGATGCATGATTTTAATTTTCCTTCATAAAACTGGCACGACCTAGCTAGCTTACATTAAAGGCAAAAAAAAAAACTGAATGTGAAATCTCTATTGTATTAACAGAATTTAAAAATACCTTTAAAGCCTCTGCTGACAATGTTATTTATACTCCAATTCCCCTCCTGCTGTGGTCCAAAACTGAGTCCAACACCCATGGGCTACATGCCCAAGAGCCAAATGGTCTCCTAAATAGTCTTTCCAATGACAGCACCTGACGTCCTGACTGCATTACAGCAAGGTCCTTATTTCTGGCTTGATCTACTAATGTTGGCTGTTGTGGCAGCTGTTGAACTGACGACTCCGGTCTTTGGTCAGATTTTCTGTTTGGACAACTTACTCATTTCATTTTCCCTGACTCACATTTGTTTGAGGGGAATGTTTTATTTGAAATTATCAAGGCAAATGGGGTAGAGAAGAACATTTTTATGCATAGTTGTGATATACAACAGTGAAGTTAGTTTGGCGGCTTAAATGTGGAATTTCAACCTCAGATGCAATTCTTGGCTAAAGGACAAAAATAACGTGATTAAAACATTTAGTGACATAAGAAATATAATATTATTAGCACAAATAAAGGTTTTCAATTTAAAAAGACTATTATGTTATTGATCTAGTTAAGAAAAATGAAATGAGCTTGAGAGAAGGGGCAAGTTTATAGAGCAAGCAGACCCTGAGACTTCTGAGGGGGGCAGTAGATAACCAGTTGCAATACATTTTTATAGAAAATTTAGGAGGGCCTGCAAATACTTTAGTGTTGGCATGGTCACTTCTAGTTGAGGAACAATTTTCAAAGTGAGAAAAGTGTAACTTTTTGCTTTAAAAGATGCCAAGACAAAGATATACAGAAGGGGTATAGGAAATATACAAGGTTGGGAAGAGTAGAGAATGCAAGAGACAAGTGGATAGGTCATAAAGGGAATGGGAAGTTTATGATTTCTGTTTCAATAATCATCTGCTTTACTCAACCAAGTTCAGGCTCATTGGCTGTATGGAGCGATCTGCTACAGGTAGATTAATGTGGAGTTTTAGTGGCAAATTAACTAACTGGTGAAAATTAGCTTTCATCCATCGTATCACTTTGCCAGATGAAAATTTGGCACAATGCTAATTTTACTAAAATATTAAATTTTGTCCTGCCCGACAGATGCTGGCAAATTTTTGCTAGTGTTACTTCTGCAATGCGAGCAAATCAGAGCAAAGATGCGCTAGCATTCAATTCTGCCTAGTGCAAATTCATTAGAGGTCTTGCACTCAGGCTAATTTGCATTCGCAGGAAATTTAATGTTGGACGTCTTTATGTTACATGTTCCATCAAATAAATTAAATTTACAATGATAAGTAGACATGTCCAGGGAACCTTAATAAAGTCAATAGAGTTGTTATAATGCCCTACACATGAGCCCACTGTAAAATAATGTTCCATATGATAGAAAATGTATGGGGGAAACCGTTTACACAAAAATATCTTTTTAGGACTTTTGCAGCTAATCACCTTGAAAAAAGTAAAAGACGCCAGCATTTTTTGAATTTGGAAGTTTTTCCACTCACAGAATATGATGTAAGTAACTGAGGATTGAGGAAGATCTATACATGACATTGCACTTGTCAGTCTGAGCACACAAAGGCAAGTCTGATGAAAAAGGTAATGTTCAGTAAAATCCAAATTTTTGTGAATGTCCATTCGCCAGAGTGAAAAGTCGCCTGGCATTAGAGTGCGAATGACCATTAGCATCTATCTGTTTCGCTAGCGAAGTGACACCTGCGGCTGTTAGTAAATATGTGAAATCCCTGCAGGCTGTAACAATGGCAAATCGTCGCCAGTGTTAGTCATTTCACCCTTTAGTAAATCTGTGCCTTAATGTTCTGGATTATAGTATATGAATTAAAAGAAGAACCCAGTTGAGACCTTTGTTCATACGGTTGGCTTTGATTTGTAGGTTGGCTCTTTCTGCAGTGGGAAGTAGAAACCTAGGAATTAGGAAACCTAGAAAGTTCTCTAGAATCTTCTACCAAGAAAGATGTGCAGGTATTTATACTGGTCTATGGGCAGAATCACATGAAGCTATGTTTAGGTGAGAAGAAATTAGTTAAATCAGAACAAATTAAATTTAAGGCTTACAAGTGAATATAGGTAAGAAATGATTGCATTTCTGGACATCAAGTCGATGATAGTGGGTAAGGAAACACAGACAATGATTTATAGGATGCCTTGTAGTGGTAACACCCTATTAAATGTGTCATCCTGTCATCCAAAGAATCTGGTTGGTGGGATACCTGTTGGGCAGTTCCTGAGACTTCGAAGGAACTGCTCCACAGATGCAGCCTTCCAAGAACAGGTGGATGATATGAAGGCAAGATTTTTGGATTGAGGCTATGGACGTAAAATTGTGAATAGGGCCTATCAGAGGGCCAAAGGAATGGACAGGGGTCACACATTTTGTCACCATGTACAGAGAAGAGAAAAAGGTTATAGAGTAGGAAACATGGGCCCTTCGAGGGGAACTGTAGGTGTGGTAGTCGAAGATGTATAACATGCCAACATATTAAAATAGCTAAGGAGTTTGTCAACTGTAACAAATACAAGTTTTAAAATAAGGGATTATATAAACTGCAATACATCTACAGTAATCTAAAGTGTCAGAATCATAGAACACTAAAACAAGGGTTTCTATTGCAAGGAAACCTGTTTTCCAGAAAGCACAGAAATAGGGGGATACCATTTCTATATTCCAGAATTTTGTTTAAACAAATAATTATTTTTTTTTATTTCCTTTTTCTCTGCAATAGTAAGACAGTCCCATGTACGTGATGGTTGCTTATGGTGGACATGCATTAGATATAATCTGCTAAATCTACCCCTTCTGACCAAGTTGGTAGCAGGAAGATGGAGGGAGGAGATGCACACAGGGAGGGAAGGGACGCTCACGGGGAGGAAGATGGTGGGAGGAAACACAGGGAAGGAGGGGAGGCGGGACCGGATTTGAAAAATTGTGTGGCGCTCCAGGGTTATGGGGGCCCCACTAGTTGGCTCTTTGTCCAGGGCCCACCAAGGCCTTAAAATGGCCCTGGTTGGTTGGTTATCTGCCCATGCATGTGCCCTCCAGGACATCCTATCCAATAGATATCTATCAGGCAGGTTTGAAAATCCCGCTGAGGCAAGAACCAGTTGGTTTATTGATCTGGCATTTTCCTTAGGGCCTCAATAGGCTTCTACTAACATCCGATCATTTGGCTAATCTGCTTATTTGGTGACCTCACCAATTAGTGGATCTTTAGGTATATGGTCAGCTGAGGCTTCATGAATCCACCTTGGTGGTAAATCAATTCAATTCAATAATTCAATATTTTTTTAATATGGCAATGTTTTTAGTAGCCTTGCAATATTACAGTCCGAAGTGCATAAAGTTCCTTTATCTGGACAACCCATGCTCCCAAAGCATTCTGGATAACACATCCCATATATTTAAAAGCTGGGAACAAAATCATACACTGATATTTATTACTTACCTTAGATAACCTTGAAAGGATTTTGATGTGTCATGTTGTATTTTCCTAAATAAAATAAATAAAAAAATCAGTGGGGAAATTTTTTTTACAGCATTAGATACTGTACTTATAAAGAGAAAGATAAATGAATTAATGGAAAGATAAAATTAAACCTCAGCAATAGAGTACATAAACAGAATTTGCAAGGGCACTTTATGAGAGAGTAATACAGAAGGCCCCCACTTTCCTGCTTATTCCAGAAGAGACTTTATATGAACTTTTTGGGAGAATTAGGTCTAGGTTTAGATTTGCTTTATAGTGTAATTTTATATAAATGATCATGCTAAAAAACCCAACCCATTATCTGCTTAAAATATATACTGTACATATATAGATTACAGATTCATTGCACATTAATGTCCCTCTGAAATATGAATCATAGTTATCTTACAAGGAGTTCCTGAGGAATTAGCTGGACGTTATTGAATTTCTTACTGTAACAGAGACACGGGGATGGAATGCTCAAGAATTGTTCACAAAGATGTAAAATAATTATATATGTAAAATAGTTATATATATCTGCATACATATGCTGTAAAATGCACCGTGGCAGAACTGTAATTCAGAGACAGAAGGGAGCATATGCTACCTAGAACATATGGTTACAGAGAATTTTTACACGTTCGATATATCACAGATTGGGAACAGCGATCTCTACTGCAGGATATTACACATCTTGCAAGCAAAGAGAAAAATTATATTCTTTGGAAAATTAAAATAAAATAGAAGTAAATAAAATCATTGTGGTTCAAGCTCATCTCTCATTCTCTTACAGCAATCTGACAAATTTACTTTGTTTCATATTGGCATTAGCAACTTTTATATAAAAACATAATTTTTTGTATTTTAACGACAATTTACAACAGCACTAATGCCTCTCTAGTTCTACAAATGATAGGGCTTTGGAATCTCAGATCAAACATATTCTGCTGATAGATGATGGACAGAGGTTATTTTTTTTTCTTTCACACTTTAAAATCACTGACATTTTTAAATTAGTGTATATTGAAAATTTGCTTAGAATTCATTTTAATTTTGAAAAATAAATTTAGTGAGCTATTTTATTTAAAAAATATATGTTGAGTGTACTAAATGATATTAGTAGGCTAAAGTTCTCTGTAAAAAAAAGTGTTCTGTAAAACAAAAGTGCAAAATAGAGATACATGAAATAAATAGCCTTCCCGAAAAAAACTATTAATTCACTAACAGAATTAAAATGCATGGGAAAAATAGGAAAGAATTTCAAATCACACAAATATAACTTACATTTACAAAACCCTAATGGTTCTATTTTTAGTGTTATGCAAAATAATTCAGAATCTACCATCCTCCACAGCCAGACTCAGGTGATAAAATTAAATGAATATAACAAAAGAACATTTTTTTTAATTTTTTTTTTATAAATTTGCTTTACATGCATCTTATTCTAAACACACCTTATCAGTATTTGCACACAAACAGTGTCTGTGTGTCTGAATAAATTACCATCTATTTGAAGTCCACAAACTGCAGGTGTTTATTTTTATGTATTTGAACACTAAGGGGCAGATTTACAAAATTCACATGAATAATTCAAAGTTCGATCAAATTTAATATAAATTCTAATTCGAATCTTCAAATATTCAAATTAGGTAAATTCTACTATCGAATATTCAAATTAGAATAATTTGAATATTCAAATATAATTTTATTTGAATATTCGATGGTCGAATTACTTCCCCTTTAAATTTTTATTCGACCACCTACTTCACCAGAAACAAGCTACCGAACTGAGAATCATTAGTTTTGATTGAATAAAAAAAATTGATTGATCGATACATTTTTTTATATTCGATCATTCGATCGATCGAATTGCAGTAAAATCCTTCGAATTTGATAGTTGAATTCAAAGGATTTTACTTCCCTTTTATTCATAAGGTCAAATTTCGACCAATGATAAATCTGCCCCAAAGTGAATAATTCACTAGCATTCAAATCTCTGGGTTTTTTTTCATGAATCAAATGGTTTCTCTAAAAATTCATGGTTTTTAATTTCTCAAAAAATTTAAGATTTATAAAGTGTAAAAAAAAAAAGCAAAACTTCAGCAAGTAAAAGCAGCTGAGGTCCTATGGATCTCAAGGGAGCTACACTGATCCTATTTTTTAGCCATTCTGACCTTTAGAGGCTTTTGGGTAATTATCAAATTTTTATAGGTTTTTGTACCTTTTACATATATATATTGTCAACAAAAATCCAAATCCACAGGGTCAGCGCTAATGAAAGCTCGGAAAAGAATATGTAACCAGGGAAAAATGGGAAAAAATGAGATATATATAGTGTAGTATTTTTTGATTGATTGTTGTAGTTCCACACTCTAGGTTCCCACTACCAATCTGATTACTCACTCAGCGGTGATTTAATTGAAGGCTAAATACACCAGATTGGTAGTGGGAACCTAGAGTGTGAAACTACAACAATCAATCAAAAAATACTACACTATATATATCTAATTTTTTCCCATTTTTCCCTGGTTACATATTCTTTTCCGAGCTTTCATTAGCGCTGACCCTGTGGATTTGGATTTTTGTTGAAAATTTTTTTCTCGAGGAGAAACGAGAAGTGCTGGGCCGGTTCCTTGGAAGGAAAAGAAAAAGGGACTTAGGTCAAAATTACCCGTTGATATATATATATTGTATCTTATATATATTTGAGCAAAGACAAAAATGTCAAACAAAATATTTTGTGAATCACTAAAGCTTTCCTCTTGATGAATGTAAATATTCTTAAATTAATTTGAAATATATCTGTGCTGAAGGTACAGTAATCTACAAGGATTATCAAAATATTTATTTTCTTGTGCTTTGATGGCCCTACCTAATTTAACGTCTTACAAATGTTAAACTATTATTCTATTATTACAACCTGACTCTCTTACCCCCTGGTGGACCATTGATGTTATCAATGAGCACATATAAATTTGGAATTAACTTAAGGATATTTACATTAATTAAAGGAAATCTTTAGTGATCCAGATTATATTTTGTTCAAATGTTGTTCTATTTTTATTATCTGAAGTGTCTTCAGATAATAAAAGACAAAATTTCAAACAAAATATCATCTGAAGTCTTCAGAAAAGTGTAATGTTTAAGGTATGCAGATCAGGACAATAACAACATAACCAATCAGAGGTTCAATGGGTTAAAGCTGGTGCTGGAATACAGGAAGCAATGCATTTGTATAATGTATACTTGAAAATTAACTAAAAATCATTACGTTCCTTGGATGTACTTTTCTGAAAGTAAGAATTTGATCCACTGTTGTTTATTTGTGATAAATTGAACTGACTGTAATTCCAGGAACTCCAATCATTTGTAACTATCAGAAACGTAATGATTATTTCCCGTAAATGTACCTTTTACACCAATACTTACAGTATTTATTTACATGGATTCTTTATCAAACTGGATTGCAAGGATAGATTGAATGCAGAGATGCTACAAGCAGGAAGTTCCCTGACCTCTGAGAGCCATTGCATAAAGCCAACTCTATCAATACCCTAGAGGCTATTGTAAAACAGAAGGATAAGGATGCAGTTTAAGACATTTTAGTGAACAGAAGATTTATTGCATGACATAAAACCTCAGAACACACATACTTTTGTTTTTTGCCTTTTTTTAGGTTTACAAAAAAAATCTTTTTTTGCTGCCTTGACCACAGGAATCAAGCATAACAGTGTTTAATTAATAAACTTACAAATCCTAATTCAGGACCCCTGCTGAAAGACTGTTGCAGTAATAGAAAACAGTTATAACTATGATTATATTCTTAAAGTATTTTTCCACTTTGGAAAAAAAAGTTATAAAAGCATAGCTGGAGAGTAGTGTGAGAATAACTATAAGGCATACAGTATATCATCTTAAATCACTCTACCACCATGATAAAATGGCAAGCCATATGTGCAACTAGAGGTTTGTGGGGGCCCCATCAAATTCTTTTAAAGGCCTCTCAATCTATGGGATTGATGACAAATTCACATTAGTAAAGACATCACTAGGGCCTCTACCTCCTCCCATCACCCCCACTTTATTATGCCAATGAGTTAAGATTGCCACATACAAGTTTTTTGGAACACATGTAAATGGTTATATTATTTCAGTGGCATAACTAGTCACTGGTGGGCCCTGGTGCAGGATTGGCAACCAGGCCCCCTATCGGGCTCTTCCCCTATGAATTGCACATTGGAGTTCTCCTGGCCTCTCCAGCAGGCCTCTAAAGGAAGGCGGCCCTGGTGCAATTGCAGGATTACCTAATAAACTCTTAGGCATGCTGACATGTTTACAGAGTCTCCAGTCACATGAATCCTTGGAGAAGTCACTAGCAACACCTATAATGCTTATTTGCTTTACAATGTCCCCCACAAAATCTCTCAACATTAGGCCTTAAGCCGTGACTCATAGGACCCATTTGCACTTCTGTTTAATGAACAAAATAACAAGGCTCATCGTTAAGTTTGACCTAATTGATATTGCCTGTGATTTTTCTACAAATTCAAGCCCAATGATAAGGGGAAGGTATATTATAATGCTTAAACTTGAGCTAGATTGTCTTATATTTTATACATCTGCTTTGCACCCTATAGAAGTCACTGCTGATGCCAATAAAAGGTTCTTCTTAATCAAACTCATTGAGGCAGTGAGCATTTGTGTCAACAGTGACATCTCAACGTATTAGCTATACATTAGAAAAATTTACAGTCAGTCCTTATTTGACATCATGATGTGAACTAGGATACTCAATAAAACACTGCGATGTTGAAAGTACAAGACACTACCAAAAAAATCTAGCTAACAGAACTGCAGTAAACTTTTATTCTAAATTGTTCTGTGATCACTGCAGCCCAGTAGTTCTTTTGAAGTATAACTGAGTTTTCAGTTGATCTGATAACATTTGATTATCATAAAAAGTTCCATACACATTAACCACTAGAGGATGCTGTTGCTGTAGTAGACTATGGAAATTTACACTCGTTGAGGCAAACCATTTGACAACTTGGGTTGCAGGCTTGCTTCCTTAAATTCCCACCATCAAAACACCACCATCCATTTTGGATCAATGATGGGGAAGTGTTCAAAATTTAAATGCAATAGTAGTTGGTCAGCGTTAAGCACACAAATATATTCATGGCTCTAGTACTGTATCTTTAATGTGGTCTGTTCAAGCATCACTCTCTTTAGAGTGCGAGTACTTTAGAAAGTATACACAATTCAATCTTTGGTTAATTTTGAGCTTCACTTTTTGGTGTAGGTGCCAAAATGGCACTTGCCCCTAGTCATGGTATGACTGTCCATTACTCATGCTGTTGGAGATACAGGTTATTGTTGGAACTATAGACTAATCATTGGATAGTTTTTTGGCTAAAATTGGAGTTGGACATGGCTTATAAGTATATAAAAGAGAAAAAGCTAGCTCTAAGAGTTCTGATTATTTGCTCATCTGTCTTTTGTTTCCTTAGCACATTTCTTACAGCTGACTTGAAGCTGTCATGCAACTGCTCATTGACATTTGGCTTAAAAGAACATCCAACAATCATGGCTTCCTGATTCCCAGATCTCAGCCATGTGTGTTCATGATGGTTAAATCTCAAATATATTCACTGAGGAGCACCAGTGGACAGTCATCTAAGTAACAATCTTGATGGGCACCATTATGTTGTTATCTAATCACTTGTCCTGGCCCTAGAACAAGTGGTCAGAAGAACAGTAACTATATTTCCTACCATCTGAGATTTGGCACCCATTACCTACCTAATAATTGTCATGTTAATAAAATGTGTTGATATCCCAGTAATTAAGTAATTTTAGGGAATGTTTATTAGGACCTTATTGGAGATATAGTAGTCCATTTTTTTGTTTACTACACACACACACACACATATATATATACTGTATATATACTGTATATATACATATACGTATATACATATTTATATATATATATATATATATAAAATATGCATTGATTATATCTGTAATCTGTCATAATGCTGAGTGCTTTTTTTAATTCTTCTCCATATTATTTTCTAGAAATCTAGTAGAGTTAAGTAAAGCCATCTTGGAGCATGTTTTACTGAACATATGAGGATGACTGAACCAATGGTAACTCTAAGGGGTATCCAATATATTTATGCTTTTTTATGATTGGTTTAAATGTGTGTGTGTGTCTGTGTATTTCTTTTTAATAGCTGATCATGGCACTAATTTAATAACAGGTAACCAATTAGATGTTTAAAACATGCATATGTGCAAATTTTATGTGCATTTTTATATTAGCAGAAAATAATCTTGCCAATCAAATTATTGTACAAGACAAAACAATGGATTTGGCATTGGAATGTTAAGATGTAATACAGTTTGTATTTTCAGTAAGAACTAAGTAGGGAACTGTACTTTAGTGTGCAATATGTAAATTGGTTTGATCAAAAGGAATCTTCGTTTCACGTCAGTAATTTAAAATTAGCAAACATTCCTTTTTGTCTTGAAAATGTGACCTTTACACTGATGATTTTGCCCATAATGTATTACAATTCAAATTCTAATGGGTAGAAACTGTATTCACGGTATACATAATTGGTGTTAGGTAATTTCAAAATACATTATGGAGAAATATGTCACCAGGCACCAAATTGAAATTTTAAAGAAAACGATAGGAATAGCTGTAAGGAGAGAAAAAATAGCCTTTAAAATCTAATTTGCTATGCACCACAGTAGGGAAATTGATTCAATGAAAGTTCTATTATTGTGTGTCAATGTCCAAAAGGTATTTAGGTGGAAAGGGATGTTAAGTAGGCCCCCTGTGCTCAACCTTTAAGAGGATATATCAGGAAATAAGGTATATGGGCTGGTGTCCTCCTGATTCTTATTTCCTAAGAGTTTAACTAATGCAAATGGCACCTTAGGCTACTTAAAGTATGACAAAGGCTGTCACATGGCCCCTTGTTGATAGCATGAATGGGATGATCTGAGGACTAAACAGAGTCAAACAGTGAGCTAAATGTTTCAGGTAGGTCTTTTCAAATTCCAATCACTAGGAGCAACTGGAAGATTTGTAATAATTTCACCAGATTCCAGAAGATCAAAAGCTTGGGTTTGAAGAAAAAAAAAACAGAACGAAAGAAAGAGCAAACTACAGAATCTTAACACTGTGATTGTGGTGGAGCTTAAAAACCACAAACAAAGGACCTTTGGATAGAGAGGTAATGTGCAGTGTGGTCAACAAAGAGTTCATGAAAATACAAATTCATTAGCATATCCCAGCTGACAGAAATAATTAACACGCTCATTGCCAATAGTTCTTCAATTTCATGTCACTGGCACTTATTACTAACATTATTATTAACATTTATTTATATTGCACCAGTAAATTTCGCAGCTCAATACTTAGACACAAATTACCAAAATATCCTAAGGGCACATGGTCTAAACAAACCCTTTTTTAAAGAACTATCTTTCAAAAGAAGATATATTGATAGATATACAAATATTCACTGTATATAGATAGATAGATAGATAGATGATAGATGATAGATAGATAGATAGATAGATAGATAGATAGTGTATACTTAAAGTATAAAGACGATGACAGGGAGAGAAAGATACTGTAAATAATGTTTCAAGTTGGATTTTAATCAAATGTCATTTTATAGTTATGTAACTAATTTCCTCAAGGTTTATAATGAATTGCTGTCCTTACATTTACTGCAAATAAGACCTTAATTACTTGCCTTGTAGTAAATGTCAAGTAAAATTAAAGTTGCCTTAAGTATTTGTCCCAAAAGGAATATCTGATTTGGCCTCACTATCTCCAAGCATGATTAGTAATGCTAGAATGGAAGTGCAGCTTGGATATACAGAATGTGTTACTGCCAATGAGTTTCCTTTCTTTCTTTTTGAAAGTTCTAGGAGTTTATGGTAGAAATGCAAAGTCCAACATTCTCTTCTAACCACTAGAAAGCATAAGGGTAGCTGTACCTTGTAGATTATGGTTTTTATAGATGACACATAGTTAATTTATCAACATTCAAATTTATTTGATTTTACTGCGATTCAAGATCTTTGAATAATGTTAGTTTCATAAACTTGAATTTGCCAGATTTATTTAGGGGATTATTTATCAAGAGTCAAGTTGTGTTTTCTTGAAAAGTTTGAGTTGTCTAGGGAGCACATTTACTAAGGATCGAATTTCGAGGGTTAAAAAACCCTTGAATTCGACCCTCAAATTTAGGTCGAATTAGGTTGAATTGCGTTAAAACCCCTCAAATAAAAAATTTGAAATCGAGGGGTTTTAATGTAATTCGATTTTTCAAACGATTGAATATTAAAAATACGAAAAAGGCCAAAATGTATTTGAATTTAGATTTTTTTAATTCCAATTAGATTTGAATTTTCACTTCGAGTAAATGTGCCCCTAGGTAAATTTTTTGTTGAAAAATTGATTTTCCTTGTTAAAAAATTATATATGTTTTTAGACGTATTATATCCTGACCCTGGAAATAACTAAAATCTTAAAAGACTATCTAAAACCTGTTGAGGTCATGTAGAAGTCAATGGTTAATGGGAATGGGAAGTGTTAATAACAAACTTTAAGCTATATTTTAACTCATGTTTTAGATTAATTCAAAAATTGTCAGGCTCATGTAAAATGATGGGTTGTATATGATTTCACTGCATTTTTTTTTCATGTATATACCCAATCGAGGTTTTGTAATTCAAGGTTTTTCAAAATAAGCACACATTCAATATGTTATAGTTTTCCATTTTTTTAATTAGAAAGAAACTGCAGATGTATATCTAGCAGTGATTTTTTTTTTTTACCAGGCACAGCGAATTAACAGAAACGGGGGGAATTTCCCATTTCATCTAAAAAATTTATTGTGAGACTGCAATAAAATTTCACCATAAACATTCCCATTAGAAAAACACAGCAACTAAATGCCCACTGACCCAAATATATTTTTTGCAAAAAATGTTGGCACAAAAGCATGCAATTTTTTTCTTTTGGGGGTGGGGGTTTGCAAATTTTCTTGTAGCTTTGCAAATTTGCCAGTCATGCTAATAATAGTTCAAAGGCCACTAAGCAGTCATCCTTGATATATGTGCGTAACACACTTGTTCTGTTCTGTGAGTATAACATAGATACAAAAATGGTATTACAGATATTACAGAATGCTTTACAGAATGCTCAGAACCTGGGGGTTTTCCGGAGAGTGGATCTATGTAAACATTAAATAACCCCAACAAGCGGATTTTGCTTCCAATCAGCATTAAGTATATCTTAGTTGGGATCAAATAAAAGCTATTGTTTTATTATCACAGAGAAAAAGAAAATCATTTTTAAAAATTTAGATTTTTTTGATAATAATTGAGTCTATGGGAGATGGCCTTTCCGTAATTTGGAGCTTTCTGGACAATGGGTTTCCAGATAATGGATCCCATAACTGTACCAATAATTATATGTTAATGATTTTATAAATTGAGGTTTTGATACAATTAATTCAAAACTTTGCAAAGCAGAAGTGAACACTTAGTAGTAAAGAATAATAGGTAACCCTATTCATAAATAATTGAGCTTACTATAGTTCATTGTTATCGCAGGTATGGGATCCCTTATCCGGAGAAAGCTCCAAATTAGGGAATGGCCATCTCCCATAGATTCCCTTATAATGAAATAATACAAATTATTATTTTTTTTCCTTTTTCGCTGTAATAATAAAACAGTAACTTGTATTTGATCCCAACTAAGCTATAATTACTCCTTATAGGAAGCAAAACCAGCCTATTGGGTTTATTTAATGTTAACATGATTTTCTAGTAGACTTAAGGTATGAAGATCCAAATTATGGTAGATCCATTATTGGGAAAACCCCAGGATAACAGGTCCCATGCCTGTATATAAAAGTTTTAAGGAACAGATTGTTTCTCCAAAAGAATGAAAAAACAAAACCACAGAACAGTACAGTATATAGATAAAGTTTGAGGGCTATACACTGTGCCTACAAAGCAGAATTGATGTTTCCCACCTTCATTGTTCTATAGTGTCATCATCATTTGATGAACCAAATTAACATACCGATTAAGGAATACTGATTAAGGATTACATAACACAAAAAATCAGGCACTAAACCACAATTTGTTTCAGTTTTTTTCAATTTGAGTTTTTGTTAAAAAAACCCTAAGTATAAGAATATGAAGGGAGTGTGAATGCTTCCTCGGTTCTATTACAAAAACTATAAAGTGCTGACTGACTATGACTCTCATCAAATGATGAAATCAGATGGCAAAATATATTTTGTAACTGAAATGTAATATCATTTAAGCTTCCCTCTTATTGCACACATCATATCTGGGTAATAATACCCATAAATAATCATGTATGGTCACTGACAGACATAGGATGGGTCTACTCTTTAAAGGGGTTGTTCACCTTTTGATTAACTTTTGGTATGATGTGGAGAGTAATATTCTGAGACAATCTGTATTTTGTTACCATTTTTAATGTTCTGTATGCAGTATCTACTCAATCTTTTACAAACCCATTAGGGGTTTTTAAAAGATTGGGGATCTAATTGCCTTCCACTGCATGGCACCTATTAAGTAGCAAAGTATTATCACCTTTTTAATACTTTTACAATTTATTGCAGTTATAATTTCACTTTAAATATATTCTTAGTTCAAAATGCAGTAATTTAGCTAAGAAACAAAAGATACATTTTAGGAGCAATTCTATGTAAAGCTCAGCAAATTCTGGTAATTGTGAAAAAGAGCTCTTCAGTATAAGAGTAGCACGTCCCTCTGAGCACAAAGAAAACTTGGCACCCACTCTTAATTATAAAAATAATGCACCCTCATGACAAATAATACGGCTTTTATGAAACTGTGCGATATTCGTGCTGCTTCACCCCTATAAGAAGAAGCACATTTAAAACAACCAAATGATCCCTGAAGACCTGGATTTGCATAGGAAGTTTCAACAAACTCAAAAGACAACCAATTGCTAAGCCTTACAGATTTTTTGCAATTAAATTAGTGGCATGTTTGACCAAAGCAGTTTGAAAAGTACACATTTTCACAATGCATCATACTTATAAACAGATGGTATTTGGCCTCCCTCCTATTCTCGACATTTGGAATTTCTAAACTATGTGAATTAAACAATAATATTTTATAAACATACAGGAAAGGATTTTGCTCACTGCTTTGTTAACATAGAAATTATACAATCCTGACATTTATTTAAATTTTATAAAATAAACAAATGTGTTGCATTAAAATAAAGCAAACTGTAAAATCAACACAGAAAGCATGCAGGATGTCCACAGCACATCTATCGAAGCAAGCTTTGCTAAGGGAAGCTCAGTTGGAGCAGTGTATTAACTATTAGTGTGATGGAGAGTGGAAAGCAAGGGTTCCATAAATGTGAGGGATAATACTTCACATGGGAGTCTGCATACATGGGTGTAAGATAGGTTCCTGAAGCTTTACAGGTCAGACCAATGGAACAAATATACAGTGCTAAAGGCAACATTACACTGAGTATGTTTGTCACATGATTTAATTCCAACATTTAATGAACTGTCTTCAATAAATCAGAACACACCTACTGGACACTGCATAGTATGGTCTACAAAAAGATGAAACAAGTAAAAAGTAACCCAAAACATGCACCAAAGAGAGCATTTTGTGCATACTTACTTAATTGTATCAGAACATTTTAATGGGTGGGGCCTGATTATCATAGTAGTGATCTCAAAGACAGAACTGCCTGTCAAGATACTAATAATAAAAATATAAATACATTCTTAATACAAGTATTGGACTTGTTATCCAGAATGCTCGGGACCTGGGGTTTTCCAGATTACGGATCTTTCTGTAATTGGCTATTCAAACCTTAAGTCTATTAAATCATGTAATCATTAAATACATAGACTACTTTTGCTTCCAATAAGGATTAATTATATGTTAGTTGGGATCATGTGCAAGCAAGGTACTGTTTTATTACTACTGAGAAAAAGAAAATCCTTTTTAAAAATATGGATTCATTTATTATAATGGCACACTGTCTTTCTGTAATTTGGAACTTTCTGGATAATGGGTCTCCGGATAATGGATCACATACTTGTATTGGCCTACCCTGCCATTATGGGGTAGATTTATGATCATTAAAATTGTCAAAATCTCAACTGTGCCTGTATTTTTGAAAAAAATGTGAAACTCGATCGCATAAAAAATTCAAAGAACAACAGGAACACAGTGATATCACATTCTAGCCTTCATTTTCAATGAGAGAGATTCTGAAAAAATCTTGAAAAATAGCTTGAAATTTGAAACTGTAACTGACATTGACTTATACATGAAGTTGCCTGCTTTTAGATGTTGAGTTATTAAGTGTTTTTCACTTCATAAATCTCAAAAGTCTTTTTTGAATTTGCAATTTGTGCCACAGAAAAACTTGAATTGCAACAAAACTTGAATTTGAATGTTGATGAAGCAGCCTCTATTAGTGTAAATTGTTGTGAATACATCATATGCAGTATCAATGTGGCTGCTCCAACATCAGTTAATGGTTGTTCTTCTAGAGTGATAACATTCACTGGAACCCTTGCTTTGTCCTACACTTCCAATAACCAGTTCCCTGCTCTCAGTCATGATATAGAATATCTAGGAATTTTTAGAATTGTTCTTCTGGTCCCATAGTATTAACCCACCATTACCTTTTCAGATATGCATCGAAGATGAGATATATCTTGACATTTGTATCCATTGTTCATATGTTCATATTGAGTAAAACATGACGAATCAAGATGAGTCATCACATATCCATGAGATGACTTTTTTAGAAAACATTGTGGCCTCTGGAGGGAATTTATCCTTTACAACTTATGGATGTTATTTAATTATTCTTTTCTGGAGTATTCAGTATGGTAGCTCCTCCTTCAAAGAATACACATACCTGGTGGACTAGTGGGGCTGCGGAGAAGTGCACTCTCCTCCTGAGAGCATCCTCTTCAGGGTTTTGGCACAAGTATCCATTCACCTGCATCTCTTCATTTCAGCGCCCTGTATGATGTCATTTCTCAATTCAAATATTTAAAGGCTACACGTCCTAATTCGCACCGTCCAAAGTAGGTCTATTGTACATAGTTCCTGTGTGTGCGTCTCGTCTGTTCCTCTGTTTTTTTACCTCACTGTCTGAACTGATCTTTGCCTGCTACTGATTACTCTTCCAGATCCTGACTGTGTACTGCACTGACTGATAGTGAAAGGTAGCTGTTATAGGCAGAAGCACCTTGCATCTGTTCTGCATTTGGGATGCCATATGTGACAACACATAGTAGCCAGATAAATAAGGTTTACTTTATATAAAAACTCATTCCAAAATTATGTTTTTTTTTATTTAAGTAGAAATACTAGTTATAGACCATTCAAATTGCTGTTTATTTTGTTTTGATTGTGCTAACCTTCCAGAACCACAAAATAACATTATGTTTCAATTTGCTGGAAAGAGAGATGTTTGCAGGGAGAGATGTTTCATTTTAATTGATAGTTGGTCAAGGTCTGCCGAAATGACACATCATTTTTACTTTTGATTAATGCGCTGAGCAGTTTTAAATATTATTCTGGAGTTGAACAAGGTTTTGACTTACAGTTAAACATTGAGGCACATATTTGAATTTGCTAATAATTTGTGAAAGCCAATTTCTTAGTGTTTACTAAAACAAAAACCATTTCCAAAAAGGGATCTTTTGTTGAATTTGTCAGGCATTTAGCAGGCTCTTGCAAGTGTTTGCAGTTGATAACATTTCTTTCCCTGCTATGCTGGAGGTAAACATTATTTTATTTAAATTTGGATTTATTTGGGTTATAATGAATTAATACAACTTTAGATATACAATGTAACAATGTAAGTAGATTTGTTTTAGCAGCAGATCTGAACCTATACCACCTGGTGAAAACTGTTATATCCATTTCTAAAATTTACCCCAAGTAATTAATATATTTCATATTTTATAAGTGGCTCAGCTACATATGGGGATTATATATAAAAACAAGAAATGTTTATCAAAATCCCAAGGAGGGAAGTTCAACTTTGAATTAACTCTTTATGGATAGAGTGCAAAGTAATTGCATGCAAATGTATATGTTATAAACACACCATGTAGAATCCCAACATAATTGATGGTGCTCACTTATAGGATGTCTGACGAAGGGGCACGCCCCCGAAATGTTACATCACGTGACTTGAATAAACCGCAGGGGAGCTTCCCCGCATCACTTACCCAAAGTGTTTGGATCTTTTCCTTATGCTCACTTATAGTATCCCCCCAACTTGAATGTGATTAGCCAATATTGCCATAAATCAGTGACTGCTTTCATGATTCACACAAGCAAGTTGTGTCACACATTTTCTTAGTCGGGATGGTGTAAACTCCAGTGTTCAGAGAAAGTGAATGATGCCTGAGTGCAGTTTCAATTCAATACCAGTCAATATGTCATTGCTGTTAGAGCAAGGTCTAGTCTGATTAATCATTTTGATTGATTTGTTTGGAGACCCTTCAATAATATCAATCCGTTGAATAAGTGATATCAAACCATTTAGGACACATGGCATGCTTTATAAAATATATTATTGTTGCATTAACTTTATCTAGTAACAGTAACAAAATAATGTGTGTAAAGATGAATCTACAATTTATAACTCTCATAACAATTTATAGCATTCACTTGCATTTATGGCTGTTGTGAGTTAGCATCCCAACATCCAGCACAAACACCCTCTCATACCCTTGCTCCCTCTCCCACCATCCCTCTTTATTCCACCCTCATACCCTCTTCCATCCTTTTTCCCTCTCCCACGGCCCCTCATGCTGGACCTCAACCTACACTATATAAAGATTAAAAAAAGAGAGAGGGATAAATAAGTAAAACACTTAACTGAATTAAATTAACAGTAGTGTGCATCCACAAGGGATACACACAGACACAAACATACAAAGGCTACTGATGTACAGGCAAGCAGAAGAGTAAAACAGTAAACTGAAATACATTTGCGCTGACCAAAAGGTGAATTTTGGAGCAGTTTTGCTAAAGTTTTCAGCATAAGAGAAAATTCGGTGGCAGCAAAAACATACATTATGAAAAAGTTCACTTATTACTACTTCTTTAGCTATGGATTTGGATAAAAATCATCTTGGACCTTTAGTTCTTCTGAATACATTTCCCACAAAAGGTCTAAACCTTACATTATGGGAATGCTGTCAGCAAACCTCTTTGCAGTAAAGGTCACAACATCTGATTGCATGTCCAACCTAAACTACCCCCACCATAAAAGTAACAGCCTTGTAAAAACACTGAAGTGTTTAGAAAATGCTGTCTAAACAAATATTCGGTCATGATATTTTATAGCATAATATTATAAAAATAATAAGAATATATTGCAGTTTCTGTAAAACGCCTCAATAAAGTCACATTTATTGGCAAATGCAAACTGCCAAAAATGTAATCCTTCTTCAATATGATGGAATGTGTTTGTGTATGTTCAGTGTTACAGAACACGGGAATGCAGTGTCATTATCTTTCATTAATGACAGAAAAGACACGGCTAAATAAATAGAGGTTGACATTCTTTATCCAAGCTATGATGATTTACAACACAATAACTTTGTTTGCAGAATGGCAAATTTAAGTTCTCTCAGTGCTGTTGTATGATCACTTTTTTTAGTTACCTCTCATTTCGCAGTTGTGGGGAGATCCTTTGTAAACTGGGTTCCTTATCAGATGTAGGTGGACAGAGAATGGGAAAACTTATTCTATAGGACCCTCAAACATCCCTCATTTATGTCATCCTGTCTTTACATTGGTTAAATGAAAGAGCAATATATTGAAGATAATGAATATTGGATCATATAGAAAATCATAATAAATGTGACAGATATGGGATCCCTTTCCAGAATCCCATTATACAGAAAGGCAAATTACATGAAGGCCATTTCCCATAGACTCCATTTTAAGAAAACAATTAAAGTTTTAAAAAGTATTTCCTTTTTCTCTAAAATAATAAAACAGCACCTTGTACTTGATCCTAACTAAGATATAATTAAATGTAATTGGTGGCAGAACAATCTTGGCTTTATGCAATGTTTAGATAATTCATCCAATTAGAAATTTTTCACAAAACTGCATTCTGTATAACAGTTCACATACCTGTATAAGAATATTGTAAAGGTACCGGGATATAGGTAAGATAATGCTTTGATGACTCCTAATATTCTTTCATTTCAAAACAAAGGGTACATTATTTCTTATAGACGTGAAGGGACAGCCATGTTGTCTAATCTAGTATTTTGCAATTGAAACGTAAGCCCAAGATTGTGAGCAACCAATATTTGCCCGTAGGATGTAGCAGAACCTTCTCTACTGTATGGCATGCAGGTGAAAATTTGGGATGCTTTAAAATTTGGATTGCCCAAAAGACACCTTAAATAGACAATATTTATACTAATAAAAGGAAATGCCTGATGTAGCTTTATATTCTTATGTGAACTCCCAGTAAAACATTTGATTTTGCTGTTTGTGTGTTCATTATCAATGGGAAATTCAGACTTCTGAGTCCTCCAATGCTATTACAATCTGTTCCAGGACAGAGGCAGTTGCAGTTTCTGATGGAAGGAGACAAAAGGTACATTCATATATAGGCTGCTCTGATACCCCCATGACTTTTACGCCTTTATCAATGTTACTCTTGGATTCACATAGAAGTTTAATTGATGTAGGACCTATGAAAATAATTAGAGATACTAGAAAAAAGACCTTTAAGTAAGGTATATGCAGCAAATTTACTTAAGGGACTGCATGTTAGTATGAAACAAAAAATGGACCCTGTGGGATTGGTTACTTCCCACTGTATTGTGTTAAGTGCTTATCCAAGTATAAATATCATATAACCCTTGGTCAGATTATTCCAAGGAATGACTATGGAATTCACTTGAATGTGTGGGTATTTGACTGGCTAGTAACTAAAGCTTTAAATTTTATTATATAGTTAAATCTATTTGTAATAAGATTTACTCCTGATTATAGTAGGGACATGGTAGCTAGTGATGGCGCGAACCGCGGCAAAAAAGTTTGCGGACGCGTTCGCGAACTTGCGACAAACGCGCGAACAGTTCACGAACGTCGCGAACCCCATAGACTTCAATGGGAAGGCGAACTTTAAAAGCTAAAAAAGACATTTCTGGCCAGAAAAATTATTTTAAAGTTGTTTAAAGGGTGCAACGACCTGGACAGTGGCATGCCAGAGGGGGATCAAGGGCACAAATGTATCTGAAAAATCAAATAGTCGGAGCCACTGAAGCACAGAAAAAAAACGCCATATCAATGCTGAAAATAGTCGCAGCCACTGAAGCACAGAAAAAAAACGCCATATCAATGCTGAAAATAGTCGCAGCCACTGAAGCACAGAAAAAATTCGCCATATAAATGCTGAAAATAGTCGCAGCCACTGAAGCACAGAAAAAATTCGCCATAGAAATGCTGAAAATAGTCGCGCAACTATGCGCGAACCCAAAAGGCGAACGTCGCGCGGCGTTCGCGAACTTTTGGCGAGCGCGAGCGGCGGATGTTCGCGCGAACAAGTTCGCGCACGAACAGTTCGCGCCATCCCTAATGGTAGCAAAGATTCCTTTAAAAGAACCAAAAACATAATTTTAGGGTGGAATCTTGAGTTAAAAAAGTACAGGTAAGGGATCCGTTATCTGCAAATGCTTTATGCTGCGCATTGCCACAAATTATGTCTATTTCCCATAGGCTACATTTTATCCAAATAATCCAAATTTTTAAAAATGATTTCTTTTTTCTCTGCAATAATAAAACAGTAGATTGTACTTGATCCCAACTAAGATATAATTCATCCTTATTGGAGACAAACCCAGCCTATTGGGTTTATTTAATGTTGACATGATTTTCTAGTAGACGTAAGGTATGAAGATCTAAATTACAGAAAGATCCATTATCCAAAAAAATCAGCATTCTGGATAACAGGTCCCATACCTGTATAAGAATTGTAAGAGCTTGCAAAGCATAGTGAAGTATGTCAGAACTTGCAAGGAAGACAAATGCCCCATATAGTGTAGGAAAGTACACTTATATAACCAAAAGTGTGCATCATTTAAAAACCAAGGGTATTTACATGAAGTTGCTCTTCACTTTGCCGCTTTAATTGCCTCTATTGTTCTGGGAAGGCTTTCCAGGGAAACCTGGAAAGTATTCCAGAAATTGGGCACTGATGTTGGGAACAAGTCTGGCTCACAATCAGTATGCCAAATAACACATGTTCAGTTGTGTTGAGGAGAGAGTTCAGTTCAGTCTCTACTCCCATTTTAGAAACCCCATAATAAATGGACTTTGATTTGCAGGGGCATTGTTGTCCTAAAACAGGGCACTCCCTAAGTTTCTATCAAAAAGCACAAAACACATGATTGTCAAGAATGTATTTGAACACAGTAAGGTTTGATGGAACCAGGGGCCCTAGACCAAAGCATGGAAAACAGCTCAAGACCATCATTCCTCCTTAAATTTTACTGTTGGCATTAGGTATTCAGTCAGGTAGGGGCATTTCCCAAATCCATAATCATTTAACAAACTACCAGCATGCAATGCATCACTCCAGAATTAAAATGCTCCAATTGAGTCCAATCGAGGCGACCTTTAGACCACTCCAGCTGATACTTTGTATTACACATGGTTATGTCCATCTTGCGTGCAGTTGCTCAACCATTAAAAACCCCTTGATCACAATTAATAGTCTTGTCCTGATATTTCTTCCAGTGACAATTGGGAACATAGCAGGGAGTGACATTTTAGATTGTATAGTGTATCTGGATACTTTTGGCAAAAAAACCCTAACAGTCAACTAACTGTGTATTGGTTGCCAGTGTCAGTATGATGTAGACAGTGAAACTCTGAGACAATTTGAACTGGTTTTCAGATTTTATTATTTTGCTTTTTATTCAGCAGCTCTCCAATTTGAAATTTCAGCAATATGGTTGCTAGGGTCCAAAGTACCCTAGCAACCATACACTGATTTCAAGAATCAAAGAGACTGGGATATGTTTAGGAGAATGCCTGAATATAAAGATGAGTAATCAAAAGTAGTAATAAACAATACATTTGTAGCCATGCAGAGCATTTGTCTTTTGAAAACTGGAAAGAGTCAGAAGAGAATGACAAATGATTAAAAAATTATAAAAAATAAATAATGAAGACCAATTGAAAAGTTGCTTAGAATTGGCCATTCTATAATATACTAAGGGGCAAATTTACTAAAGGGCGAAAATTCACCAGCGGCGGCTTTGCAGCCATCACAACACTTCGAAAATTTGCTTAGTCAGTAATTTGCTTCAGTAAGACGTAACCTTCAGTAAAATAGGCATCTTAGAGAATCAGAGAGAAAATTCGGCTGCATCACCACTAGAGTCTCCTTCACTAGTATAGTGACACCTATGCCCATTAGTAAATCAGCTAAGTCCCTGAAAGCGGAAAAGCCAGCATAATGCCCCTAAAAGTGAACTTAAAGCTGAACCACCCCTTTAAGCCATCTATACCTTTTGTTAGATCACATCTAACAAATGCTCTTTCCTATCAAAAATAACAGAGAAAGATACGTGATCATCACGATGTACTAGAATACTACAAAGGAGACCCTACAAAGGAGACCTCCAATTTACCTGTCCTGGTGTAGAACTGCAATACATCTCTGTGCATTTTTTCATAACTAAGGAATACATTTCTGGGTTGGCACTAGCCTGGCCTGCCATTTCTACTTATGTTTCTGAGAAATAAATGTTATGTAAGGCTTTTTAGCTGCAGGGAAAATATTTGATGCACTTCTGGCTGAAGTATTTTATGTATAAATGAAACATATTACGTTATTTTGACATGGATCACTCACCATGGTTTTTTATAGCCTTTGCAGCAAAGCCTATAGCAGTACTGCAGTAGGCAAAAACAGGCAAGATATCCTCTGTGCTGATGCTATAAAGCTCAACTTGTGATGGAATGCATTCAACTTTGGGCACTTGGATTCTGGCATGGAAAGGAGACTATTAACATAACACGGAGGCCCTATTTTGTTTTCTTCACTTGAAAGGTTAGTTTATGAACTTCTGTGTACAAGACCACCATGTTAGATCCTTTTGGTGGTCCATTAAGTGGTATTCCAAGGTATGAAATATGTTAATCTCTTTGGGAGTAATATAGCTACAAACCACTTCATAATAAAATGCAGAAACCCTTACAAGCCTTCAGTTACATAAACATTACAATGTACTAATTAGAAATAAATCTAATGCTAAAATGAGTCACATTTGTACTCTGTTCAGCATCTCCTTGCACACATTTCTGTATAATTCTAAGAGCTAGAACATTTCTTCAGTACAGTATATTTTCAGAAACACACAGGGCGTCTTATTACCCTGTACCAGTAAACTGTTATTATATGTAGCATGGTGACAAATGGAGATGAATAATGGGGATAACATCTTAATTAAATGTTGTAGTTTGTCTTCTAATGTTATCATTGGGAGGAAATCTATTTCAATAATGAAATTATGAACATTATCCTTTCAGGGTAACATTATCTATATTTTTATACATGATTTCATAATATATACAATGCTCAACATCAACTTTTTCAAGTACAGTTAGGGTAAAACTACACAAGCGACTTTACCTGCGATAGCATCTGTTCCAACATGCTGAGATGAATCACAAGCGTCACGTCGGATATGCCAAATCTAAGGTAAGTAAAAGAAATGTTGGATGTTGTTGCTGCGTGCATCCTAAATGACACGACTGTCAGATGCGAATGCTGCATGTTGCGTCTTCATCCGGCAGTCATGTTGTGT
>CM044447.1:62965875-62977425 GCA_024363595.1 Xenopus borealis
GGTAATTTATTAGAGTAACGGGGAGGTGCCTAACATATTAGCATCCCTGTGGCTCATGGTTTGCTTGTCATTTACTTAAGTTTTACAAATGGTCACAGGAAGACAAGGGCATTTCAGCACCACTCTTGAGGCAGCTGTGATCAATGACCTAGGTGGCACTAGCCGGCACTAAACTGTGAACATGCATGGGCTAAAATTGAGGTATTGCTTCAAATTAGTTAGACCAAATAGCTAGGAGATTTAGTCATCACTATTCCCCATTGCTAAGACTAAGAGGTTGCAGTGGGCATGAATACAGAGTTACAAACTATCAACACACCCTATTAAAACGCAAATTAAGGAAAGTGCCAATTACAGATTCAGTAAATACAGATTAACATGCCAGAGGACCAAGTGACTACAAAATTAGGCTGAAAAGGTTAACAAGAGTAGGAGATTGGATCAAATAAGCAATATACTTTCTATATTAAGTCATTATATTTGAAGGTGATCTGAAAAAGTTTTGGTTCTTTTGTTAAACTATTGCTAATTTTGAAATGTGTTAACCCAAACCTAGCCCTCATTTTTTATTATGGTGCTTGTACTACAGATGCAGTCACTTTGGATGGTGAGTTTAATGCGTCGCGACTTAACTCATTTATCTCATTTATCCCACTTAGCACAGAATATTGTGTCACAGCATCCCATCCAATTAAAGAGTTCACCATTGAAAACAATGGAGCTTTGGTATGCTAATGAAAAGGTTAAATGCATTAAATGAGTTAAGATAACTTTAGATAACACAGTTTCTTCAATGAATGCCGAGTCACGACGCATTTAACTTACAAATCCAAGTGACTCTATCTGTATATGCATATAAAATAAAGCTTTTATCTAATCTAAACCATGACCCAGTCATATAACCAAACTGCATGAGATGGAAGTGATTTGTAATCTTTCGTCTATTTTCCCCACCCACCTTACTTTTTCACTTCTGTTTTATAGCTGCTTATATTTTCCTGGCCTGGTATCACAGCATTACCCTTCCAATGGCAGATGCCAAGTTTAAGCATACGCTAGAGAACATAGCTGTGAGCTAAGAAAGCAGAACATGCTATCAGGGAGGAAAAAAACTGACAGAAAATGGGGTTGATGGTGGTGGAGAAGATATATATCTCGCTATATAACTGCCATATGCTATTTTTTAGAGAGAGCAAATGGGTTCTTCTACTCAAACATCTTATATATTCCATCATAGTAAAGACTGATACCAGTATATGGGACTTCTTTTATGCTTATATTTTTAAATAGGGAGTACACAGACAAAGTAGTAGACTGTCTAGGTCTTACATACAGTATATAAAAAGAAAGTTACAAATCCAATGGCAGGTTGTCCTTTAATTTTTAAGACCTGTGGAATGCCCTAATACAGCTTTCTGGTACGTTTGCCGGCCGTGTTTCAGCAATGTTCATCCTTGTGGTGTGTGTATATATTTAAATATATCATAAAAAAGTTCTTAATTACCTTTAAAACATGTGTATCCCTTCATGCCATGGCTTTGTTAAAAAAAAAAGTTTTTTTTTTCTATTTTTAAAAGTAAAATCAGCAAAACTTAATCAATTACATCTAGGGGTTTTCCCATGGTACTTGACTGAATGGCATCATTAGGAAAACACAACATCAAAGGGAGAGGGGCACAGACTACCTCCTTGATTAAACAATACCGAACAGGCATCTGGATTACGGATTATTATAGGGTTATGTTCAATTTTAACAGTTTTAATGGGAATGATGCACCTCTAAACCAGGCATTGCCTGTGACATTGGAATGTGCAATGTAGCTCCAGCCCTGCTGTATACAGTGGCACAGTGTGGGAGAATCTCTGCTGTCTTAGAAGTGGGTATGGATTTCCATAAAACTGTGTGTTCTAAGAGATAAGCAATGCAACACACTCACAACACTAATGCAACTCTTTGGCTTTGCTTGTTCAGTTATCTAAAACAGTTTCTCAAACCGTGCTAAAGTAGTGTAGTACAGGATATTTTGCAAGCTACTTTTTGAACAGTTGGATGGGATGTAATGGTCACCACTTTCTCAGTGTCCTCTTAGTGTATAAATTCATAGCTACTTCCTCTGGCTCAGGCTGAACAGCACCCAAAGGTTTAGCTATCACTACCCTGTGTGTTCTGCACCACCACACTAACTACTGTATTAGATGTAGTGCAACTAATACAAAGCTCCAGGCAGCAACAAGAATTCTGAGAAGGATTGACATGCAAAAAAATTTAATTTTTGGCCTTTCCGGTGGTCATAAATCATGCCTACCTTTTAAAAACTTCTTCTATTTCTCTTGGTTATGTAAGTTAGAAATACAGGCATAAAAGTTGAGCAAAATGCTTTATAGGGTTTGAAAGATTTATAAAAAGCCCAGTATATACTACTGCATCAATGCAATTCCCAGTTCATTCCAGGTTCCCATGGATCATGGAGTGGCTCATTAACAGCAGGAAGGGGTATTTTTAACTAAAATAAGCAAGTGATGGTAGAAAGCTAGTTTTGACTGCAATGGGTTACTGGATTGGAGTGATTTCCCAGCACATTATTAATTAATATCAATATTGTGTGCCCTCCCGGGAGTATAGGATGTTGCAAATTAATTTGCTCTGCATTCTGATGCCCCTTAAGTTAAGTCTACACAATTTCTGCATTGCCTGACTTTGTTCCTCGGGGGATAAACGGATAAGATCTTTCAGTTCTTCAAGACTTATAATACTGTATCATACATCCCAACATTTTGGAAATAGACATAAAGATTTGCCGTGCCCATTTTGTAGCCACATCCTCAATCACCATGTCCTTTTACAACTTATGAAAGTTTGAACACATTTCTGTGGTTTTTATGTGTTATTACATTTTTTTCTAATGAAGGTGACTTGCCCTTTAAACTGTGAGTCTAAGTTCTCCCAAGAGACCTTGTCTATCTCAGTTGCAAAAGTATCTATCTGGGCTCTCTGCCAAAAGCCAATTAAGTTAGAAACTTTGTATCTTTTTCTGGCTGTTCAGTGCAGGTGGTCAAAGAGAAAATCGGGACATTTCAGTAACAAACCAGGGAATGCAGATTGAGCTGGTAAAAATGGACCTGTCCCGCAAGAAATGGGACAGTTGTGAGGTATGCTGTATGTAAAAATGCATACGCAATTGATATTAAAGGGACAGGTGTACAGTCTAGTCATATGGATCACTACTATTATAACCATGTTCCTTTTATTGCTGTATGCATTTAAACAATTAAGTAAATTAATTAAGCATGATTTACAATTAAGTAAATTAAGTAAATTAAGTAAGCATGAGGTACCACTAATATTATGTTGAAAAGGAAGGTATATTTTTTCTATGAGACCTACATGTTAATACAAAAAAATGTCCCATTGGAGATGCACTCAGAGGCACTGTTCTGTTGCAGCCTATGGAGAAGATTTCAGCCTGGACATAGATGGTGAGAAATGGTACTGCAAGTCAGAGCAAATAACAAAGCTATGATTATTACAATGAAACTATACAGCCTATTGCTTTAAAACTCTTAAAATGGATCAGTACTTCTCTTTTAAAATAAATAAATCCACAACTTTGAACATCTCTGTGCAGTACCAACCCATACAAGCATCAACTTCATTTTAAACATATAAAAGCAAATATAATAACATTATTTTCTTTTATACAATCTGTAAAACATCAAGGGCATTGCAAAGAAAATTGCCATGTAAACATTAGGCTGTTGAGTGATTCTCTAGTAAGGAATAGAAATGCAGAGATCCCACATGCAGCACTGGCCTGACTCTCCAGAATATCTGCCTGGCTGCTATCTGCTTGCTTACTCTCCGTGAGAGAGGGCACCGACTAACGTATTTCCCCTGTTAGTTTGAATTACAGCTGTTTATCTTGCAGCTTTCTTTAAGATTAATTAAATGCAAATGTAACTCTGTGAATCATGGGAATACCTGCCAGACCCCTTATTAATACCTTCACTTAAAAACCTCTGTGCCAGGGAGTCATTAATTTGCAAAAGAGAGAGAAAAAAAAGTGCTAGAGCAGCCCTTTGCCTGCAAACAAGTCATGGCTGGCTGCCCAATTAGCCCAGTAGCACTCTGATCCTCCTTTCAGGCCCTGTGGCCCTTTGAGGACACAATAAGGCTCGGATGATAACCTGGCAACCTAGGTAGAAATCCAGCCAAGTGTGAACGTTTGAAGCTTCAGTTTGGCTGCCATCGCGTCGGCGAAAAGAAAGAATTCAGGCACCATGTCATCCAGTACAAAGGATAAAAACAGATCCAACCGGAAATTCAATGTGGCACTACATATGGGATACATGAGTGCGGTTATACAACAGGCCACATATTTTTTTTTGAACAGTCTCCTGCATGTGATTCTGAGGACATGTGTAACCGTCTCAGGGAATCTGTATTTAATTTGAATTAGGGAGGTGGCAGAGACTGTAGTTTTGAAGCCGCCACAGGTTTGTGGCAGATGGCTTTGTGTCAGCTATGACAAGCAGCCAGGCTCGGCTTCCTCTGCAGATTTTCTTTTCTCTCTGATCAGGTAAATATGGGCACGCTCTGGAAAGTTCCACAAATTCTGCCTTAGGCTGCAAGTTTGTGACTTAGCCCCATCTGTCACAAATCTTCCCTTGGTTCGGCAGCGAGCAGAGACCTGAATTCACCACGTAGCACTGCCCAAGAAAGGCGTGCATTTCTCCCCTGCAGAAGGAAGAGGGAAAAATATTAACTATTACACTGCATTCAGATAGAACATGTCTAGGATTGCAATGCACTGACAATTCTGTTGTGAAAATCAATAGGGATAACAGAGACTGGACCATCTCCAACAAAGATCATTATAAGAAGCTTGTGGCAACAAAATAATCCAGAGATATCCAACCAACATTCTGACACACTCCTACCAACACAAAAAAGCTCATGTGGAACAGGCTGCACTCCTTAAAAATTAAGAACAGTGTTATTCATGGTTGTCCAACTAGTGACCTTCCAGGTGAACTGTAACTTACAGAATTCCATTTTGTTGGCATGCTGGGGAGTATAGTTTAATAATAAATGGAGGGTCTCAGGATAGATTTCTTTCAATTGTAAATTAACTCTTCTTCTTGTTGTAATAGAAGATAATTTGTACTTAAAGAGAGGGTACGCTCAAAGAAAGGCTTCTCTCTTACACTGAGTACTGGGGCCCAGGACAAATGCTCTGCCAATCCAGTATTAACACTGGGCCTGACGATTAACCCTTTGGGCTTAAGGGGGTCTCCAAAGCAGCGTGTAGCACTGGCAAACAGTGAGGCAGTAATTGCATACTCTGTTATTATAATGCTGACAAGGAAATGAGAGCAATTTACTGATCCAAGGTCAGGGACTTTTCACGCTCTTTCAGCTAAAAGTACATACATATATTGTTATATATATCAAATATACACTAACCTACTCTCTGATCCTAGGAGGGTACTGAATAAATATACAGTTGTTAATTCTTGCATTTCCAATTTTGTAATAATAAAACAATGCCTTGTAAGTGATGAACTTAACCCAGTATATACAGTATATATATTGTCAAAACAATTACATTATAATTTGTATGTGCCTTCTAACAGATTTGGAAAGGTGTTCCTAATTACTGAGGAACTCTTTATCCGGGAAAGTTCAGGTCCCAGACATTCTGGATATAAGATCCCACACCTGTACACAACAACTATGAATAACCACTACTTTGTTGTATATCCTAAATAACTATGCATAATGATATCATCATATATCACTGGTGATAGCAGCATCTTCCTCTAAGCAATGTACATGTTCATCCTTCAGTCCAGGCTTTTGGAAAATGGAATCTATATGGAACTGTTGTCCATTCATACTATCAGCATTGCTGTCATCCCCCTAAAATGTTAGGGACTTAAATTTTAGATGGAATATGACTGTGACAACCTGGTCATTCCATGAGTAACCAGCTTAACTGTACTAGACTGCTGATTAGCAGATCTAATTGGGTTCTATGGGCTACTACACCAGTATTAGTTTGAATGGTGTTTTTAGACAATTAGATTTAAATGTATTTGCTAGTGTTAGGCCTATGGCACATAACAGTTAACCTGAAGCAGACATTTTAAAATGTTCTGCGTGCAATATAAATTATTTATAAAGCCCCATTGAGTGCTGGGAGTGCCTTACCAGATGTGAAAGAAGGGCCTAATTTGGCCTAAACATCTGTATCATCTCTTACAAGTGTGGAGGGTCCTCACCCGAATTGTTGTCCAAAATGTGGGGTGCCACTTAACACCCTAAGTCTGCTTGCAAGATTTAATATTTACCAGTCTCACAATTTTTCTCTCTGGCACAAAATGTGCCAAAAATATCACTATTGTGTAAACTGCCATTCACATTGTGCAAACAGTGCATTAATAAAAATTGCTACTATTTAGCAAATAGCCATGAAAAGGGGGCTTAATTTGTTCTAAAGCAGGTGAAGTTTAGAGTGGATTAGGGAGTGGCAGGAATGTGTGGCTAAGTGGTAGGCCCAAAATATCATAATATTGAAATGTGTTTATTAGAAGGTAATGTGAGTTTTGCAGATAGCTTGCATAAGCCATTGAGTTTTGGACAGCCTTTAATAGGTGACTACATAGAAGACAGAGATACAGAGGAATGCAAGGACATAAAGGCTTAAATTGTGCACAAAGACATTTGAACTATTCCCCCATATCTGTGGTGTTTCTTCTTGAATAGGAAAGCAGGGCCCATAGAGAAATACAGTATGTTTACAGCACAAAATTTTAATGTTTTTCACTGGAGTTTCACATTTTACAACCTTAATCTTCAAGACTGAGCAAAATTCTAACATCTAGTAGTAAAGGCCTCCATACATGGGCCGATAAAAACTGCCAACAGACCAAGTCTGCAGCTAAGTGAGCCCATGATTAAGCGCCCTGGAGGGGTTCGAAACGCATAGGGTAGATGGAGATGCATATTTTTAACTTTGTATGAATAAAGTAAATTTTTAGCAGAACTTCTTTGGTCCTGTGAATCCATATTAAGTGCCTGTCAGCCTTGCTTCTTTTCTTTTGCAGCTTATTGGCCCATGTGTGGGGCCATCCAATGGGCGTTCCCGATCGATATCTGGCCACATCTTTTCATTGATGTGGTCCCGTCATCTGACCACCGGTTTGGCCTCCATTCTGATCAGATGGTTGGGCCCTATGGCCCACAATCGAATCTCAAAATTTTTTCAGGCTATCTTATGAAAACCCCCAAATATTTGGATTATTGGATGAAACTCAGCACAGATCATGATATCTTCAAACTGTACAAGGGACATCTGTTATTGATTTGAGATTGCAGATTTTTGTATTTGTATTTGTACTTTTAGCAGCTTTGGGGCATAATAAATCTTAAAACATCTGAGGTTTTTTTTCCATGAACAATGCAAGTTTTCCCCCCAAAAAAACTCAACAATAAAAAATCAAGGTTTAGTAAATAACCCCCCTATTCTACATATAGTTTTACATAAAAAATACAAGCTAGGTCACCTTCTTTATCACAGGTGTTGTATAAATAATACAGCAGGTGGCAGGGAAGGAATCTGTGTAAACAAATTAAATATGAGGCAATTCAATTATTTATAAGAAGCAGAACAAATGCTTAGGAGATAAGAAATTTGCCTTTCTTTTCCCATTTCATTTGTCTTCCTCAAGACAGCCCAGTGTTGGTTTATCATCTTACCCATTCTTAACCAATATGATCATCTGCTGGAAAATATGCCATGCTTGCAATGATTCTATTTCTCCAAATAATCACTGGTTCCCTGTTTACAATTGAAAGGTCTCTCTTACATGCTGCTTCCTATTCCCTATGTCATAAATTATAAATGCTTGTGTTCTTTTCACTCACCAAATGTGTATCCATCTGCCACCCTATTTATCTGATCTCCTCCTTTTGGTATCTAAGTTTCTCTTTTGTAAACATTACTTCTTCCCCTGCCATAGTGTTCCACCCTAAAGAGAGAGTAGGCAGGCTGCTATGAAACCTCTTTGTCTAATGCAGAAACATCAGTGAAGTATAAAATTCTACATCCAACAAAAACATTACATGAGGATTTGTGCTTGGGTGATTTCATAAAATATTATTAACAATAAAAAGGGCAGAAAAAAATTACAGTACTAAGGGTTTTCTAGTTTTTTTACCCATTCTCTGAATTAAAATTTTGCAGTTACATGTAAGTGAAGTTATAATATTCTAAGGACAGACAATGGGGCTGCACAAATTTGCATTCAGCAGTAACCCATGGCAATTTCATCACATTTTTTTTCACTGTTCTTCCTAAAGCAAAGTTTGCTTTATTGATTGCTATGAGTTCCCATGTCCAAATTTGCCCAGTGTTGGTTACTGGGCCTTAGTTGTTAGATGTGTATTGTGTTCTGTTGGCACTCTTTGTCTGCTCGTATTGCAAGCAAGTAAACAAATGCTGTGCTTTCTTCAGTAACTTATGAGCAAAGAGACCAGTAGGGGAACCAATAGTTACTGCCTGCTTGAAGATGGGAGAATCTACTGAGTTCCAAATCTTAACTACTGCTATATCCCTTCTTGCAGAAGTTAAATGCCAAACATATCTGAATATAAGTTAAATGCTGGTCCCAACCTGTTGCTAAATCATTTCTTACATTGGCAACTTTGAGGTCTTTAAGGCTTTGCACCCATGCACTGTTTGTTCATGTTCTGGCCAAGCAATAAAAAACTGTCAATGTATCAAGGCTTGTCTAAGGATACAAAAATGAAATGGCAAAGCTGGCAAAACATGGTCAAAAAAATCTTAGGTCAAAAAAAGCTTGAATGAAATGGTCAGATAATTTTGCAAGCTGGCAATTGGATGAGTTGTGATATACGGCCCTGTGTTACTCCAGATTATGAATCATATGCTATCATTTAAACATATTTTCAGTTTTGGGAAACCAAGATAAAATGTCATGACTAGATGAAATGGCTTTTCAGTGTAGGGTTAGTCTGTTTAGGGTTAGTCTTAATTGCCCTTTTGCATTTTTTTTACCCGGAATTGTTTTGACATTTCTTAAATAAAGTGTTCACACTGCAGTAAAAATACCAATCAAGCCCATAAAATGGGTCTAATAACCAATAATGCTTGTGAGTTTTTAGTTTTGAAATATATTATCTGGAATAAGAAACAAGACAATATTCGACATATGTAAAGAATGTCCCCTAAAGTGATAATTATTTGATGATAATAACAGTTCTACAGTGAGCATAATTACAACAAATCCAGAATACAAAAAATATCAGTTGAATGAGACAACAGAAGGTTTATAACTATTATTTCAGACAATCTGTTGTAAGACAAGGCACAACTGCCCTCCTCCTGAGAGCTGTAAACTTTTCTAGGAAAAACCAATTTGTGTTGGGCTTAATAGAACCTTTTAAATATTTGCTGGGGGCAAGCTGTGCTTACAGGGGTGACATTTTGTTTGTGTTTACATAAATAAAATATTAGTCTTTATTGAAACATATATCCACATATTCATGGATTACCTAAATCTTGCAAAAATCTGTATATTAATATAAATGATTATTGTTTTAGACTAAATTATAAAAATCATAGGGGCACTTTGAATTGAAAAAATTTGAATATTCAAAAGTCGAATTTTTGAAGTACTGGCCCTTTTAAATCTTTCGACTTTGCCACCTTAAAGCTGCCAAATTGCCATTTTAGCCTATAGGGGACCTCATAGAACCTGCTCTGAAAAAAAAAAGTCCTAGGAATTAGAAAGATTTTGCACATAATCCTTTGAATTGTTCGAATTGGAACGATGCAATCGAATGATTTGAATTTTTTTTTTTTTTTCGATTGAAAATTGACCTATTCAATCGAAATAGGTACATTTTGGATCTAAAAAGCCCTTTAAAAAAACTTTGATGGTCGAATTTCGTAGTTTTTTCACCATGAAAATTCGGCCCTTAGTAAATCAGCCCCATAGAGATGCATCTGGCAGGTAATATTACTTTCAATGGCAGAAAGGTTGTTGCTCTGTCTCAGATGCCAAAATAAAGTTTTCTTTATCTGTATAGAACAATATATATCTTATCGATTGAACATGTCACATTTAGGGGCTGATTTATTAAAAATATAGTTTTGTTTTCCCAAAAAGTTGTGTTTTCAAGATAATATTTGTTCAAAATAAAATTTTTCATGTTAAAAGAAAAACAAAATTCTAATCTAAAACCTGTTAAGGCTGTGCAGGAGTCAATGGCAGAAGTCCCTTGAACCATTTGAAGATCTGTTAATAGCCTTCATGAGTTTTTACAGAGGGTTTGCCTGAAAACTCAATCAATTTGACTGATTCAAGTTTTTTTCAGTGAAAAACTCGATCCATTAGTTATGCTGAATGAAGGGGTTATAAGAAGATGAGTTAGGTAAAGGTGAACTACACAGGATTGCGAAGGCAGACACATTTTAATTTCTGAATTTGCTTTACACTGAGGCTGAGCCTGTGCCTCTTTGTGCAGACAAGGCATACAGCTGCTAGCTCTCAAAGGGGCAGTGAGTTTAGACCTTATGAAATTAAAAATGTACCCACATTTTATTCATTCCTATGGGATTTGTAGAGCCATATTTATCAAATAGTGAGTTCTAAATTTTAACCAACTGATAAAAAACTATTTTACAAATCCCATGGGAATGAATAGAACATGAGTGAATTTTTATTTTTTAGGCTTTAAACATACATTTTGATAAATCTGTCCCTAGGTCTTGCTGTTACTGAGGGGCACTGCCACTTACAAACCAATCACACCATGGATTAAGCCAACAGGAAGAGGCCATAAACACGTAATAACCATAAGATAAATGCACATATTTCAATTGCCTTGGTTTTGAGGGTTGTGTATTAAATCCACAGTTTGTGCTGACTATCCATAGAAAAAATGAATCACTTGAAACTAATTCATTACTATAAACACTTAGACACAAGACAACGTAATAAGATCCCTTTAGTGTCTATGCAAGGCATGGTTTTTAGCTAAAGAATTCAGTGTGGTACTGTAAAGAGGCAAGCATATTGTAACCATTAGTCTACACACTAGAGCAAAGGCAAGTGACACCACAAAACTTGAGAGGAAATGAAAAGGCTTGAAGGCATTAAATCCTCAACGCCAAGATTCACCAATTTAAGAAGACAACTCTTCTCTCTGATGTCTTTTGTTCTTGAATTTTGGTATCATTATTAAAGCTGATGAACATGTCATAATGTCTCATCAAAGGACAGGTCAGGGAACCCTCCTTAAATGTCATAAATATTACCCAACATTATAAGGGATGATTGTGAGGAATGCCCAGTCATGTAAGGTATATTAGCACCTGTTTTCAATTTTGAAAGGCCCCCACTTTCATTACTTAAAATCTGTGACAAACTTTCATCCTTTCCTGCTGTCGCATCCATTTTTTTTAATGTATTAAAGCTATTGTTACCTTATAAAAGTTAAAGACTCCATCAATGTCTCCTCTC
>CM044447.1:62978337-62993337 GCA_024363595.1 Xenopus borealis
CTCCTCCCCTTCTCTCTGTGTTTGGTTTCCAGATGGTGTGAGGTGCTTCAAAGGGAGAGGAAAAGGGGCAGGCGCTGTCAGGATTCCACATACAGCAATGGAGAGGCGGGGCAGAGTTTGAATGGGCAGGGTGGGGAGAGAGACAGGGAAAGCAGTGAGCGATAGGAGGGTGCTACTAAGACATCTGCCTTAGTGGGTGGGTCTAACTAAAGAGGCGGGGCATACGGAGATAAGTGGGTGGTGCAAGAGGAACGAGTCTGAGGCACTGAAGGTGTTTATCAGAGCGGAGGGGGATGCAGACATGCAATGGGCCGGAGCGAGTCCAAGAAGGGGAGCAATTAGCAGAAGGAGGTGTGTGTGGGGTGGTCAGGTTTTCCCGACTACTTATTGTGCAGGGTTAGGCGCTATTAGCAGGAGGGGGAGGTTAAGAGTCTATATTTAGTACGTGGGGGCGTGGTGTGTAGAGAAGCAGGCTAGTGGGTGGTGCTGTAGTGTTGGTAATCCCCAGCATTGTAGGCATGCCTGTAGGGTGCAGGGGGCGTGTCGGGTGGGTGGTGTCAGTCAGCACTGCCAGGCCCCCCTTCTGGCCCAGGCCCGGTACACTTGTACCCCCTGTCCCCTCCTGATGGCGGCCCTGTGACAGGCCATAAAACAGTACCCAAACTGTGATTCAGCCCCACATAGGGGGACCCAAAGCATTCGCTAGGGAGTCAAGCCTAAAGTTCAGATGTGAAATTGGCGAAAAGGTACTCTTGAAGGCCAAAAACTCTAAAGTACTGTATAGGCCACTGATCCAAACCACAAGGAGAAGTCATTGAGGAAAGTTAATAGTAAAAAGGGGATAGTATGATGTTCTTTTTGAACTTTTAACCTTAACACATACACCACCTACATCTAAGCAGTTTTCCTCTTTGGTTTTTCCATTTCAACCGACAGGATATTCTACCTCTCTCATGTTAAATACAAAGTGGGTTATGTAATAAAAGGCACTAAGTTTGCCCAGGGCCAGTAACTCACATCAGTAAGTAGCATTTACTGGTCACCTGTTTCAATGCAAACATCTTATCGGTTGCAATGGGTTACTGCTCCTGTGCAAACTTAGTGCTTTATATTACATATGGGGGAAGGTGCCTTAAAAAAATCATACTGTATGTCAAAGAATGACACAGAACAGAGCCTATGGTAATCATAAAGTTATATCTGGATTCTTTCAAACTTCATCAGACGAGGGAACCAGTATGGCAGTTCCCACTCCAGCATAATTGGAAATTTGCAGAAAAAAAATTCCTGTAACTTTATGCTTGATTCTCTAATAAAGCATAACTATAACTACCGTACATACAAAAGATTATCATCATATACTTGGCCTGTCCTCACAGACACCCCCCTTAAGTGTAAATTTTTAGACTTTGTATTGTCTTAGCACCTCTGGCTCTCTTGTGATGTACTGGAACATGCAGATTGTAGCTAGCATTCTCAAGGCACCCTCTCCATCAAAGCCTAAGGGGTTCTACACATCATAAAGCTGACAGCCTTCTGGGCGGGCTCTCTTACTTTTTTTCATTACAGGTTAAAAGCCTGCATTCAATTCTACTGACTCGCAATGTAATGCCGAGCACTGGAACTGTGCAGTCAGCATTTTAAACTATTATGAGCTACCTTCTGAACCATCGCCAAGTTAATAGACAATGAAAGATAATGAGCTCGAAATTGGGTGTTAAATTGCATTTTTGGTTTCTGTCTTTGTTTTGTTCCCTATGGTTTAACTGTTTCATGTGGGCGTAAAATTGTACATTACACTGCTCATGCATCACTGCAACATCTGGATCCTGAAGGGAAAAACCAAGCTTTGTGTTATAGCCCCTATATGCACAGTCTTCTGGGGTTGATGGGGTTAAACCCAATGAGAGAAAATTGTATGCTGTCATCTGTAAATGAATGGTTGTATTGCACAAAGCACAAATCTTTTGCAGCCCAAAAATATATCTGAGCTTCTAGAGATCTATAATTCATCCTAAATACAACAGTGGATAAAAATAACAAGGGGGTGTGCTAACTCTAATACGTTAATAACCCTTTGAGTTGCAAACAGATACACAGTATAGTACTGTAAAAATCTTCTTAACCCAATCGGAAATGAAAGTGTAAGCCATTGATATTAAATCACTCTCCAGATTGAACTAAAACTTAAAACTATTCATTTATAGCAAAGCAGATTTATGCATTTGGTACATGGTTGGGTTGGAAAGCCCCATGCGCACAAGCATGGCAAGTAGTTAATAGTATAGCAACACTGGGAAAGTAAACTGGAATTTGTACCGTGAACATAAAGATGGGGCGTTTTTAAAACTGAGTATTTGACCGTAAATATGCACAAAATAAAGCCCTACTAAAAATAATGGACTAAACATGATAGCAATCTCCACGGGGTGCTTGCAAGTCAACATATGCCACGCAATGCCAGTATTTGTGTTTTTCAGCAGAAACACCATAATATGGAATTCTGTGGGATCTGAGGTTTGGAAATACACTTTACTTAAAGGGATACTGTCATGGGAAAACATGTTTTTTTCAAAATGCATCAGTTAATAGTGCTGCTCCAGTGAACTTTTGCGCTGAAATTCATTTCTCAAAAGAGCAAACAGATTTTTTTCATATTCAATTTTGAAATCTGACATGGGGTTAGACAGTCAGTTTCCCAGCTGCCCCTGGTCATGTGACTTGTGCCAGCACTTTAGGAGGGAACTGTTTTCTGGCAGGCTGTTGTTTTTCCTTTTCAATGTAACTGAATGGAATGGAGTGGGACATGGGTTTTTACAATTAAGTGCTGTTCTTAGATCTACCAGAGAGCTGTTATCTTGTGTTAGGGAGCTGATATCTGATTACCCTCGAATTGTTCTGTTGTTAGGCTGCTGGGGGAAAAAAGGGAGGGTGTGATATCACTCCAACTTGCAGTACAGCAGTAAAGAGTAATTGAAGTTTAACAGAGCACAAGTCACATGACTTGGGGCAGCTGGGAAATTGACAATATGTCTAGCCCCATGTCAGATTTCAAAATTAAATATAAAAAAAAATCTGTTTGCTCTTTTGAGAAATGGATTTCAGTGCAGAATTCTGCTGGAGTAGCACTATTAACAGATGCGTTTTTAAAAAAAAACATTTTTCCCCAAGACAGTATCCCTTTAAAGACACTGCCTATTTTCAAAATGGCGACCAAACTCTTGAGAAATGGATTGCGCATATACATTTTTGTGATAAAAACCAGAGATGCATGTTGGGAAAAGAAAACTACAGGCTGAAAAACACATTTTATCATGTGAGTGTGGTTTCATTGGCATATTTACTCAATGAAACCGCAATGAAAACATAACGTAAAAATGCTCCTTGTGACCTCGCCTTAAGAATGTAGTTCACTGAGCCACAGGAAAGTCATCTCCATGTACAAACCATCAACAGCTACTGCTATACACTGTCCAAACAATCAACCTACAGGATATTGTCTGATTTGGCCATTCACATGGATAATTCAATAGCACTGGAACAAATTAAAATGGAAGTGACTGGGAAATGCATATCATGTTGATATTGTTCTGTCATTGCTTTATTCATGCATTCATGGACCTACTGTGATTTGATTGTTGAAATTCACCTTGCTCAAGCTGACAAGATATACTGGTCACATTGGGGCACAACTCCAATCACTACTACAAGTAGCAGTGATAACATTTGTGGGGGATCTCTATGGTTCCTTCCTAGTGATGTTAGTAGGAAGTTTTCCAGAAAACTAGGGATCTGCAACTGTTGCCCTGGGCTATTCTTGTTTCTGTTGCCTATTGCCAGTGGGAAGAAATCCCCAGATAACTTTGATGTTCTGATCTAAATGCCTCAAGTCCCATAGCCCTATGGGCTTATTATATACAAAAATATAAATATATATATTTATATATAATACATGAGTTACAGTATGCTCTATATCAAGCCTACATGTTGGTCTTGTGCCAAAATTAAATAAATATGAATAACTAAGCATATATGGAGCATTTATCACTTTTTTAATAGTGGAAAAATAAAAAAAAGGTTTATTCAGTTGGTGGTTTAGTCCCATAAGGAGAACTTCCTCAGCATTTGTGTACAGTAAGGTTCCCTTGATGGAACAAAACACTGCACAAGCTCCTTTCATTTTTAAATATGATATATATATATATATATATATATATATGCTATTTTATTTATAATGCACATTTAAATAGCTCTAAGGCTGATTTAACAATGGGTATAGTTGGACATGCACATTTCCACGTGTGAATGACACTATTCAATATTGTGCAGCACCTGATAACATTCACCTGGGCTTTGCCTGAAAAGATTGCAATTCTAATATTCTAATATTCTAAAAGCAAAGCAAGCTTATCTTCATTAGGCTAATTGTAAGATTTCCCTTTCAACTTTCTTTTAAAGCTAATGAGATGCATTAATCCAGGTTCATTTTTGTAAGCCTCCTGGGTCCATATATACAGGACAGTCATTTTAGATGGCAATAAATTAAAGCGAGAAGCTGCCTGCTTTAAGATCACCGCATATTATCAGACCTATGTTACTACTACGGAACATTGTTTAATTATTTCTTAGTAGCGTATCAGCTTATATCCTGGCATAACATGCTTCTTCTCAAAATAATCACACTAATTATTTTAATTCTGTCTTCAGATGCATTCAGATTTGTCACAAGCCCTGTTAATATTTTGGGCTCTACCACACGCTGGAGACCTAGTTGGGTTGAATCTATATCTCATTAAAATACCTGAAATCGGTGTCTCTTTACCATATCTGGCCTCTTACAGAAATCCTCGAGCTTTCTCAAAAGCTGTTCAGGTGAGGAATACAGATATAGCGCTGCAGGAAAAAAACAGATACATTTTTAATGAAATGAAACCTCAAAGCACACACTCGATATTAGTCACTTTACTAATTAAAAATGCATATTGCTCTGTGCTGCCTCATGTTTTACATTATTTAAGCATGATTTTATAAGGTTACCTCAGCTCACAAGGATGTTTAATGCTAAATAAGATAGTTGTGCTGTTTAGACACCTCCTTTGGGTGATTAAAATACATTATTCTAATGTAGCACAACACAATTGTGCTTGTACTTATTTACATAGTAGATTTAAAAATGCTACACTTATTTATGTTTCCCTGTATGCACATGCATGCCCATTAACATACACATATTTTATTTTATATATATATATATATATATATATATATATATATATATATATACATTCATGCACACAGGTGTCACTAGATATAGTCTGTGAAGTGGTGAACAGGTACAGCTACAGTATGTAATATGAATGCATATGTTATAAAGCTGAGACTCAAAAAAAAAAAAAATAGCAATATTATTGTATATATATTTATTGTTTGTGAACTTAAATCATATTATTCTACTGCAGGAGACCTACTGCAGCATCTTAGTTGCATAAAAATATCAATACGATAAAACTAAAATTGTACGTTTCCTTTTGATAATAAAGTGTTTTTTTCAAGACCTGATGAGTGCAATGCTTTGTATACCTATCCCTCCATTTTATCTGCTGCCAGACATGCTGGCATTTTTTTGTGAGTGTCCTCTGTATTTCTAGACATATATATAAAGTAAATTTTAAGGATACTGAAAGCTACCAAGGAGTTTGTAACAAGGTATGGTGATGCAGGCTGACGTATACAGGTCACAGATCATTATGGTTTTTTCCAAAATCCTTATATTTAAAGTAGGGGGATATATTACTTTTTTTATAATACACAACATTCAGTGATTCACAGCGAATTATAACTGAAATTATTTAGCAGCTCTGTCATTAAATATGAGAGTGTTACATTTTAATGGTATCTTTATATTTTACAAGATAGTGTACATTATTTCCTGTATATATTACAAGCTAGTCATGGTTTTCTTTTTATTATCCTTATAGAAAATTACCATATTTTTCTGGAAAAATGTGTTCCCTCAGGAAGTGATGTAAATATACAAGATATCTTGCATGCCCTGGACAAAGGCTTCAGACAATGGAATACCAAACACAGGGGCTCGTTCTCTAATGGTCAAATCCACAACTAGATTTGCTTTCATCTTTTCAATCTAATTGTTGAAAACTACTATGGGTTACAGCAGGGTGCAAACATGCATGAATGTTATTACATGAACCCTCCAGACTCTGGACTGATTACATAAAACATTTAGTTGCAAGTTTGCAACAAATCAGTAATCAATAATCATATGTCAACTTGCAATGGATAAACACCTGAAGAATAAAGAAAAACATATATCAGATTGGTGAATTTTTTTGAATTTGTGTTAAGAGAATGAGGATCAGAGGTTGTACTTTATCAAAAACGACCTTGTTTGAATGGTGCAGCTCCAACTGTGAATACTACAGGATTTCAGATGTTATCACAGGGTTCTATGTATATGTATAAATAAGCCTTTGGAATTCTTATAATTTCTACTGCAGTCTTGTTTGTGTATTTATTTTTTTGTAAAATAAAATGTGCAGACAAACGTTATGTAGAGACAAAATCCCATGTATGCTGTTTGGCTGCATGTTTTATTCTCAGGGAAAATATGTACAAAAGAGAAAGGAAGAAATAGTTTATCCTGCTATAATATGAACATCACCATTTGTCAAAACTTGATTGGGATAATCCCCCAGAACTAGGTTGGAGGGTTTACTTTGTGTGTCAAAGCTTCAACAAAAAATATAAGATTTACTCTCCGGGATATCCTGTGTACAATTATGCTATAAAATATTTTTTTTGTTAAATTTTGTGTGTTAATACAATAAAATATATGCAGTTTGACATGTGTATATGTAAGTCTGAGAGTGTATTAGAAGTATATTGATGTATAAATGCATTCACATATAACATTCACCCATCTTTGACACTGCTGAAGCACTGAGTGGCAATAATAATAACTGTTTATATATACATACTGTACAACACTACATATACATGCATATAATTGGGATGTGAATGTGTATACATTACCTGGGTGTTTATAAATTGTTTCATATTATTGGCCATATTATCCCAAATTCCTAAAGTATAGCCGTACCACCAGAGACTAACGCAGAAAGCTATTTTAAAACATACTTTATTTTGTTATTGTGAAAGAACAGATGGTACATATAAACGCTGCCTAATGTATTATATCACATTTATTTATTTATTTTACATTAACATTGCCGCCTTTGCCAAATAAACAATTGCTCTTGTATCAGATTCCAGACTGTCCTACTGCTTTAAGGGTTTCCGTTCCTGGTGAATAACATGGGAAGATTTGGGGGTACACCAAGGATTTGGGGTACAGGGGAGAGCAGCCACAGTGCACAGCTTCCAGCCTGAAATTAAAAGAGTGGGTGGGAGGAAGAGGATCAAGGTTTGAGTCAGTGTAGCCAATAGTTGGACAAATGCACATGGAATGGGTAAGAAACTTTCTGCCTAAATTCAATTCCTAATCTCGTCCCCCCTATAAAAACATATTATGGATCATGTCGACAATATAAAGAACAGAACATGCAGCATATGTTTGTGTGCTGAATAAATCAAAGCACAGCTCTGCAGTTTTTCTTCTTCTCCCTTTTTTTTTTTGTCTTTTAAATGCTGCTCAACACATTTTGTAATCAGCAAATAAACACATGCAACAACACAGTAAAGTATGGACAGATTTTCTTAATCATGCCGTGGAAAACAAGGATGTTCATTTTCAACGTATGGTCAAATACTACGGAACAGCTTCTCTAGTGCTGCAATGCGCATAATTCCGTGAGTATTCGGCAATTCTGCTAACAGCCATTTAAATATATTTAGTGACTCAGACTCGTATTGTGCTTATGTTGTAGAAAACGATAGTAAAAAAAAAAACAGAGCATGAGCTAAGTTTTGCATTTGTTTCCTAAATACATGGAGGTGTTAAAATCCATGCCAAGTGTTATAATAATGTTCTACTTAAACATGAGTTGGTTCCAGTTGCCGTCCCTGCATCTGGGAAAGCAACGTTGCCATGCTAAAGGAGTTTTTGTCTTGCTGCAAACTGACAACAAACTGACATGTCCGAAACATGTAAAAATATACTTATATTTTTGTTGGCAAGTCCAAATGTAAGCGAAATTCAAAACATGTCTTTAGCTGTGTTTATGTAAAATGGTTTTGAAATCCAGCCAAATAGGCTGACCAGAAAAGGAGTTAGATTTTCTAAACTTTAAGCTTTTTTCTTTCTTCTTATTCTCCAAAACTATTTGAGGTCATGCTTACCCCTGTCCTTGTTTATTTTCAATGACACAATATATATACATTTTTTTGGCTCTGGATTTAGTATTTCTATTGTCACATATCAAACTGAACAAGACAAACAAATAGATCTTTATTTCCACTGCAATGTATAGGATATGTATTATTTAACATTGTATTTGACTCATTGGTAGGGTTCACCCTCCTTATATTGTCTACACAGTCTTCCAGGACAAAATGACTCATTTTTGAAGGATAATTTATGTTTTCTACCCAGAATTCTGCCCAGATGCATATATTTTGCACCAGATACAGGGGAACATATTTATGCATTTATACATCCATCAGTTGTGTGTAATTCAAATGGACCCTTATGCACCGTTCCTGAATTCCAGAGTAATTTTGGACATCTGTAAATGCTAGCTTTTGCACACATGGGCAAACTACATATAAGCTGCAATTTGCTTGTGTTGGTGGGGGTGAGAACTTCATAATTTCTAATGGCAATTTTTTATGCACCAGAAAATTGAGTGAATGTGTGATGCCTAAAATGTGCACCTTGTGTCAAATTTAGAAAAGCAACTGATATTTTGGTGCAAGGATGCTAATTTGTTTACGAAGAATTTCTAAAGGACAAAAGAGTCAATCTCAAAACCTTGTATAAAGAAGGTAAATTGTTCCTTTAAGATCTGTCACTTAATTTTACAAATTATAAAAGCAAATAATGTTAATGACAGTAGAGATTTACCTTACCATTGAGACTCTGCATTAGAAGCGGTAACCGTTGTTTGTAAACAATAGGGCTTTTTATTACTATGTATATAGCGCAGTGTTGGCATAGGGCTTGCAGGATAAAAAATCCCTTTAACTGTATAGATCAAAGGCTACTCAGGCATCATCTTGGATAAACTAGTGAACCAGGCACACAATACTCTGCAAAGTGCCCAGAACAACAAGGTCTCAAAGTCTCTGTTCAATGTACTACAAATTTTTAGCAGCCTAAAGAATGAACTACTTAGATGTATATTTTCTAGACAGAGATGCTGTAGGCCAAGACATGATTAAATAGTGTTGTGGTCAATTGTAGTTCCCAGGCTGTCCAGTCAGTTTACAGATGCCAGAAGATAATTGCAGAGTAGCATGAGATCTATAGGGAAGCTAGCCTGTCATTGCTATTTGTATATTTTATTTAACAGTCCAAAACATGAATAGATCCATCTTCACAGGGTTACACGAATGATGTAAATTTTTGCAGAACATACTTAAGAGTCACAAATGACTGTATGTTGTATCGGTCTGCGAGACACGCAGACTGGCATGTACGTTATTGAATTTTGCAGTCATTAAAGGGAAATTGAAATAATAAAAATATTAAAAGAGTAGACATTCATGTGAAAATACCCATTATTGAGTGTCAGTAACAGAACTCAGAAACAGTAGTGGAAGGATACGATGATTACCTAACCATGGAAAGAGTAGATTCATTTTAATGTTTACTTTAAATATTAGCCAACATGCATCTAACCAGTGCAAGTGCTTTGTGTATAGGCCACAAGGGTCTCAGTTTTGTACCCTTTGGTGGCCAACACTTGCACCATTAACATGAGCCCTATTAATTTTTATCCAGGTGTGCACACTCAAACCTTAGGTAAAAAAGGGATAAGCCAATCAGCTGGTACCTTTCTCCTTTCTGCAGGTCATCAATCCACACAGAAACAGATATAGATTACAGCACATACTGCTTTAATACACATCTGGGTAAACTTTTGCTACAACAGGAGATTCTCTTATGTATATGGTATAGTAATGTACATGTATCGTACAGCACTGCTTTAAGGGAATGTTACTTCAAACCACTGCCCCTATATAAAAAAAAGTACATTGTTGTGTTTTTTTTTCTTTTTTTCCTAGTGTGGCAAAGAATAGACCAAAGACAAAGTAAATAGAGGTGATTTTTTTTTTTTTGTTACTGACATATTTCTGTGTGATAATGTTGAACTTAAATGTGTTGTTTGGGTGAATGTCCATGATAAGTCCTGTCAGTTGCTGTAGGTTTGAGTGCACACCACAAAAGACTGTTTCTCTTTGGGTGACTCACAAAGAGTGATTGCAAGTGACAGTAGGCTATAACTGGTAATATCAAATAGAGTTTCGCTATGATCAGAGATCTCAGCCTTACTGCAACACAAACATACTACAATGTAGCCAAGTGAGAAAATAACTGTAAACCATAAAATTAGCTTAAAAACATAAATTCAGCATGTACAAATATAGAATTTCCAGTAAACTTACAAACATATGAAATTGGAAACTGATGGAAACTGTGCAAGATTAATGATAGTTTCTTTTCAAAATGACATTTTAAAAAAACTGATATGAGATTGGTACAAAATTGTTTTATGTTTAATTCACATGCTTATTGTTTTAGCTGAGTGATGAAGCTCACTTGAAACATAAACCTTAACTATTTATGCTATCTATGAATCATATTATAGCTTAGCTATTACATAGACTGGTATGTAAGAAAAATGCACACACAGTGTAGCAGGGTATAATGTTGCAAATATGATCTGGTTTACGACAATATTCAGTAAGATACAACCAAAATCCTGGCACCAGTTTCAGAATACCAGCCCTGATGAATTTCATGTGTCAGTTAACAGAGAAGGCCTGCAAGAACATAGAAGGCCTGTAAGAAATTTAAAAGTGACTTAGAAGGTAAGTGAAGCGGGCAATAAAACACTGTGTTAATATTTTGAAGGCAGGGTTTTATTCCATTCTTATTTATAAAGACATTTAATGATAAAACATTGGGCTACAAACATCTTCATAGAAATTGAAACAGACAGTGCAATAAATAAGTTAATGATCTCAATTTCAACACAAATATATATTATATTGCTTAAACAAAGTCTCCTATTGCAAATGAGACCTGCATACCCCCCAACACCCACTATTAAAATGTGAAACAGTGGTCGCCACTCTTATCCGTCCAGAAAAATTGCAGTTGAATGTGCAATTATTTCAGCAGTTTTAGCTTCCTAATTATATCCCATAGATTTATTACAAAACTGTAAAGCTCCCATCAAAGTACGATAGCTTGGGAATTCACATGAAGCTGAGAGGCAATTCAGGGCATTGCAGTATGGGTTGTCTTCTATAAACAAAGGACAACATGTATTTTTAACTTCCTGTTGTACCTACTCTTCAACAATAAAGAGTTAACTTTTGGTCTTTAGTGTATAACATTAAGCTATTACACACTGCTTTACATGAAATATTTAATTGTGTAGAACAGTCATTATTCCAGAAAAGCTTACAATCTAATTTACATATCTAAGGTATACAACCACTAGAAAGGTTTTCAGTAAGCTTATTAAGCCCATAGTTTTCGCATGAAAAAAATCTAAAGAAAAACTGTACAAACTCAGATAAAAAGTAAAGACTCAACACAGATTGCGTCCTAGTTTGAAAAGAACACAAGACCGAAAAACTGGTAGCTAGCCACTGAACCACAATACCACATGTTCTTCAGAGTGAAACCTCCAGACCCTCCCAAGCCAGGATAGAAATGGATAGGAGCAGATCTGCTCTCAGTTGTATGCCCTCTCTGCCCTTGGTGTGCTTACAAGAAGCTAAAAGCCAAGCACCAAAAATTTTATAAAACCATGAGATGTTTGCCTTTCTAACAGTAAACGGTTATCTATCTATCTATCTATCTATCTATCTAATCTATCTATTTATCTATCTATCTCAATAACAAATCTGTGTTTTTATCAGTGGTATATAATTAATATGATCCAATTTGTACCTTTGTTATATAGCACTGAAAAGATATGCACCATGCAAGGATTTTTATCATTCACATCAATTCCTACTCTAGAAGAGCTTATGGTCTTTGGGGTTAATTTAATTAACAGGTGTTAATTGTGAGAGTTGCACAACAGGGTACACATGTTAGCAGATGTAATAGCATTGTATGTAGCAGACAGGTGGTGTTGAAGGCCATGGGATGGTTTCTCCACCTTAACATGAATTGCCTCTTTCACACCTCTTTCAAACCAGTGGTCTTCTTTATCCAGAATTTGGACATTGCTGTTTTCTAGGAGTTGCATGACACATTGGTAATCCTATCACAGTAACTACACAGAATCAACACCTCTATGAATTTCAGATGTGACCTCTCTGAAGAGTTGCAATGTGCCATTGTGATTGGATTGTTGGAAGAGTCTGTATGCCGAGACCTCCCCTAGACCAATCAGTTGAACTGAAGAAGCTGCTTGGATGAGTAGTGTTCATTAAAATTTCTCAGCAAGTCCAGTTGTTTTGAGTTACTTGTGTTAGATATACAATGACCTGGATGAATGAGAATCTTCATAGTCTTAATAGAAGGTACAAAGTTTACAACAGTTGTAATGATCTATAGCCCCCTATAAATAGATAACATTCATTAAGGCATGAATCTGCCTGAAAAACACACACACACTACCAGTATCAAGTGGAAGACAGAACAGATCTAACCAATGCCCAGAAAACTGCCTTTTTGTTATACCAATTAACAAATCGCCTGTTAAATCTATGAATCTTAATATTCCGATCTATTCACTTCAGTTCATACAATTTATCTGCAAATAGTTATTGGGCTTTTGATTTTAAATATAATTAGCTGATAATTTTGCCTGGCTGAATTACTTTTCTGAAGAGCCTATGAAGCCTTTGAGTCACATTATCTAGTAATAATGAATCAGATAGGTGAAATTCTTTTACTGTAATGAGGATGAGGCGCAATTGTGACACCTGAGTCTAGTAATAACAGAAGCCTGCTAATTATCAACAGCACTTTGCATGATACATGGAATGGAAAAAAACCCTCATTATTAAAAAATAAAAAAAAGTTACAATTAGAAGTGACACCGGAGGAAAGTAAATAAAGTGGAGTGATTAAAATATTGCTGCTTTAAGGGTGTTTTTAATTAAATGGAAATGCTAATGTTGTCATACTTAGCAGATGGGATTAAAATTAGTAATTGTGATCTACTACGAGATCTAAGTGATACATTCCACAAGACATTTAAGAAATGAAATTCCCATAGATTTGGCAATGCCTGTATAATTATTAAGAGCAAGAGTAAATTGGGACATTTTTAATTCTTTGCCATGTTTGCCAAATTAGTTCTGTTAGGTAATATTATATATGTTTTTAGAGATTATAAAAACTTTCTGACTATTTCTATGAATTTTAGGGGTCCACCTCAATTTGACATTACTGGATTTACCAGTTATTTATAGAACCTTCTCCAAAATACATCCAAAGTTCATATTCCATCCTACTGGAGCAATTTGCAGTATTAATACACAGCTGAGTGACAATAGGTCATAATAGTGTAGGGCGATAGGTTCAAATCAGGACCAGCATGCGGGTGGCAGAAAAATGCAATGACAACACAAAAGTTTTATATGGACTATGGTAGCAAGGATTAGTAGTAGTGATCAGCGCAATTGCGGCATTTTGATTTGAATATGAATTTTTTAAATTACAAGACAAATGGGAAGTTAAGCAGCTAAAGGAACAGTAACACCATGTGCTTTAAAGGAATGACACTATAATGCAATATAATGCCATCCACTGGTAAAATGGATGTGTTGCTAAAGAAACACTACTATAGTTTATATAAACATACTCCTGTGTTATCATGGGGTAGCAATTTAAGCAGAAGGACACAGAGTAGATAGTAGATATGTTCTGAAGAATCCAATTGTATACTTCAGAGCTTATCTGTTATCTACTGGTTATCCTGGGCCTTTTCTCCATTTTCATCTTTGAATGGCAGTACATTATATTTTCATTACTGTAAAACACTTTGATTTTTTTTGTTGTTACTGTCCCTTTAAGCTATTTTACCCCTGCTATATATATATATATATAACATATCTGTTGCCCTACAGTAGGCAAGCTACTGTTCTATAACTGTCATAGAAAAAAATGGTTCCCATGATGTCAGTTTTTAATAAACCTGCACCCAAACAGCTCCTTAAATAGACTGTGGTGGTCTCCCATGCTATTGGTTGATTTGGAAGACAAAATTTAAATTTTAAAATATTAAATAAAATATATATTTTTGCTTTTCCACTACAGGAAACATTGAACAGTCATTTCAATTATATTAATTTTTTGTGTAGTAACGGTTTATGGCGTGTCATGTGAATTTCAATAAGAGGGCTTCCATTGTGAAAACCCATTAAAAACTAGCATTTGGAAAGATTGCCTTGTGAAACAAACAAACTTAACATTTAAAAAAGGAAACTTTTGCAAGATGTGATCTTTTTTTCTACAGCTGAAGTGAACATGTCAGTAAGGAGAATTGCAAGTATTTGGTTTAAGGCTAAAACTGAATGTGCAGTCCATTTCAGGGACCCTTTGCTTTTGTTCCTGAAATTTTATTCAGCTCTGCTCTCAACGCGTAAAATTTTTGTTTTTATTAAATATATATGTACATAGGCTAAGATCCAGCCACAAATGTGAAGTCAAGAAGGTTTCGATTTGGTAAGGATAAAGGATGCTGACCACCCACTAAGGTGATGTTCTAAACTGAAACCCTAGATGCAGCATGTAACTGCAGATAAAAACTTAATTGCTCACTTTCTCCTACTTTATTTGTGTAAAATTTTCCATCTGCTACATCTAAAGATGTCTAAACTGTTCGT
>CM044447.1:62998337-63010034 GCA_024363595.1 Xenopus borealis
AGAAAAACAGTGTTTAAATCGATTATTATGAAGCTGAAATGTTATTAAGGTTGATTAGGAGCATGCTAACAGAACAAAAAAAAACTGTAAGTAATCAACAATAGATCTGAGTACACTGAGAAACACAATTATAAATCACCATGAATGCTGTTTGCTTAAGTTTCTATACAGTGAGAACCTCTTGCCAAGATGAGCATACACTCTAAAACCAGCAAAAGTACTCCTGCTAAACATAGCAAATATGTCTCTATCAGCATTTCTAATATGCTATAATATTGTATTCCATATAAACTTTGTCTTCTGTTTACGGATATGGAGGAGTTCATAATAATTTCAATCTAGATTTTAAAAAAAAAAACACTCTTTAATTTAATTATAATGTCAGATTTTGCTCACATACATTCACAAACCTATTTGGCAAGGCTTTATTGATTTGATGCATTTATACTTATTATTTTTTGTGTGTCAGTATGCAGATCTTTTGCAAACCAGAATAGGCAAAGTATAATATTTATAAGCACCTGATGAAGGCGGTTACGCCGAAACATGTTGTGCATGTTTCTTGCAATAAACTACACAGAATGATTTGATAAGCATACTACAAGCTCTCCGGGTGTTTGTTGAAATTTATTTATAAGCACCATGAGCACAATATAGATATGAATAAATTCCAGTGGTAAAGCATGAATCCATATTTATATAGGTAAACTATTCACTTACAGTATCTCTATGGGCACTGATTCTTTTATTCATATGGAGTCTTTACTCTAGAGTTACTCCAACATCTCACTCTATGACCAAACTGGATTTTATGAGAATTGTTTCATGGAAACACTGTTGGAATCTATTAGGAAATGTCCAACTGTGTCTGTAGCTATGCATTTGGACCTACAACTCCCTATTTATTTAATAAAATTATAAATTGTTAATTATTTTTGTGTGATAACTTTTTAAATATATATATTCATTAGTATTTGAGCTTTCCAATATGCCCATGTGGCCCTAGGGCCAAACTATTGGATCACAACAATGGGGATACAGCCTGACAGGATAAGGACATCCTGATCCAACAAGCTTATTGGCCTGACAAGATTTTTAAACCTGTCCTCTCGATATATGGCAGATTTTAAGACAGATATTGGTCAAGTAGGCCACTTGGAGTGTTCCATATAAGAATATATAAACTGCGAACTAGGACTGAAGAAGCCAAATCAGCAGCTAAAATCTGCCCATGCATGTCCACCTTAGGACAACATGTAGATTACATGGCAATAACTGGACAGATCTTGTTTATGATATTTAGGTGAAACATTTGTTATCAGGTGCTTTGTATTTTGTGCTCTGATATTAGTTATATTAGTTTTGTTACAGGAAACGTTTATGTCTTTATTTGTTGTTCTAAATATAACTGTAAGATTATACAACATGAGGTATATATGGAAAAACTGGATATAAATATATATATATTTCCATATGTAAAGCAAAAGTAGCTCACAAGTATCACACCTTACCAGATGGAAAGGAAAATTGTGTAAATTTAACAAAGATAAAAGCTGTCAATCATTACACACGTTGTCACCCCTATTATGTGTGTTAACTTATCAAAATAGTTTTGTGGAGATAAACAGACACATGAAGGCTTAGTTTTAATTTACTTTTATACCTTCAAAACATTGCAAATTCATAAAGATTTATGAAACCAGACACCACATGTATGGACTAGGACAATCATGCTTATAAGACTTTTTCCTGCCTTCTAAGTGACATATCTTGTAAAGTGGTCAGAAGTATCAGTGTTAGGATAGAATCTTCAAAGATAGATAGTAATTTCAAGAAGTCAGTATAATAGTGCAATAAAAGAGGGCAAGGGAAGACATAAGTAATTAGCATTCATCTTCCAGAAAAAACTAGGCTGCAGTAAAAATAGATAAATGCATATCTAATACAGTTTCAATTTAACTATAGTTCTTTAACTGGTAAACAAAAAGATTAAAAGAAGTAACTTCTGATGAAGTCCGCTTTATAAAACACAAGAGAATAAAGAAGGAGATTAGTAGAACAGCGGATGTATTCTAGAAAAATAGGATAGGAAGGACAGCTGGATGTCATTGTCCACTCTGGGATTTATGACCTGGCTAAGAATAAACCTAAGGTTTGAGAGAGATAACAGAATTTTAAAGCTGAATTAAGATACCCAATTCCTAGGGGATATTTAGAAATTGTAATAATGTTTGTATATAGACAGATGAAAAATAATATATCACAAATATTATATGTAGGAAACACTGTAGGACAATTTATCAACATTCAAATTTCTACAATTAATAATATTTATTAATCACAATGGCAGACTCAATGAAAAATAAAAGTAGAATGTGGGTTAACTGCCTTTTTGTTTTTAAGCCAAGTTGTCGGTTATTTTTTTTCCTCAATAGTCACACATTTGAGATTTTGCCATTTGAATTTTTTCAGAACTGCAAAAAACATCAAAAATTCAAATTGTGATAAATATGCCTCTTAGTATCCTAGTACACAAGTATCTTTAAAGTAAGAAACAAGGGTGCAAGACATGGGTACTATTTCTGAAGACAGACTTATGTGGATTGAAAAGGATCAAATTTGTTTCAATTGCATATAAAGATAACATTGAAGTCACTCAGTAGCTGAATGATCAGCAACAGTGCCTCAAAAAATAATGGTAGCTCTATAATGAAGTGACTTTTCTTCCAAACCATAGACACTACTATTTGCATTTTAACTTTAAACAAAACAAACAGTAGATAGAGTGAACCAGTGGATCAGTAAAAAAAAAAAAAACTGTCATGGTACAGTAGGATAATTCAACAGCGTAGTCAGGCAGGCTGGGTCGAGGCAGGCAGATATCTAGGATTGTCAGGCAGGCAAGGGTCAAAACTGGGTAATCAATCAGATGAGGATGAGGCAGAATCAATAGTCAGTTAAGAGGCACGGGTCAGGATACAGATATCAGAATAGTCAAAAGCTAGGCAGGGTCAAATACAGCAATCAAGAACAAACAGAAGCTTTCCAGCACAGGTACAGGGCACCAGGACTAAACCTATAACGGGCCATGAATTTGAAGCAAAAGTCCCTTTAAATACATTTTGAATTTGGCGCCACGTCATCACGTCAGCGCACCTTTAAATAAACCAGGAAGTGCAGCGCACGCACCTAGTAGAAACTGGTGCTTGGAAGGAAGAGGAGCACCGCAGTGGGGATGCACGCCAAAGGAGCAGCAATAGACCCCACTGCCCGCTAGACTACCAGGGTAATCCCTTACATTACCCCCCCCACTAAGAGGGGCAACTGGACCCTCAACCTTACCAGGAGACCTAGGATGGAAGCGACTCCTACGGTGGACAGCCCTGGCATCAGATTTGACCAGACACTTAAACTCCGGAGGACAGGAATGCTGGCTATCTGGTTTTAAAACAGAAACTTGAAACAAATCAGACAACAAAAACATATCGGGTAGCTTAATACGGACTAAGGTAGGGTTAATGATCTCAACTACAGGGTAAGGACCAATGAATATGAGCCCCCGCTTAAAAGATGGGATCTTAAGCTTAATATTCCCTGTGGAAACCCAAACCAAGTTCCCAACCAGATATTTGAGTACTTCCCCATGGGGCTTATCGGCTGCTCTTCTTTGAGCGGATGAAACTGCCGAAGGAGAGCTATGTACCACAGAACAGAACTTAGAAGCAGGCTTAACAGGAGGGAGTCTGACAGGAGGGACTTTAGCAGGAGGGATTTTGGCAGGAGGGTGTTTCTCTAGGGAAGAAGCTGCCACAACTAGCATAGACCACCAGGGTAAGCCCTTACAAAAACACTGTGAAATCTGTTTGGACAGTCGAAGTGAATATTCGAATGCAAAAAATTTGACATTCAAAGTAAATTTTTGAAAAACTTCGATTCGAGTAAAAGGATTCTATTGTGCGATCAAACGATTTTTCTTCGATCGCAGCAATGCCAAATTAGGTGAAAAAATCCTTTGACTTTGATATTCGAAGGATTTTAATTTGAATTTCATAGTATTTTCTACTTCGAAATTTGACCTTTAGTAAATCAGCTCCTAAGATTTGGCAGAAACACAGGAGTAGAAGAGTGTGATCGTGTGCATGAGCGCGGGCGTGTGCATCAGCACGCACACCCACACTGTGCAGGAAGTGGGTGCGGATCTGGGCCAGTGGGGCCCACTGGTGCAGGGGCCCACCGGGTTTTTTCGCCGCCAGTCCAACCCTGAGTAACACTGGCCATAGACATGCAGATATAATCATTGAATCCTCGATTCGTACGATTTTCGGACCGTGTGTAGAGAGTCCCAACTTTTTTCGTACCATGGAGATCAGTCGTATTGCTGATCTGAGCCTTTGTGACTAGTAGTCACAATTGGAAATAGCACAAATAGTTTTTCGAGCTATCGCATGAACAAAATGGGGTGAAGACAGAGTGGTTTCGACATGGACTATTGGAAATAAAGTTGCATCAAATATGTACAGTTAATATTTCAATAAATAACACCTGTGGATAATTGCTACATGCCTACTTAATTCTCTATCATGATAATGTTTAAAAAGTATTTGCTTCTGGAACATATGTTAAGAACAATATCAACTGCTGCCACCTCTGAATACTGAATAAAACAAGTTTGATGTTTTAATACAAACCACCCTTTAAATCATGAAAATTATCACATATTTTTTTTTATGTTTTTACATTTTATGAAAAATTAACTAAGGGTTAACAGAATTTTTTTACCCCAAACATATTTATTAATGCCCTGCTGGAGCATGGAGTTTGACCTCTGACCCCAGTGTTATTGCCATAAGTTTTATGCAATACTATGAATTATTAATGTCTCACCTTCAAATTCACTGCAAACAATTTATAGTCATCATTAGATCTACCAAACATCTCACTGGAGAATATTCATCTTATCAGTGGCTCAACATCTTTGCATAAGATAATATGAAATCAGTGAAACTGCACATTCTGAATAGCCATTAATAGGCAATGTAAGTGTAAATCACCAGTGCTAGTAAAATTCATACAGCTAAAGTAGCCTTTGCATAAAGTCTTTAATTGTTAGGGGATCTAAAGCCCCTAAAAGAAAAATAAATAAAGTTAGCCATCCCAGAATGATCTTCTGAGCAACTAAAATATATATAAATATATATAATATAAATAATCAGTCCTAACATTATAAACAAATAATCATAAATAATCAATGTTATAAAACAAAAGCAAGATAAAGATTTTATTAAATTTTTTGACATTGTTTTACTCATACACGACCTTCAATGAATAATAAACAGGATTTACATTTGTTATTTTTCATTTTAAACATTATAAGGATATTAGCAACCTATACTACTGGTTCAGCAATAGGGTTAATTCTTTCATGCATCAGAATCTGACACACCATTCTTTATCGCTGTACATGTAAAATGCATGTACAGTAGTAATTGAAACTGCCGTTAAAATGAGACTTGATCAAATTGCTTATGACACAGTTGATATTGTTTTTATTGCTTAAACCATGAGCAACAAGTTTACTTAATGAAGAAGCAGGAATCTTCCCCAAACTTCCAGGTTTTTACTTTTGGTCATTCATCATTGCTTTTAATGTAGTCTACCATTCGCTGACATGCTACTTACACAGAGGAGGCATAGATAAATAGCGATGGCTCAAATGGCGATGAATTTTTTTGAAAATTTTGCGTTTTCACGAATTTATTTTTTGAAATGTAACTGTTTTCACCAAAAATTCATAAAATTCTAACTACTTCACTATAAATTCGTGAATTTCAAGCAATTTCAGTATAAATTCATGAATTTTGAACTATTCCACTAAATTTGTGAAATTCAAACATTTTCACTATAAATTCTTGAATATCGAAAATTTTCACGAAAGATGGGTGAATTTCAAACAATTTCACGAAAAATTTGTGAAAATCGGAAATTGATTCAGGCAAATTTTCTCTGTCGAATTTTCACAGTCATTTCGCTAATTTATTCGCCGGCGGCAAATCGTAGGAATTCGTCCATCACTAAATGATCACTAAATCACTAAAATAATTAATCAGCCATTTAAAGCAATTTAGAAACCAAAGGAAAGCATTATATACTCCAAAATACCAGACTGCTTTCTGCATCAGCACCTTATGACCTGCCTTAAGAACATTTACCCTTGAGTTTCAAAATAAGCTTTTACATGTGTTACTTCTGAGAGCTGCAACCCTTCAAAGTATAATGTAACGTCAAACTCATCTCAGTTCATCCCCTTACTTAATGATCTCCATTAACTGGGAGTACAGGCATCATAGAAAAAGGCCATTATACACTGCTACCTTGCATATATCATCCTTTGTTTGTGTGACTTACCTTGAATAACGCTTATATAAAATATAATAATTTAATCTCTGTAGAACCTAAACACAGTATGAAACCCATTTCAAATATACAAAACAGATGGATGAGTTCAACACATGATAAAGAAGAAACAGAAAATGCAACTACAAATAATGCCAGCTGAGTAAATAAAATGAAGCAGATACCTGGTAGGTCGGTAAAGGTTTCTCCAAGGACCGATACATGAAAAGTCAGCTCCTTCTCTTTAAGTTTCAGCTATACTTTAAAGAACGTTTCTGGGTCTTTATCGTGTTCCCTCAAAAGAAATAAATGAAAAACATGTTTACTTGAGAAAAATTCACAAGAGAGACAAATGCAATTTCTTTCTATTGTTATATCATTTTTTTTCTTTTCTTTTTTTTGGTTTGGGGAGCCTCAGGTATCAAACAACATTTTCTCATTTGCCCTCTAACATTGGATCTGCTGTCCAAGCCTGTAGAGAGGTTTCTAACTGTTCTTTAGCTTGCAGCCAATGACTTCTGTTCACTACCCAATCAAGGTTTAACACAGTATTTGTCAAGGTATAAGGGCTCGCATCATCATTGTTAGTACTGCCAAAATAACATACCAAAGACAGAGCACTTGTTTCCCTATTAGAGAATATTTTTCTCCAGGTAATAAAAGAAGCACACACACTTATACACAGATACAAGCACTACGCCTACACAAGCCTCTCATTTTTGATTGCCTTTGGCTGCAGCTCAGAATTTCTTAAATAGTAAAATAAAAAAAGCCTTATGCATGTGCAGTTCTGTAGGCATTTAATGAAAATACATTTTGGCAAAGTCACTGCCAGAGCAAGGCAGCATATGAATACAGAATGTATGTAAACTTATTATTTTCAGAGCATTTTATATACATATTTGTTTATATTGTATATCATTGTATTATCATATGGTAAAATTAAGCCACAGCAACCGAGTCAGTGATACCCAGAAATACCCCACCATTTAAAAAGGAAAACATTTTTTGCAATGGGCAGATTTAAATTAAATGATTTTAACAGATATAATATTTTGACCCTTGAATCCACCCATTAAATAATTACTGTATTTTTCAAACATATAATAATATCACATATATATACTATCTATTTTACTGTATTTGTCAAACATATAATTCATTGAATTGATATTTTATGTACCTTGTTGAATTTGATGTCTGGTCTAATACTGGGATATCAATATACTGCTCTGTGCTGCCCATATCAAACAAATAGCCATATAATATAATAAAACTCAATTGAGATTCACACAAAACATACATATATTCAAATTTAATTTGCCAAAGTATGTATTACTACACTAATGTCATAATAAGGACAGAAAATTAGAATTAGAATTAGCGTTTTATATCATTTGTTTATATAGTGTCAAGATGTGCATTTTTAAACAGGTACAGAATTGAATAAAGGTGTTATAAGAATGCCTTTTAATTTTTTTCCTGCCAATTTAACATATGTTTTGGGATTTCAAAGGTCTCCACTAATTGGTAAGTATCAACATAGCTTTATTCTTTGATGAAATATACACTGTGAGCTACTGACTTTTAATAAGGTAATGAAGTACATCACAAGAAAATACAGCATATTTTCTAACCATAATATGAGAGGATGGTAAAACAATAATATCTAAATAAGAGCATTATAAAGAATAAAACCAAAGATTATTTATTTTCATATTACATAAGGTCTGGGATTTCTAGGCATGGCAAATACTACACAAAATATAAAATGTGTTTTCAGAGCTGCCAAGAAGGACTGAAACAGAATAACACCACAAGGAAAGCACAACATATAAAGACTGTAAAAAGGGATTGTTAAGGGAAAAATCAAATTCAACAAAACAGTGCAACTAACATCAAAATAATCACTGTTCTGGGAATTATATAATTCTCACCCAATATACATTTTCTATGCAAGGAAAAAAATCCTATTAAAATCTAAATGAATCTTTCATTTTTTTACATCTAAGGGGATATTTATCAAGTACATATCAATTATGTTTCTTTCTTCTATTTAATATTTTATTCTCTTTTACAAAAATAAAGTTTTAAACATAAAATAAAAAACACAATTAGAGCATCCACCAAACACTCAACCCTGACCCTGCTTGAATCTGAAAATACACCATCTAAAACCTGTTGAGGTCATGTAAAAGCCAGTGGCAGAGGTCCCTTGAACCATTTGAAGATGTTAATAGTCTTCATGATGTGCGAGCTTTTTTCAGAGGGTTTTTTGCCTGAAAATGCAATCACTTTGAGCAATTCAATTTTTTTTCCTGACAAAAACTTGATCAAACTGTGCTTTATGTTATTAACCCTGAACTCGCTGATTCCGGTTTTTCTAGTTTTTTTTTAGAAACCATTTGTGTTGTGAGTTCATTCCAGTTCATTCGAGGTATAAAAAACGTTAAAACTCAACCTTTAATAAATAGCCCCCTTACAGTATCTGGTGTTCTTGCTTTAGGTGGGATTATGCTGGAATAAAAGGCAAATATTTTGAACTGTGGGTAAAACATATCTAATTGATCTCTCTCCCTCTGTCCTTTCCCAAGTTACAGACTGTCTCTCTGCTGTCTCCTCCTGGATGTCACAGCGCCACCTGAAACTGAACCTTTCAAAATCAGAACTTGTTATATTTCCTCTAAGATCTTCCTCTGTCCCTCAGATATCACTCACAGTAAACAACACTATCTTTCATTCCACCACACAGGCATGCTGCTTAGGAGTTATACTAAACTCACATCTGTCTTTTTCACTACACATTCAAACACTTCCAAAACCTTGTTGTATTCAACTACGGTCATATCATATGACCATATCTCGGTTCAGAATCAACCAAAACACTTATTCAGTCTCTTATCATCTCCCGCCTTGATTACTGTAAACTACTCTTTGCAGGTATTCCAACAAGTCGTCTTGCACAACTCCAATCTGTTCTAAATGCGGCTGCTAGACTCATTCATCTATCTAACTGCTCAACATCAGCTGCTCCCATATTCATGTCCCCTCACTGGCTCCCAATCGCCTCTAGAATCAGATTCAAATTACTAACCCTCACATTCAAGGCCCTTAACAATGAAGCCCCTCCCTATATTTCATATCTGGTCTCCAAATACACTTCTTCACACAACCCTCGCTCTGCTTCAAACCTTCGCCTTGCTTCTTCACTCATCACTTGTGTCCATTCTCATCTTCAAGACTTCTCTTGGGCTTCTGCTTTTCTCTGGAACTCTCTTCCTTGAGCTGTCACACTTTCCAAACTTGCAAACACTCATTAAAGACCCACCTGTTAAAAAAAGCTTATTGAATGTACCTTAATTAATAAATCCCTGCTGTATCATAAAATTGTGTCTAAAATCCTAATGTTTTATACCCTTTAGATTGTAAACTCTAATTTGTAGTGCCCTCCTATCCTATTGCACTCTGTAAACCCTTGATTGTTATCCACCATGAATTCCCTGTTTGTTATAACTAAGGTAAAGCACTGCGTTGGCGCTTTATAAATAAATGATGATGATAATAAATTGTTTTCTGAACACAACCGAGCAGCAAACATCAGTGTGCAGACTGACAACTATACTCATTCTTTTATTCTAATGAAATCACTGTTGAGTTATGATCAGATACTCTTTGGCACAAAAGGCCAAATTGGATCTTACTAGAAGATTAGTACTCAATGATATGAGGACCACTGTCCCCTAGAGATGTACAGATATTCAGAGGTGCCTTAGAGATGATGACCTAACACTGATATTTCTATTGCCCTGATTTGTAATCTAACATGAATTTTATTATGAAGCAAACACTAATCAAGGAGTGACTCATGCAATGTACAGGCACATGTGAAGATATAAAGAAGTTTTCCACAGTCTTTTTAACTGAAGGTCAAGTAATGTGCAAAACATATAGTACCTCTGACTATCTTTGTCTCTGCTGAGCTTATTTTGCACTCCTAAGGTACAGTATTAGTAATGCATATTTATTTTCATTTCTGCTGGTATATTTACTCACTCCCCTGTGATAAACATGATTTCCATGATGTGTAATTTCTTAATTTTAATACCCTTTTACTCATCATATAGGCACACACATTTGCCATGAAATAATGAAACCATTTCAAAAGAAAGTGAATATAACAAGTAGGGAAAAAAGTAAACTTGATTTTTTTAATTAACTGATACACAGCCCTGAACATATATCTAAAATCATGAAAACTAAGGTTAATTAACATAAAAAGCTCACTAGTTGAGATGCTGAATTTTGAATTTCAGCCATGCTGCAGTAAGTGCCTTGATTTTCCAGTAATGACCTAGTTCTCCTAATGAGCAACATTAACCCCTGGCTGTAGCTGTCCAGGACTTAATTGTCAACTAAAGCTGAAATGGGACTTTGCCGATCTGCAGGTATGTGGTATATTAGCTCATGTTATTCCCTAATAAATATATTTGTTGCTAGGGCAACAGGAAAATCAGGTCTACCACTTGTTTTCCCTTTTATGAGCAAATGGAAGACAACTAGATGCTTTATTAGAGACTGGAAAACAGAATACCCACATTCTTCCATTGTAATTTTAATTTGTATGTAGGGTTTTTGTGTAATTTTAAACTGAATGATTTTATAGCCTCTTAGTTAAGGTATGTATAGGCGTAAAGACATATAAACAGTTTTACCTTTTTTATGATTTGATCTTGTTTGCTTTTAAAGAGTAGAGAACAGCAATTAGCATGCGATCTATTGCTCTATGAATTTAATTATGGCAGAATTTGTTTCAGAGAACCTCAACAGTCAACTTCCACTTGTGTTCAAACACTTTAGGAGAGTCTGGCACTATATTAATATAGAGCCAAGGGCTAGCACCTTTTTCTGAAATGTAGACAATCAATTGAACTAGACTAATAAACCTCTCTTCTCTGCTTCTTCTCTTCAAAGATATATAATCAGAGATAAGCCATGTGCTTTAAGCACATTTCACTTATTTTACAGTGGCTTTATGCATAGGTGTGTGCAGGACTAGAAGCAACATGTAGTCAACATATGATTTTAAATCATACAATTATGAAGGTAAGTAGAGGCCATTGTCAATAACATACATGTAAAAAGTTCAGCGAACACATCAAAATGAGTCATTTAAAAAGCTAACTTGAATTATTTATTATAATAAATAAAACTATCCTCAAGTATAACAAAAGGTATACATTTGTAGGTTGTAGAGCTCTGTTTTTGAGTTACTTTGTTTTTGAGTCAAATGCTGCCACTTTGCAG
>CM044447.1:63031847-63042692 GCA_024363595.1 Xenopus borealis
CTGCTGAAATGTGCTTAGTACAGGGAATGCCTATGTTACCTTCCTGTACAGGCTATGTGCAAATGTAAGTTTCTGTTCCTGCTGAATTGTGCTTAGTACAAAAGAATATCTATGCTGATATTGTTTTATGTTATGTTTCAATACAGTGCATGAGCAAATTTAGGGATTTTATTGTTCTTTGTAAAGAGGAATACCCATGCTGACACTTATGGAATCCCTTTGTATAGGCTGTATGGCACCAAAGTGACTAGCAAAGGAGCCCGGGACTGTGGGGAGATGCTGAGCGGGGAGGGAACTCTGGGACTGGCACTAAAGGAGGGCTGGTATAAAAGGAAGTTGATTACCCGTCTTGTCTTGCAATGTTACGGGCACCTGGACCACTATGCAGGCTTGGCAACACGTCTGGTCTCTCATTATGGCGACCTATCATCCCACTCTACTCTGTTATAGTATACTGTATTTTGTTAAAAAAAAATTTCAAGGGACTTGTTTCCATATGTCAAAATTATTGTATGTTATAATATTAAAAGTTTTTTGTCACAGCTTCTAGCAGGTAATTGTTTTTAGTCCTTGCCATTTGGGTCTGGTCATTAGGGTTCTCTTCACATGCCCCCCACGGCTGTGGTGGCTGGCATCAGGGGTAACCTATGTGTGGTATAACATGGCAAGAACAGTTTAAAATGTTTTATCAATGGTTTCAATAAAGCTGTGACTGACCGCCACCCATTAGGGAAAATTGAGTCTGGTGTTTTATTGTTAATGTTATCTAAATCTGCTGCAATGATAATGTTTTGGCAACAATTTTTTCTGACTATAAATATTTTACTTGTGGTCAGGCAACAGATACCAATAGACTTCATTGGTTTGTTTGAATAAAAAGTCAATATATGGTTATCATTGGTCCACTCTAAACAGGTAGTTTAATGAACTATTTAAATAGTTAACAAGTTAACTTTTAGTTTGTTATAGAATGACTAATTCTATGAAACTTTTCAACTGGTCTTCATTATCTATTTATTTATTTTTAGTATTTTTTTTTAATGACTTTCCTTTTTCTTCAAACTTCAAATGGGGATCCATCACCCCATCTTAAAAACAAATGCTCTGTCAAGCTACATATTTAGGGGGTTATTTATTAAAGGTCGAGTTGTCATTAAAAAAAAAAAAACAAATTTTTCAGGATAAGAAAAAAACTTGAATTTTTATAGCTTTATTATGCCCCATTTGAAGATTTTTTTGCCTTTATGATTTTCAAGGCATTTAGCAAACCCCCAGGTATTTTAACTTTCCTTCTTCTTTAAGTCGGCATTGTACAATGCCTTCTCGCTTTCTCCTTTGTGGCAAAAGTTTTGTAATTATTGTCTTGTGTCAGCACAATTATGTTCCATGCACAAAGCAATGTTCATATACATATTGGATTTTATTAGAGTGGAAGATGTTGAGTGGCCTGCACTGAGACCTGAAGTTAATCCAACCAAATACATGTGGGATAAATTGGAATGCTAATTTCAAAGCAGGACTGGTCCCCAACATCTGCGCCTGACCTTACTAATGTTCTTGTGGCAGAATGGAAGCAAATTTCCACATCAATGTTCAAAATCTAGTAGAAAGTATTTCCTGTATAGCAGCAAAGAAAGAAATACTGTATGATTATTATCTGCTTAGTTGCCTTGCAGAGCTTATTTGTGTATATATGTTAGACTGCAGCATGCACTTATAGCTAGTGATGGGCGAATTTATTCACATGGGGCAAATTCGTGACGAACTCCCGCGATTCGCCACTGGCGAATAAATTTGCGAAACCCCAGCAAAAATTTGCCATTGAAAATTCACCAAAAAAAAGCGAGTCGCGCGTCATTTTTGACGCGATGCGTGCCGAAAATGACGCGACGGAAACAGCGCGCGTCGGAACCAATTTGCGAATTTCGCTGGAAACGGGTGAGATTCGCCCATCACTACTTATAGCTTTTGCATGGCAGATATATTGGAATTTATGGATTTATTCTCATATTGAAGCAGTCTATATACATTTAAAATGCTCACTAATGTTATTTAAAGTGATATATAGTATATCTCCCCCACTTGTAACCCATTTCTCTTGATGGTGTTAGTTGTTTTATTATTTCCTTGGGTGCATTATTGCCCACTACTTCATGTTATTGTCATGTATAATTAATAAAAACTAAGTTTTAGAATTGAGTTGGGAGCCCCTTATTTTTGAGACGATCCAATCAGCTTTGGTATGGTGCTTTTTTCTACAATGTATGATAATTTGATATGATAAGTTAACAGCACTTATGTTTGGGCACAATAATAATAAACAATGCCTGACAAATACACAAATTTAAGTGACAAGTGAGAAAGTGTGGCCAACAGATTAGACTAGGATGGCTGGACATCTTGCTTTAGCCAGGACATGATTTTGAGCACTCTGCTCCCTCCTCCACCACCAGAAGCAGGACTTAAATTTTTCATTCTTTTTGCAGGGTGTCTATAAATATAGAGGTTATATAATAATAATATATATGTTACCTTAATTAAACTAAATTGTTTAATTCTCAGAAGAGTAGCCAGTAATGTACCTAATATTGCAGGCCAACACAAAACTCTTAGAAAGGGCAGAAATAGTCATCTAGAATGTAAAGTACATTCTTTGGGAACTGTAATCTGTTCTCTCAAAAGTAAACTTCAATATCTGAAATCATTGACTATGAAGATTTTCATTCATCCAGGTCATGGTATATCTAATATAAGTAATTCTAAAACAACTGGACTTGCTGAGTAATTATTGAAGACGTTTCACTACTCATCCACGCAGCTTCTTCAGTTCAACTGACTGGTATGGGAAGTTCTCGGCATATAAACTCTCCCACTATATGCCCCATACCAGTCAGTTGAACTGAAGAAGCTTCTCGGATGAGTAGTGAAAAGTCTTCAATAATTACTCAGCAAGTCCAGTTGTTTTAGGATTACTTATATTAGATATACCTGGATGAATGAAAATCTTCATAGTCATATTGCCTTTCGTTTTGGTGAGAATACTCTAAAACTGGTTCGGGAATATGAAAGAACAGCAAGAAAACTGGCAGACTATCGAAACCATCTACACTTTGATCTCAGATGCCGACATCAGGGACGCACCCCTTGTAGCCGACGTCTGGGTTCCCCCGTAAAATGTCACAGAGCCAACAAGATTCTACAAAAAGACCAAAAGCATCTACTAAATGAACAAGTAAGACAGATCAAATTTACCATTGAGGCCTTTAAGCAGAAACTTGAATGTCTGAAACAGATTCTGGCAAAACAACTGCCTGATGGGACTCTGGAAAGGGTGTTTTTTTTTGTTGAACATGCACAGATGGCCCAACACATTAAAACTAAGGAGAGATATATAAACAAATTCACCACCTTACTGTCACGAAGTAGCAGTTGGAAAAGGACAGAAGAACTAACCTTGAGGCAGAAAGATAAGACACCAGAGAACACCAGAGAACACCAAAGACACGTGAGTAAAGAACCAGATAGGGTATTAACTCAGCTGGAAAAGGACGTGCTAGTGATAGCTTGCCTACAACAACATGAAAAGGTGAAAGCCATTGATCGAGTTTTATACCACCGTCTGTACCCCAGAGAAGCCACACCATGCTTATACGGACTCCCAAAGATACACAAAGAAGGAGTCCCACTAAGGCCCATTGTCAGCAGCATAAATTCAGTGACATACAGCATTGCAAAGTTCTTAGCCTTGTTGGTAGGCAATACAGATCATCATATCCAGAATGCCAAAGAGTTTGTAACCAAGATTAATGGTGTTACACTAGAGGCAGAAGAAACAATGGTATCTTATTATGTCACTTCATTGTTCACATGTAGACCTATGACAGAGGCAATTGAGACTGTAAGAAATCGACTGCAGCAAGATAACACTCTCAGCAGCAGAACAAAGCTCATTCCTGACCAAATATGTTTGTTGCTAGATTTGTGCCTTAACACCACATCCTTCAAATACAAGGAGCTTTTTTATAGACAGAAACATGGCTGTGCAATGGGTTCTCCAGTCTCTCCCATTGTAGCTAACTTGTACATAGATGAAGTGGAAAGAAGGGCCTTACTTACATTCCAGGGAACAACACCAAGTCACTGGTTTAGGTATGTGGATAACACTTTGGTAAAAATCAGATCCAATGAAGTGGCAGCCTTAACAGAACACATTAACTCAGTGGATGATAACATCAAGTTCACAAGGGAAGATGTCCATGAGAACAAACTTGCCTTTTTGGACTGTTTGATATGCATCCAAGAGAGGGGTAACTTGAAAACGGAATTGGGTGTCATTAGTACTCTGCACCACAGGGCAGAATGTGTGGCAACTGATACAGAGTCCAAAGACAAAGAGCAAAAACATCTCAGAGGAGTGTTGAAAGCTTGTGGCTACCCAGACTGGGCTTTTGTCAAAATAGCAGCAACAAAGCCCAACAGGAACAACAAAAGAAATAAATGCCCAGAGAAACATAGTAGGAGAAACATAGTCATTCCATATGTAGCTGGAGTGTCAGAGAAACTCAGGAGGATTTTCAACAAACACCACGTGTTTTTCAAACCTAGCAAAACACTGAGACAAAAACTGGTATGCCCAAAGGATCCAACACCAAAAGCAAAACAAAGCAATGTGGTATATGGAGTCCAGTGTAGCGAGGAGTGCACAGATCTATACATTGGGGAGACAAAACAACTGCTCACCAAGTGAATGGCTCAGCATAGGAGGGGAACTCTACAGGGCAAGACCGATGGTTTGAAAGAGGCGTGAAAGAAGCGATTCACGTCAAGGTAGAGAAACCATCCCTGAATAGAGGTGGGGGCCTTCAACACCAGCTGTCTGCTACATACAATGCTGTTCTCACATCGGTACCCAAGCGGTTTCAGAACACTTCACACATCCATTCATGCAACTCTCAAAGTAACACCTGTGTCTAGGAGTTGCATGACACATTGGTAATCCTATCACAAGTAACTACACAGAATCAAATTCAGATTTCACCTCTTTGAAGAGTTACAATGTGCCATTGTGATTGGATTAGTGGAAGAGTTTATATGCCAAGAACTAAACATACCAGTCAGTTGAACTGAAGAAGCTGCTCAGATGAGTAATGAAACGTCTTTAATAATTACTCAGCAAGTAGAGTTGTTTTAGAATTACTTATATAAGATATCTGAAATCATTCCAAATTTTTCATTTAAAAAAATTAGTATTCATCATATTATAGTGCAATTTGACTAATAATACTCCTGATGTGCAATGTTAACAATACTAATATTAATACAAATAGCATTATTATTATTATTATTAATAATAATAATAATAATAATAATAATACAGGTATAGGACCTGTTATCGTGAATGCTTAGGACCTGGGGTTTTCCAGATATTTACATAAGTTGGATCTGCATATACCTTAAGTCTAGTAAAAATTACTTAAACATTAATTAAAACCCAATAGAATGAATTTGCCTTCCATAAGGATTAATTATATATTAGTTGGGATCAAATAAAAAGTTATGTTTTATCACTACAGAGGAAAATTAAATAGTTTTTAAAAATGTATTTGATTAAAATGGAGTCTATGTGACATGGCCTTTCCTGTAATTCTGAGATTTTTGGATAATGGATCCCATACCTGTACTAATACAATGTAATTATACAAAAAAAACACATGATTGTGTGGAGTTTAATTTGTATGGTGGACATGAGGCCCAGAAAAATCCATGAATGTTTTATAAGAATAAAATACTAATACAATTAATACTAATAGTATTATAAAGTCCCCTAAAAAAATGCCAGACTTGCAGCAGTTACTTGATAAACGAGGAGTTCATTTACTCAGAGTGATTGGGTTTGCAATGGTGTTAAAGGCTGTTAATCACTTGTAAATCGGCCACAAAGAGTGATTCATATTACCTTATATCCTAGCTGATGTACATTAGTAATGACATATTTCCATTAAAATAGTGATATTACCAAGTTTCTCTCAAGCGATAGCTCTGTGAAACATAAAATATGTTCAAAGTAGCAGAGATCACAGATATTTTTCCATGAAGCAGCACTGGGAACTGGATAATGGCTAGCATTTAAGGGCATTAGCAGAAAAATGATACTGTACCTTATTTCACCTCATCATTATTGTGCTGCATCTTTATTTTATTAAATTAATGCAGGGACACTAAAGAATGCAATTTCCTGTTTTTTATGGAAATTCTTCTAATCAGGACTGTTGTTCCTAAGCATGGATGCTCCTTTAACGAAAGCACTTTGTAAGATGCAGGAGGAAATGTGATCATAACACTTTAATAGTTAAGTGACTTTATAAGAAAAATGATTCCAAATGTTTTCTAAAGCTTCCAAACCGCACCAAAGAACATTATCGTAATATTATGTTTCCCCATGCCTCCATTATTTCGGCTCGCTATCCTTAAAATGATACTTGGATGCAAATGTGACTTATAAATTGTTTAAAACAAAACCAGGAACTTGAGCAAGTAAATGTTTTCACTGCATGATTTGAAATATTTTTCTTCACAGTTGGAGAGCCAATTATCTGAGCAGTATAGGTAGTGAGTGTGGAGTCGGACAGAAGACATTTTGTATTGCGGCAAAAGTCTTACTTGGAAAGCATGCAGTTGTATTATTACAATTTAGTATTTATACTTCTCTGAATTTCACCTGGAAGAAAAAACTTGTGATCTGCTGTACTGCAATCTATATAGCACCATTTAAAGTAAAAACAAATGTTGGCTTGACATTAAAACTACAGCTTGAACATTAACAGTCTTCTTTCAAAAGCAAAGAATTCTAAAGCATGGTGCTAGACGATAGGGCATGTCATACATGAGTCTGGACCAATTGGCATAAAATGTAGTGTGGGTGTTTACTTGCTTACATTTATTGGCATACAGGTTCTTCTCATTATTGTTCATGTAATCACATGCTTTTGTTTCACGTGGGAATGTCAGTTAGAAAAACTATATGTTAGCAACTGGTGCTTTAGTGTGTGCTTCTTCAGGATTACCAATGGTGCAGTCCAAGACTGTTCTTCACACAAGAAATAGGAAATAGTACTGAGTTATAGAATAATCCAGAACCCAAATACTGTAGAACTCCATTGGGTACAAAATGGAACATCTTTCTTGTAAGTAATGACACTACCACTAATGGAAATGCTAATGAAAGTCTGAGTGACATCAGTCTTAGGGGCAGATTTACTAAAGCGCGAAGTGTCTAACGCTAGTGCTAATTCGCTAGTGTGACGTCATTTTGCAACTTCGCAAATTCATGAACATGGACTCTGGCGAATTTTTGCTAGCGAAGTAGATAGACTTGCGCAACTTCGCACCCTTATGCCAGGCAAAAAAAAAATGTAACATTTTTTCTAAGTCCCCAAAAAACACTGGCGTATTTTAGCATAGGAGGGTGATAGTCTGAAAAAGAACGATCATTTTTTTGGGGGGTTACCCTCCTTCCCCCCTACATTTCCTAACATATGGCAACTCAACTATAGAGGGGGCACATGTAGGTCAATAGGACAACTTTATTTAATTTATTAAAGGTTTCCTGGGCTTGTGTAGTGGAATGTAGTGGTTATAACATATACTTCTATTTTACTCTTAAGTTCCCGCCATATGCAAATTAGGCATCGCTAGCATAACTGCGCTCTGCCTGGCGAACAAACGGTAGCACTACTTCGCTAACGTTCACTGCCCTGAGCGCAAATTCGCATCTTAGTGAATTTGCATAGTGCTGGCGAAAATTCGTCTGGCGAAGTGCGGCGAACGCTAGCGAAACCAACGCTAGCGATTTTGCGCATCTTAGTCAATTGGCCCCATAGACTCTTCTTGACTCCAATATAAAGAATAAATCTCTAGCATATTGTCTAGAAATTGCTACTCTTAAGGTGCAATATTGATGCCACTCAAACCTGACATATGTGCCTCAAATCAGACGCACGTTCATAAATGAGCCCATATAGTCAAAACAGAATTTATGCATTTTGCAAATTGAAAGCAGTTTCAGTTTTGCTCATATTGTGGGGTACACAAACAAATAAGCTATTGAGATGCTCAATTATTATGATGATCCCTGCATAACAAATACCAAAAGCAATTGTTATTGTGTTTATTCTTGAAGCAGGGTGTTTTAATGTGACGGTTGTTAGCAATGATTATAAACTACATTACTTAAAAATGTATTTTTATAAGAAGCAGATAAATAAGAGAATGGGTTACTATAGTGTTTACCACAGCAAAATTTTTTTGTATATTTATGCCAAGTGTAACCATTATGTTGTTTGGTCAGGTCCTCACACAACCTAAACCTACTGTAGCTATGGATATTTACAATTGCAGATATGAATGTAATAGATGTTATGTGTGGTCTAAATGCAAGGGATTGGCAACCCCTGCCACCCCAGTTGTTGGATAACTACATGGGAAGACGTCTGTGAGTTTCAAAAATCCATCCAGGCCATCCCAAAAATTCAGGTCTACCTGTACTTACAGAGAAGATCATTATATTTTAGCCAAAAAAATTTGCCACCTTCAAGCAGGTCTTAAAATTTGCAGTCATCTAATGAAAAATATTGCAATGCTGGAAGTGAAATTCTGTGACTCTTTCTACACATTCCATGACTTTTTTAACTTTTTACATTTACCCATTATTTTCCCATTTCCATTTAAGTGTGACTATATATACCATCTTAGTTATAAATAGGGCAGAAAAAACATATTCTACTTTAAAGAGATGCAGAAATTAAACTCTTTTTTACATCTATTATAATATTGGCTTTGAAAGCTACTTCTACCTGCCATAAAGTATTTGCATGATACTTTTACATTACCTGTCTGATCCCCCATGTTCCTATATGAGGGGGCTACCATATTTGTGCAGCAGGCATTTGTTATCATTAGAAACTGTGACTAACAGACTGAGATGGGACTGTTAGGTTGGCAAAGTCAGAGTGTCAGACAGTCAGGCTTAGACATTTCAGCTAACAGTTATATACAAAAACAAACCTCTCAGCAAGAAATTATCTACATGACCTATAAGTAACATTTAATGTACATTCCTATGTTAAAATTCATTTTTTAGGGGCCGATGTACTAATTTCACGTGAATAGATCAAAGTTCGATCGAATTCAATTGAATTTTGAACGTAGGATTTATTCGTTTGTTCGAATATGCAAATTTTGGCATATTCGATCATCGAATACGAATGGTCGAATGATCAAATACATTCGAATAGATTTGAATGAACGAATATTCGATCATTCAATCAGCGAAGGATTTAAATTTTAAAGTTTATTCGATTGCCTACTTTGCCAGATTGGACCTACCGAATTGCAATAGAAGCCTATGGGAGCACTCCCATAGGCTTCTGAGGCTAAGTCCTGATCAAATAGGATTCGAATGATCAAAGTCTTCGATCGTTTGAATCGTACGAATCATTTGAATGATCGAATGATTTATTCGACTGATCGAATAAATTATTCGACTGATCGAATGAATTAGTATTCGATCGTCGAATGATCGAATATCGAATAAAAGGTAGCCTAAAACTATTTGTTTAGCATTCGACGATCAAATGCTAATCAAATATCGAATTTGGTCAAGCTAATTATGAGGAATAATAGTAAATTTGCCCCTTAGTGTCAGTATCACTTTAAATGGAAATGTTAAAAACAGTAACCCATGACAATGATCCAGTTAAAACTGTTTACAAGACTGAAGTCCCAGCCAGCTTAAATCTGCTTACAAGGGCAACCAAAGGAATCCTTTTCTGGTGCACGGACCGCCAAGTAAAGTACCACCAACAGCTATTTAACCACAAGTGAATGTCTATTCAGCTTCTGTCTAGCTAAGAATGCTTTTAGTACCAGTTAAAAGTAATGAAGGATTCTGGGAGTTACCAGTTGATGACAGTTGCATAGGCAAAGGTCCTATTCTAGCAGAACCCCTTAAAGCTGAGTCCAATTCACCTCCACAGACCACCATGTTACATGAAGATACTGCTGTTAAAAAAGAACTCCCTTTGTATTATAGAACACATTCCTTGTGCAAAATACATAATCCATATAGACTGTTAAACACATATCTACAGTACGTAATTATACGTTCCACTGAACCTTCCATCAAAGGGTCTGCGGTGGGTTTTCCTCTGAATTGATACTGTAATGTTCTGTGCTAGGATCAACTAGCCATGTTAATATTTTGCCAACAACCTAGGCTTGGCAGGTTATTGGCAGCCACTTCTGGCAATGAGTCTGAGCAGTTAAAAGTCTGCTTATGACTTACAGGTAAGTAATGTTATAAATGTATATAAAATGTTCCACTTAACACATCTGTTTCTGATAACTGCCTTTCTGTGAAGAAGTGAAGTCCAAAGTATTTCCACTAGAAACCACTTGTGCTACATGAACAGCCTCATGTTGTGTTTACACCTATCAATGTTAAATCAGCCTGTAAAAATAAATTCATGCACTTCAATTTAAAAAAGGAAAAATGGCATGAAATGTAAAGGTCTGTCAGTCAGTCTCAGATACCACAAAGGCATAGAAAAAGCCAATTTCAAGAGGGATGAGAGCAGTGTTTGTTTTTATAGATATTGGGATGAGACCCCCAAAATAAAATTAAGCTGATTTTCTGTTGTTTTCTTTAATCAAAGATTAAAATTTTAGAACTGAAAAAATTAAGAGGGCTAACCAGATGCATAAAAACTATTTTCAAATTTTATAGTGACATTTTTATGCGTAGCTAAAAGAAGCAAATGATTGTCATCCAGAAAGTAATTCAGAAAA
>CM044447.1:63045986-63056165 GCA_024363595.1 Xenopus borealis
CACCACTTAAGTGTACTGGCATATGAAAGAACACATCTGTAAAAGTGGAAGAAATTGGGCTAAACACTTAACCTGTGCATATCTTTTAACAGCACAGGCCAGTGCATTTAATCCCATGCTTGCTAGTTGCTTGAGTAGCAAATATGCAAAAGCAAAGCATTTATCAATTTGGTGGCCATTTTTGGTCTGAAAAGTGCTTACAACTGCACTGTTCAATTTCCTGTACAGGTCAAAGGGAGTCAAGGGCACTTTGAAGCCAAAGCACTGTGTGTCAAAGTGCCGCTAAAAAGGCAAATACAGGTTGTTAACTTCATCAGGCAATTGGCTCATATATGGGTTCAAAATAATGCCCTGCATGATCAAGAAGAAGCTGTGCCTGTGAAAAAAATGGCACTGTATGAAGGTTCTCAACGAGATCCAATATAATGTGATTGTTGACTTGGGAGCCAAACATTAGATCAACCTGAATTTGTCCATGTAGGTAGCTAAACTGGCCATTGATTTGCTGATTGAAAGCCCTTGCTAATGAACAGTACCTTCCAATGTAGCCTGACTCAGTTCCAGGTACAAACACAAAGGTGCCAGTTTGGAGAAACTGAAATCCAATAAGGGATCTGCAACATGCAATAGTCAGTGGAAATAAGTAAAATACAAACCATGTATCATTGGCATAAAAGTCACATATACAACATACCTGCTCCCAATCCAATATTCATTCAACAATATAACATTTCAAGTGCAGTGTAAACTGTACAATAGCTGCCTCCAAATTTGATGACAAGTCAGTTGGACCATGCTTCATTTACTACTATACAATAATTAATATCAAAATTCAATGTGTATTCAACATAAATAAATAAAAAATACAATAAAATACAAGAAATGTAGTTTGAATCTAAATCATGGAAATGTAATATTGATTTTAAATCAATGTCACTGAAGCAAATTATCCATAAGGCCTATAGGCACAGAGTCAATTCCTTTAAAACATCTAGCAACTGCAGCTTCTCCACACACTTCTCTATGCTAATACCAAGTGCAAGCTTGCTGTTGCCCCTACTTTGGTGTGTAAAGCAAGAAGTAATAAAGCAAGAAATCCATTCACCTAACTACTCCCTTGACAAGGTAGCAAGTACATAACCCCCCATGTTCATCTACAGTTCACTGATGTTGCACCAGTCAAATAATATACACAAAGGGAAGAACATGGACATGTGTCATCTGTACCTCACAGGCACAATTTACAGCCTCAGTATTTGGAGCAAAGAACTCTGCTTGACTGCAATGGGCATATTTATGCCAGAACTTTTTGTAGTAAAAGCAATAGAAATTTGCACACAATTTCTTACATTCATTTTTTTCTATTTTGCACTTTTTTTTTTTCTCTACAAGCTTTTAGTAAACTTTAGATCAGTGCTGTCTAACTTATTTTATATAATTGTACCATTAGTTCCATTATCTAATGGAGCCTTTGAGTAGACTAAGGTCTACTGGCCTCCAGTTGGACAGCCCTGATTTAGGGGGTTTGCTTGGTATTTTCCATGTCTCAGTTTTCTCTTCAGGCATTTTTAAATAGGTGCATTGTCTGCCATTATTTTTTGTAAGCTTCCCAGCTCTGCTCTCTCCTCAAAGCCTGCCCCAGCTTTGCCCACCATAGAACCTTTTTCACATAAGCCAGTAGCTTAGTATAAAAATTCAAAATGTATTTAGTCCTTTTAAAAATCAATACAAGGATTTGCCATATAAGGACAGAACCATTACGCTTGACGCATTTCATAGCCCTCCGGCTACTTTCTCAAAAGCCTTTTGAGAAAGTAGCCGGAGGGCTATGAAATGCATCAAGCGTAATGGTCCTGTCCTTATATGGCGAATCCTTGTATTGATTCTTAAAAGGACTAAATAAATTTAGAATTTTGATGCGTCGCGTCATTTTCGACACACGTCTCGTTTTTTTTTTTTAACGCCAGCGAATTTTCGGCAGGCAAATTTTTGCTGGAGTTTCGCGCCTGGCGAATAAATGCGCCCATTATTACAGATGAATCCTTGATTAACCGGTGCAGTTTCCATGTGCAGCACACTTTGAGTCTTTTCCTTGCCGGGGAGCTCCCAACAAATTACCTTGTTTTGCACATAAGCCAGTAGAACTGCACATTTCTGCAAATTCCCAGTATGGCATACACTGAAGTCTGCTTATACTGCACCAATGTTATCAGAGACCAAACATATTTTCAAAATTATTTGACACAAATTCATTTGAACGTAGATACTGTTTGTTCAGAGAAAGGGTCATAATAGCCTCAGGGATGGGCCAATTTTGTAATTAATTTATTGCAAATTAAAAGATCTAACTGATTCTGATGTACATCATTAATATAAAAAACATTTTATTGTTGTAGAACCCAATTGCTTTGAGGCCAATGCATTTATAAAAATCCCAACCTTACAGGGACTTTTTAAGCATATTTTCTGTATGCTCTAGGCTCATCCAAATGTCTGCATCTAATCAGGTGCTTAAGTCATACCATAATATTACATCAGTAAACTGTGCTCTGCCTACATGTGTTTAAGACTAGGTGAAATGCACACCAATAGATACAAAATAAAGACATTATGTTTGATCCCATTTTTTCCCCCTTTCAAAATTTGGTTAGCAAGAAGTCTGCCCAAAACAAACTCCTTCGACCTTGGACAAACGAATATTCCACAGCACAGCCTTTTTTGAATATCATCCAAAGCCCACAAATTGGAGATTATTTTGGACCTTCTCCCAGAACAAAGACAACTTTAATTCAAAAGGCCACCTGAGGGATGAAAGCAGAGGCATACCCTAAACATTATTGAAGGTTATGGTTTTCTAGTCCTAATTTCTTACTGCCAGGAAAGGAAACTATGATATTCCAATAAGAAGTAGATAAAAGCCATGGTTATCCAGAGCAAGGACCTACTAACCATAAATAAACCTCTAGGCACACATCTACTTTTAAGTGTGTTACCAACAGAAATGCGAGTGACAAGCAGAGCTGAAATATGATTCGCACACAAAAAGAAAAGGGTAGTAATATTTATTATTGACCTAGTATTCTTTTGGCATAAATTTTCACTAAAGACTTAACTTTATTTATTCAACATTATCTCATTCTTTACTCTGGCAGCACAGTACCAGAAAATATGATGGGGTGTAACCATGGAATGCTGTAGAAACAGGACTGATCTGTTTGTGAAGTGGATACGGTGAAATGTAGCCGAAAAAGTGAGGCGTGAGTAGAATGGTACAATTGAATGCATTGGAAATTAAAGTTGGGTGTGTTAAATAGAAAATGCATGAATGGTTATTCTACATTAATGCAGTTTAGATGAGCTTTGAGTAGAGGACTGAATTACAACAGTGGAGCGTAGGCCAGAACAGAGTTGGGTCTAAAAAATCAGAGTATATAATGAATAAACTACCCCCTCTGTAAAATATAAGGATATTATAAGCTACTGAGGAGTTCCAAAGGCTGAATGTTTTTACACAGGTCATGGAACTTTGAGGTATCTTCTAATATCCTCATATTTTATATACAGGGGATATATTATTTATTATCATTCACAAGTTTCAGTAAGTCATGTTACATAAATGACTTCATTAAGCTCTGATTATAACTGATGACATCAATAAGCACCATTTATAAGGGTATAATTTACAGGTTATTCATGGCTCTTGTGTACAATATTTATAGATCTCCAAGCACCAGCAATAAATTTATTATGGAGCAAAATTAGCCACCCGGCATCCATTCCAAAATGCAAAAATGGAAGAAGAAAAGAGGCAACTCTGCTGGATTCTAAAAGTGGGATATTCTAAACTCTTGTTGGCTGTCCCACATTTACTTTATTCATTTTTATAGAATATATAAACACTATTATCTTTGTCTCACTAATATAAGTGAACTATAAAAACTCTTTACTCTCTGTACACGCTATACAGTTAGTCACCCTGCCCAAAAGCAATTATGCTCTCAGAAACCAACCACACAAATCCTTTCCGGTCTAATGATGCCCAAGGTTCATTCAATTGGCCCATTTAAATGTTTTTTTATGTAAGTTCTTTGACTTTTAAACCCTAGTACTAATTCCCACATCATCTATTATATAGGTTCCTGGGTAGTCATACTATGCTACCAGAGTTGACAGTCTAAAATAAGCCTTGGAAAACCATGGCAAAGGGCTGTAGATCTCTTTATAAGCTGCAGTAGATTTGAAACCAGTGTTTTGATGCCTTCTATGGCACAATTATTATGCTTTATTATATTTAGACTGTGCAATTTTTTTTGTCCTACATATCTATACTTGTGGGGAAAAAGCCAAACTTCTATATTCTTCCTATAACATAATATTTATATTTTAGTTCAGTAATTTATATTAATCAAGAAAATTGGATCTACTAGCATTTTATCAGGGTAATAAGAAAAAGGTATATGTTTTGGCAGAACTGTTTAGACGCTTGTTAGATGATCTGTTCCAAAGTCAGCACACTGAGTTGTACTTGGCAATTTCAGATTTTAAAGTTATAGGTGCAATTAGTCCAAAGGAGACAAAGATTGTGTCTATCACAGCAAAACAACGTCTGCAATCATTTACAGTACATTTTCCATCCCAGAACAGAATGAAATTCTATAACAGGGTGAACTTTCATAATTCAGCAGTATAAAGTCTACAAACATATGCAACCTAGATCCATATTTCACAGTGACAGCATATGATAGCGGAATGTAAAGTATTAATGCTGGTGTCAGGGCAGTACCACACTCTGTTGCACTTTAAGAGAAAGCAGCTGCTGAGATGAAATGTATGCCAACCGTCTGAAGACAGAGAAGCAGGGAACATTTCTTCTGTTACAAAGGGGTAAGCAAACAAACAGCGTTTCCTTTGCACTCACCAGGCACAAATACTATTTTGGATTGCAAATGTGTATTATGTACCACAAAGCAGCAGTCAAAGACATGACAAATTAAATTACCCACTGAGTGTTAGAGATATCTTCATTCATCTCACTGGCACCCAAAAGGTTGAGTGAAGAACTGCAAGGAGATCTGAACACCTCTTTTTCATCTTTTGATAATGGGAACTATGCCTGGCTGAAACACAAAAAATGTTTTTAATTTCTGCATTAAGCAAAATGAATACTACTAACAGATCATTTTGACCAGCTGAGATGTATGAGATCATATTAATAACAAATGGATCCATATGGATCTATATGGATACCAGCCTATTGAACTTTTCGACATCTGATATAATAACTTTAGATTGAGCTATTATTGAGCTATTATAAAGTTTGTATCAGGACAAACCTCAAATGGTAGCCATTGTGCAAGAGATGACAATCAAATAGTATAAATGGTGCTGAAAAATAGAAGCCAACAGAATATAGTGCATTGCTAAAGCACAGTTAAATATTTGAATGCTAACATAAATGCTGCCAACATGGTGGCTGGAACTGAGTTAATTATATGTACAGTAGAATAGGCACAAATTTGGTCAGGTTTATTGATTTAAATAAAATGTTTGTTGGACAGGCCGTAGAAGGCTATCCAGTAATAATCCCTCATTTCAACTTCATTTATACTGCTAAGGATGCATTGTTTTCTCTTATTTGATAGACCATCAAACAATATTTCCCCCATGAAGACAAGCTCAAATCAGTAATTAACATAAACATAACATGTATGAAGCTATGTCAGTTCTTTGCATCTGGAAATAGTAGAGAAATGATTAATGTGGGAAATAATCTTAATTCCTTAGATATAACTCACTTAACAAGTTGTATGACCTTCTTGACCACGTTTATCAAACAATTTATTGCTCATTTATAGACTGGACAAAGAAATGAAAGAGGTGCTGTATTAAACATGACAGTATTTGGCAAGCGTATAGTTCAGATCATTGAGAATGCAATTCTGAAATTGAATGAGGAGGTTTCACTGGGCAATAAAACCCACCACATTGCCAGAGAAATGCATTTAAAAGGGAAGCTTCTAATTACTCCATTTATAAACCAACAATATGTTGAACAATGTTAGTGACTAAAAAAATAACTGAGCTTTTCAGATATTTTTCTAGAGGTTTAATTGCATTCATGTCTATCTTTGATACAAATGCTAGTTTTCATGACACAGATCATGTTGAAAGCATTTTTAAATTATTACTGAACAGTAGGCAGTTTAAGGTTTGTTTTTCCTGTAATGTATGACATATAGGTAGAAAGAAAATCATGCCTGGGGGATGTTAAATAATGAGATTGTTTACACCACAACCTTAGTTTATTGGTCTGCCAGGCAGAGTTCAGCATCCACTTAGACTACTACAATTAAAGGTATTGAATCACCAAACTAAAAGACAAATAATAATCTTCTTGCTAAATAAAATACAGCAAATCATCTGTCAGGCAAATAGAATCATACATTGCATCATTTTGATTCCAATACACAGCACAATTCCACATTAGGGGTGGGTGAGGCTTAGGGATGACATGGGCATTGTTAGGATACAAGAAAAGCAGGTGCCTGCACTCAAAAGACAATGTAAACAGGGGCTTGGAATAAACAACATTTCAGCAGTTTCCCTTTCTTCAGGTCATCAGGTGATCACCTGACAAAGTGGAACACCACAGGAAGGAAATGTTGTTCATTCTTGATCCACATGATGTTCCCGAAGGCGGGTATAAACCTTAATGGAGAGACCAATCAGGTCCTCCCTCAGTTAATGGAGATCTCTGAATGCAAGGTTGCATAAGACTTTTTGTTCCAATTGGTCTCAGCCAACAAAATTCTTAAGTCAATAGCATACTCACTAGCACTTCAAATCACTTGGCAAACCTGATCTGGAGTATCAAATATGGTCCAGAAGGTCTGGAGGAAAGCCCTGACATCATGTATTAGTGAAGAGTTCTTCTCCCAGAAAGAAGATGCCCATTCCAGAGCTTTACCTTCCAACATGAGGATCACTCAGATATAGGGGTATATTTATCAAAGAGTGAAGTTAGAGATCACCACAGTCCACTAGAATGAAATACTGCCTCACTCCATTCCTTTCTATGGGATTTTTTAAGGTGTATTTATCAAAGGGTGAAAGTGAAAGTTCACACTAGCAGACTGTGGCAATCTCTAACTTCACTCTTTACCCCATAGTTTGTTGGTTGTAATTCAAATTGGATAAGACACTGGTTCGCAAAATCTCAGGAGGTTTCAGTATCCCGATTGTAGTAAGGCGGTGGTAGAATGCATGGTTCTTTATCTGATGCAGGAGCTGAGGGAAGCAAAGGAGGGTGTCCAGTGGCTGGAGAGGCAGTAGGCATTTGAGTGAGAAGGATGTGGGCCTGTTGAGCTTCATAAACCTACATACAGGTTCTCTCTGAATAAGATGGTGCTTCCTCAGTAAGATCCATAGAACTGATATACTGTCAGGGCCTTAAAGCTTTAGTAGGTTGGAGTTGGGATCAAGGAGAAAGTTATATGCAGAAAAGTCCTATTTGTGGTTTCCAATGGGTTAAGAAAGTAGTATCCAGAAGATCAGGGCAAGCAGCAAGTAGCAAACTCAAAGCAAGAGAGGTCATATACTGATGGATTAAGGCAAGAACACAATTTAGGAGCAACCAGGAACTTTAGAACTATATTGGGCCACTGGCATCCTTTTATTTTGAATTTTCTCACCACAACATGGTGAGGTGATATCACGCTGTGGCCATGGACACCACCATCTTGGATTTAAAGTGGAGCACCCCATAATGGAGTGCTCCCAAAAGTTGCTCTAAATTATTGTTAAACATATGGGACAGTCCCAATTTGCAGGTCCCAAAAAGAATGAGGTTTACTGGAAGTATGTACCTGAGATAAATACAAAATAAATTACAATCTAAGACTACGTAAAATCTGAATTTCAAAACAGACTGACACATTAGATTTTGGTAAATACACATACAGAACATTCACAGTAACGGAAATAAAAGAGTGTTGAGATGGACCCAGGTTTAGATTTTGCTCTTTGTGTATTATACAAAGCAATTTATACATTTAAGAGCAAATATAAATTTTAGGAATGTGCTGAGAAACTTTAACAAACCACAATCTGAACTCCTACAACTTTAGATGGGAAGGGGTTGTGCCTTTCATGGATTAGCACATTCTCAAATCACTGCTGTCTGACATAGCCAAAACACAGGATAAAAAAATAAGATCAGTCAGTGTGAAAGCCCATGCAATACAGTACAAATTCTATTTTTGTCACTTTCCTGTAGTGGGCAATTACTTGTGACATTATTTTAATATATATATATATATATATATATTCATTCATATGATTTACTTCAAATTACTCAAATGCTCTTCAAAATGAGTTAAATTATGTCCATGGGAGTGGTATCCGGCTCTCAACCACTGTGTTTGCCCTCTGTGGCTTCTCACATCACAGTCTAAGAAAATATGAGCTGTAATATTGGGAAAGGTAAGAAGCCCAGCAGAGACCTTTAGTGATAAATGAGTTTGAATCATGTGTCATTCAGACTTCCTGTCAACAGGTCACTTACTATTAAATTACAGCTTGTCAGAGTTCTGCACACTGATTGATAAATGGCAGTGCCAGAACTGATAAGGTTTTTAAACCTAGTATTTTTAATTTTTACACACGCACCTTTAGACAAATAAAAAAGCTGAATGGAAGATAAAAAGTGTAATGCAGCAAAATCAATTTCAGCTCTAGTAGGTAGAGTAATTGTTCATGATGAAGTATACTTCATACTTTATTTTGTGCCAAAATAAACCTTGCGGTGATTTAGTGATATGGATAGATCCAAGTTTCACATTTCATCAAATGCTGGTAATCTGTTTTATCAATACAAACTGCATTTTAATGAAAAAATTCTTTTCTTCAGAACAGTTCTCTTTTAATGCTCTAGAGTTTAATAATTCGTTCATGCTGTAGAACAAGAATGTTTAACAAGACATTAATTCTCAAGAGAAATTTCAGCACAAATACAAAATACAAGCTGTGTGGGAATGTGTTGCATGCAACATGAGTAGGACTCAAAATATTAATCAAACACTAGGTTGCAGAGAAAAAAAATATCAAATAAAACTGAAACGAGACAAAGTCATTTTTTATAGTCAATCTATGAATGTAAATATGACAACCAAGAAAACTGTTTGGATATGAAGCTCAAGTAGTTTTAATGAAGCAAATTAATCCTACATTTAACAAAGATTATAGTATTCAATCAGTAGACTGAACTAAACTTAAACCTGAAACAATTTTTATTACACACAAAGAACTGTTTGTTAATGGTAATACTTGTTTTTCCCCCTCGAAATGTACATAATATTGTTAATTCTATTAAATAAATAAATTTTCATTTTACAAATAGTGAGGCAAGCTATGTAGTTAATTTGATTTATTGCAGCCTTCTGTGAGCCCCATTGCCTCTAAAATCCACGATCCAACAATCAGTAAAGAATATGCCCATACATGAAATATGCAAATTATTAAAGATGCCATTTAACTACAACACAAGCAGTTTTCTTTATTTGTTGCATATGTGTTGTATTATATATCCTACTAGGATTTCACACTGGGAAATAATATTTGCCTATGTATGTGAAAGCTGTGCACAGACTTTAATATTAATCTAAGCTTACCAAAGGAATGTGCTCTAGAGCCCAGGATAGAGCAGTGAGAAGTACATACGCACACCTCACAGTAGTGAAAAAAAACATCATCATGATGAATCATAATGTGGCCAGTCTATCATTCTATCGGAACAAGGTTGAAAATGAAGACACATCATTGGGCAGTAAAACCGCAACTATAAATGTCTAATAAAGGTGTTAGATAGATGAATATATGAGAACTTCCTTTGGAAACTCAAACTGCTGGCAAAAGGCCAAACTTAGTAAATACTTATCTTAAGACCTTTTAGAAATGTTTAAAATAAATCTATTGAAGTCTTTCCATCAGTGAAAAAAAATGTACATAAAAATAAAACTGTGATAAATGTTGTGGCTAGATTTATCTTGGCTATATTAGAGTATTTCTAAATACAGAAGAATACCAGAAAAATATGCTAAATTATAAAAGTTTTATGAAAAATACATGTGAAAACATCTCAGTATATCAGCACAGATACTGTAAACCTAACAACTTGCAATA
>CM044447.1:63061669-63075851 GCA_024363595.1 Xenopus borealis
TACCACAGCCCTTGTTTCCAAAATCTCTCTTGCTTGCTTGTCTATATGCAGTTTTGCATAATTCAGATGTTAGTATGTGTGATTAGATCACAGGTATGACTTCCTCCCTATGACTCTTGTCCTGATGACCATGTCTCTGCAAGCAATGCTGTACTGTGCAACAAAGTAACACCATTCCTCAGTCAGCAAAGCCTTCCTGCAGCTCCTTTACAGGCATGCGTGGGTTTGCCTTTCTGACCAGTTCACTTGGTCTTCCAGATCTTGACTTGTTCCACACTTCCCCTCATCTGTCATTTAGTGAGGACATCATGGACACTAAAAATTGTGAGCAGAAAGTGGTTTTCCATGTCTATTTAGCCTTTGCCAGCTATGTAGGCTTCCTTTTCAGATTCTCGCTTAATTGCTTACAGAAGTCCATGATTGTTGATTGGCAGCCCAAAACTTGGCATTTTCTAATGGATAGCACTCATGTGTCTCTGCACAAGCCAATGTTTTAACTTACATTGACGGCAAGAATATGTGGATACTATATGTCTACATCTTCATAAACTAGTCGATTCTGATTGACTTTAAACAGTTTTTGGAAATAATGATAAAAATAAAAAATCTGATTAAGTACCAGGATGATCAGTCCAATCAGTCTATAGTTTGCATGAATCAATATTGAATTAGATTGAGGGATAGTGATGGGCGAATTTATTCGCCAGGGGCGAATTCATGGCGAATACCCGCGATTCAACGCTGGCGAATAAATTCGCGAAACGCCAGCGAAAAACCGAGTCGCGCGTCGTTTTTTGAACGTGCCGCGACTCATTTCGCAAATTTTTTCTCCAATTCGCAAATTTCACTGGAAATTCGTGAATTTTTCGGCGAAGCGAAACTGTGTAGATTTGCCCATCACTATTGAGGGACAAAAATAATCATAATAAACAAGCACTGATTAGTGTATATACATATCTGAGCTCAGTTATTCTTATGGGTGTTTGGCATATCGGTTGAATGTCTAGCCCTTCTCAGGTGAGCCATACATCTGTGAAATGAGTGGTAGACAACATACAGGCACTCCATAAGTAAATGCTCACATCATTGCTTTTTAGCAAGTGAGGGAATACAAGGTTTATGGAAGATAGCTCATAGTACAAGTTGATCCAGGGACTAGTCAAAGTGTCATTTTGGAGTCAGGAAGGAATTTTTCCCTTCTGAGACAAATTGGAGAGGTTTCAGATGAGGTTCTTTTGCCTTCCTCTTGATCAACTAGCGGTTGTTAAAAAGTTGAACTTGTTGGACATGTGTCTTTTTTCCACCTAACTTACTATGTTCCTATGTATTTTCTTAATCCTAACAGACATTATATCAGTAACACCAAGAAAAACCTTCCTAGTTTTCATACTACTAAAGTTATATTGTAAAGGGTTAACTAAACACAAGAATTAAAATTAGAAATCAGACTTAGGACAAATGAATCACCTTAGTTCTTTAGCCTTAAGATTTTTATTTTCTTAAGATTTCTTATTTTCTTTTTTTTATTTTGCATCTCTGCAAAATTATGCATTTTAAAAAGACTGCAGGCAGTGAAATGATTGTCACTCATGCAAATAATCACTTACTTACACTGTGTGAGTTTGGTTTGGATAAAGCAAATTACCATTTGAAAATAACTCAAAAACACTCTGGGCTAAGAGGCTGCTATATAAATCTTAGTTTGGCCGTAGTAATTCTTAACCTTTCTCTTCTCCTTTTCCACTCAGCTACGTTTCACAGGAGCAGGACAATCCGTTAGCAAAATGAACTCAACAATGAACCATTTATTGCAAATTCTACCATATGATTAGGAAATATGAATACAAGATCTTAAATGAAAACTATACCCCCCCCAAACAATGTAGGTCTCTATAAAAAATATATTGCATAAAACAACTCATATGTAAAACCCTGCTTTATGTAAATAACCCATTTTCAATATACTTTTTTAGTGGCATGTGCCATTGGGTCATCCTAAATAGAAAATAGCCATTTTAAAAAATAAGGACAGCCTCTTGGGATCGTATGATTCAACGGTGCACACAAATATACCAAACAAACTATAAAGTTAGGTGTCTTTTGCTTCCACACTTCTTCCTGTTACAGTTAGAGTTGAAATATTTCTGGTCAGGTGATCTCTGAGGCAGCACACAGACCATCACAAAATGGAGGTTCAAGGCAAGAGATGTAAACGGTCAATATTTACTTGAATATATATACCAGTTTGGTAAGATTCTTTAATATGTCACTTAATTTGAAATAATAATCTGTTGCTCAAGTATTCATTTTTGGGGTATAGTTTTCCTTTAATTCTTGCCGTTCCACACACATCTATATGACCCAAACACACTTTATTCAAATATTACCTTTATAAACAGACATTTTCTTTTGCTTAGGAAAAAATTATGAAGGAAACTCATATTTAACCATGTACTTGCCACAGAATAAGGACCTGACTGTGATGTGCAGTAGATTCTAAGTTTCTGCTTTCCTCTAAAGTCTGTAGGGAAAAATTAAACCACATATGGACATGTGGTGCAGGCTATGGCCACCAAGGAGGGCACCTTAAATTGAATAGTAAAGTGCAGCATACTTTATTGACATGGCAATTGGCTCATTAGAGTTTATACATTGGCTGCAAGAAATATCGTATTTCCCTGGGGCCCTATTAGATCACGTACCGCTATGATTAATATTTTGCTCTAAGCCACTCCCTCAGCACTTTACGTGGAGGCTCTATCCAATCTGGTTAAATAATGCAAAGGTACTAAAGACCTGCACCTTTGAATATAAGGCTTGCTGGGATGTAAATGCAAACACTAGCTCTAGTAACAAAGTATGGGAAGCCTCTAAGGCTACTGCCTGAGGAATATTATAGCGACAATATCTAGAGCTCGCACTGCAGACAGGGAAGCTATAGACGAAGCAGAAAAGAATGTGCAGGAGGCTGAAAAAGTCTTAAGTGTAGATAACAATCCAGCTAATTACCAATTCCTTACTGCCCAGAGAAATTTGGATCTTGCTCAAGCCACCGCCACTTGAAAAAAAATGACTATATGCCAATCAGAGAGCTTTCTATCAGGGTGATAAAAATGGCAAGATACTGGCATACCTGGCAAGAATGCTAAATCCCTCCACACTCATTTCTAGGATACAAACAGCTATGGGAACATACACATCAGAACCTGAGGAGATAGGTCACAAATTTGCTAAATTGTATGCAGACCTATATAGCTCCAGGGCCAACCACACAGATGCTGAGATAGACCAATTCTTTTCAGGCATTGAACTTCCTCCTACATGCAACTTTCCTAGGGGCGAAGGAAACAATCCTTTTACTCCAAAATAATTGTTCTTATTCATAAAGAGGGGAGGAAGCTGGATCTGTTTGACTCATATAGGCCTATATCCCTCATAAATACAGATGTCAAGGTCCTAGCGAAACTGCTATCCTCCCGGTTGAGGTCAGTTATTTCCACAATTATTCACCCTGACCAAACAGGCTTCATGCCGAATAAGAGTACAGCAATTAACCTCAGACATCTCTTATCTCACCTACAAATCCAGCATACTAACTTGGGAGCTTGAACCTTGGTGGCACTAAAGGCATTTGATTCAGTCGATTTGGTGATATCTGTGGAAAGCACTTCTAGATTCTTAGGACAATAGTCTTCAGAAAGGTTTAATAGAAGTTACACCACAGTATCTGCAACTTAACTGGAAAAAAAAAGTTTACAGGATTGGAAGAAAGTTCTATTATGATGTTTTGTCACTCAATCTTAATAAGAATGAGCCACAATGTACAATGTTTAACAGGGTCTAGACTTAAGGGGCTCTAAGCAGGTTGACTAAAGAGCCTTTCCAAACTGCCTTCAGGCAAAGTATTTTAACATTAACAAATACTAATAAGATTTTGTTGTCATCACCATGGATGTATACTAGGTTTGTTACTATCTGGTACAAGGTACAGTTTTATAATTACAGAGAAAAAGTAAATCAATAGACAAAATTATAGAAGACAGTAGGAAATGGCATCCCATACCTGTATAATAAATAATTCCAATTAATTAGTGGCATTTAATACATATTTGGAGCCTCTCAAATCTAAGCTTGTGAAACACTGTATTCCAGTAGAAGCTGCTAATACATTATCTGCACTGTAATTCTGCCTGCAGATCTGTTCATCTAAAAAGTTGCTCTATGGATGGTGCCTGTAGCAAAGGCAGACTGAGTTTTTACCACTCCATTGTGCAGAGCAGAATGGTGAACAGAAGACAGTATTGATTTGTTATATTCTTCCCTATGGCCCTAAGGAAGTCAGAGACATATCCAAAGGGGCTATCTGTGTCTTCTTGATCTAAAAGCAAGAATGTAAACTGACAGCCATAGGGTCAGTTTTCCCCCTTTTTTCCTCTTAGGGGGTAACCCGGGGCTAGACGATGGAGCCTTGGGTAAACTGTAAATTTAAGCAGCTGTCATCAAAGGCTTAACTCTTCATGAGACATGTACTTGCTTTATTTTATTATGTATACATCTCGCTTTAGGGTATATTGCAATTTTCAAGCAAACCTACACAACATGTATATGTCATTAGATGTCTTATATGTATGGTCACTTAATAATTCACCCCCAGTGCAGAATTTTAAATAACTTCTTTTCAGTGGAACAATAATAAGGTATAGTGTGTGGTACTACAAATCTATTTAAAAGCACATTATATTTATTTGAGAATGTTACCTAGTATTTTCTTTTAATAATTATTGCCAAATGTCACCAGCTCTAAACTGTATAATGCATAACACCAAAATACTGGAAATGCTTAAAAAAAAAGTTTCTTTAAGGAGATACTTCCTTTGCCTAAAATGATTCACAAATTACTGGGAAAGAAACATTTTAGTGAAACAAACCTTTTTAGAATATATTAAAATGAGCAAAATGGAAAATGTGCCTATACATCTATATGCATAGATTTCTAATAGCAGCAATGCTGATTTAAAAACTTGTTATGGGAAGGAGTCCATGCCCATGGATTTATAAAGCTTTTTTTTTTATCAGGCAATGTCTACTGTCCATCGATAAACAATCTGTTGGTATGATAATAGGTGACCACCATGGTACTTACCCTTATAACACAGACTAGATATGGAGCTTGCTTACTTTTTACAGTTTATAGTTTATATGACCAAGGTAAAGTGTAATGAAGTGTATGTTTAATTTAAAGGCCATTCCTGCCATCCTAATCTAGCAAACATGGCCTTTGTACCTGATACAGCAGTTAAAAAGGACATAACACACCTTTGTACAGTATATCAAACAAAAGCGTATGTCTATGAGGAGCTCAGAAATTGAATCTGCTCTTTTACCGAACTAGCAGCTCTTTCTGTATGATCATAAGTTAACAAAACTGTTTGGCTGGCATGTAAGGTCAAATAAACCACATATTTAGGGTTCAGTAAGTACAACATTACTTACTATAACAGCTGCTCTGTGTTAAAAAATAATGGCTTGTGACATGTTTGAATCATATCACAGAGGAATTATATTATTACTCACACAGAGCTCAAGTGAAACAATGTTTTTGACTGATTGCCTACCAGCTTTTAAAAATGCAGTGACTTTGCTGCTAAAGGTCTGAAACATTACTTAACTCCATATGAAGCTATAACTGTTAAACGGATGTTGCCATGCTTCATTGAGTGTAATGGAGCAAAAAAAGAGGCCTTTTATTCCAGTATTCATCAAATTGTCTCCTTTCACTTCATTATACAAGATAAAGGAAACTGACCTCTAATTTTCTGTTTTACACCCACTGAAGCGATTTCAGAAAACTGTGCAAAAGAATAAGTTCTATTGGTATACTCTGATCTATAATAAAATGGAGACAAGTAGCATGGAAAAGAACTACACGGCAGAAGGAGAAAAATCAATGGAAATGATATACTTCTGGAGTGTAATATGATAGTTTAGGAGCCAGTAGCAGCAGGTTTTTTTGTCTGGTTGTTGACAGACATAAGGTTTCTGCTGACTTACAACTGCATTATTCTGTAGCTAATATGCAGAATCACATATTTTTGTGCCAGGTGGCTGGTGCTTGGGATAGCAACATTATAACAAACAAATGGGTGCAACCTGGGAGCAGGTTGAAAGCATTATCTCTGTCGCAAGGGGGAATCAGCCATGCAATATTTTTATTCACTGAATTTAGGTTCCAGTTAACCCTGAACCATCATTCCACCAGCTCGCTATTTGCCAAAATGTTGATATATCAAGCTCTATCTGCCTGCATTTGCATTTATCACTGTGAACATAATGGTCTGGGAGAAGAGGTTTTAGTAATAATGTAGCACATCACATATATAGCAGCATGCTCTACTTTTATGCTTAAAAGAGACATATTGTATGGAAAAACAAGATTGTGCCAGTATATTATAGACTTTTAAATATAGAAAAAAAAATAGTGTTTTGGGGTGATTTATTGAAAATGTCTGCAAAAACCCTAGTAGCCCCACCCATCATCCCTAAATCTTAGAAATGTAAATCTAAGATAACACTAGAAATTGGTAACTGTATGTAACCTTGATTAGCTAATTCTCTTGGTGTAAAAAATGGCATTAAACCTGGCATTCTTGAATGCATAAAAAACTTGTACTGCAAGCCTGGGGATTTCTTGTTGTTATTTGTTCTAAAGGCTGTACATCTGGAAAAATGGAATTGCTGTGAGTAAAAGATGCCTGTTAGCTTGATTGGTATGCAATTCCGAGCCTTGCCATTCATATAATGGAATGAAAACCCAAGTCACTGTTTAAGAGCAGAAGAATAGGAAGGTTAAGTCTCTTGATCGTTTTGTACACAAGTTTGCTGGAGCCTGGAATGCAGATTCCAAAGACCAGTCAGCTAAGAAATTCAGCTTCACTAACATTTTTGCAACGAATGTTATCTGAAATATCTGAAGTTCAATTATGATCTATAAGGTACCGATATAATGACAATTTTTTGGATCATGCTCTACTTTTGTCTGGAGCTAAGATAAAATATTTACTGAATTGTCATTTGCGGCCATGAATGATGATTCTTGAAATTAAAGGCAACAAAGAAAGCAGGGATTCAGAGATGATGTCTTTGAAATGCACAATTGTTTAACCCCTTGTCTGACAGGGTCTTTTCATCTTCCCACAGCATGCATTGCCAGACATAGAACAAAGTGGAACTTCGAAACATAAATTATACAGCACTAGTAGTCAGGCCTCCAGAGAGCTACAGCTACCACATTTATTACCTATTGATGCCAAACAGTTAACTGTAAATAGTCCTTAATTTATCAAAACAACATTTCAGAGCACTGGTATGTGTTTTAATAAATGAATTACTAATTCAAATTTAAAAGATAATCATATCTGTGACCAGAATTGTTTTTGCTACTCCATGTTTTTAAATAATGTATATTGGCTAAATAAAATCAAAGAAATAAGGAATCTAAAACCCAATAAAACTCCTCTTTGTTTTTTTTTATTTAATCATAGCGTTTTATTTAGAAGATAAAAATGTATAAACTTTACAGACTAAGTTCTAATGAAATGACTATGCTGGGGCTCACTTATAAACAGTGGCCAAGTTGCACTTCAGCAGTACCCCACAACAAATCAGTAGCTGGCTTTTTCCACAAGCTGCAGGTTGAACAATGAAAGCAAACTTTGGCCATGGATTACTGACCAGGTGCAAACATTTATAAATGAGGCCACATATGTCTTCCATTGCAGTTAGGGTGTGGTTTTAGATTAAAAGATAAATGTTGGTTGATAAGCTCTAATTTCTCTTATTACAGTGATTGGTTGTTCAGCAGCTAGAATAGAACACATTTTCAGTGTCTAACAATGGCACTCTAAACCAGCAACAAAAAAACCAAACAAAGTCAAATTAACATACAGAATTCTAAATTCTAAATTACTATTCTAACTGGTCTAAGTCAGTCCAACTATGAAGTCTATGGAGCCCATGGAAATACTATGAAAACCCTATGGGTCTCATTTTGTCAGACCCTGGCTATAATGAAAAGTAGTGATGGGAGAATTTGTTCGCCAAGGGGCGAATTCACGGCAAACTCCCGTGAATCGCCGGTGGTGAATAAATTCCCGAAACGCCATCGAAACTCAGCCTGGCAAAAATTTGCTGGAAAAAATGAGTCGCGATGCGTCAAAGATGACGCTTTGCGCGTCAAAAACGTTACGTGAATTTTTTTGCCAATTCCCAAATTTTGTTGGAAATTCGCCAATTTTCAGTGAAGCAAAACGGGGTGGATTCGCCCATCACTAATGAAAAGTTTTATTTCATCATCACTGATTAATCACTATCCTACTGTTACGTGAGGAGCAATGTGTTAGAAAAACTGTTCACTTTACGAATATTTGCATTGCAAAAAATTTGCAAAAATGTTTGCTCTAGCTTCCAGTATTACATTCCCCTATTAAAGCTCACATGGGGCAATAGGAAGCTTTAGTGAAAAGATTTAGCATCCTGTGGGTCAATATATTTTTGTAATGAAGCTGGCCATGTATATATATATATATATATATATATATATAATAATAATAATTATTATTATTATTAATAAAAACATGTATTTCTATAGCGCCAACATATTTAGTAGTGCTGTAAAGTAAATGTGTTTATACAACTAAATCAGAAGAATTATATACATAGAACATATGGAGTTACATACATCACAATCAATACCAGTACAAAAGGTGAGGAAGGCCCTATGCAGAAAGAGGGAAGTAAATAATACACAAGGTGTGGGAGTGGGCATCACTCAGATCAGAATTAAGTGGGTGAGAGATGTGGTACTGTTTGTGGTATTGTATTGCATCTGCCCAAATAAGGCAAGTATAATTATGTTCTTCTGTTATCACTTCGATTTATCTTTACACTCAGGTTACTAAGAGCTTTTAAGTATCAAGTTACATAATTAAATGGAGTCTAAGGTATATCATGTAAATTAGGCCCTACAAAACTAAAGTCACAGCCCAAGATTTCCTGTGAATGATTAAGAGAGTATCACTGTTGTCCATGAATGTTTAAAGCGATACTGACATCAGAAATTATGTCTTCTTTACATCTATCATAAAATTGACTTTGCATGCTACCTATAATTCTTCCATAAAGTCAGGGTTGGACTGGGGGGCCTAGGGCTCACCGGGACTGTTGTCCAAGGCCCCCCCACCTCTGCACCACTGGAATACTCGCCTGGGAGTGTGCACCACTTTGCATGCGCGTCCGGTGCCTGGCGCCGCTCGTCAGCACATTCTTATTTTCAAATTAGATTGGGAGTGGGGGGTCTGGCCCGGTGATCCGCCGGGCCAGTCCGACAATGCTTAAAGTATTTGCCCAATACTTTTACATTACCTATCTGACTCCCTCTGTTAGTTTATGAGGGGGCTGCAATATTTGTGCAACAGGAGTCCATTAGCATTAGAAACTTTAACTGACAGGCTGAGATAGGACAGTCAGGTTGGCAAAACAGTCAAGTTTAGGAACTTCAACTAACACTTACTTACAAAAACAAGATATAACAAAATAACCTATAGGTAACTTATAATGTGCATTAATATTTTAAAAAGTAGTTTTTTAGTGTCAGTATCACATAAAACAAAATCAGTGAATATGATTTTTGTCAGCTGGAAAGATGTCTACATTGGTAATGTAGTCATTTCGAACAGTAGAGGACATAAAAATACTCTAATTTAAATCATTGCATGAATGGGGATGATCTATCCTTTTGGCTAAAAATGTTAGGCAAGCACACATTAAAGTAACACCCAACCCCCCCCCCCCCCCCCCCCCTCCCCCCGTTCCTGGAAATTGTAGGTCTCTATAAATATATATTGAATTAAACAGCTCATATGTAAAAACCTGCTTCATATAACCACGTTCAATAGAAAATTGCCATTTTAAATTGCCATTTCTAGTCAGGCTAAAATACAGGCCATCATAAAATGGTGGCTCAAGGTAAGAGATGTAAAAAAACTATTTTTACTTAAATAAATATTCCAGTTAGGTAAGATTCTTTAATATTCAATGAGAAAATCCAGTGGCACACAGGACTATAAGAAAACTTCAAGTCTTTATTTTAGCAAACTGCAGTGCAACATTTCGGGGCACAAGTAGTAGGAGTAGGGTGTGCGAGTTCCTTCTCCTTCATTATTCAAGATTCTTTAATATGCCACTTAATATGATATAAACTGTTGCTTAAGTATTCATTTTGGGGATAAAGTTTTCCTTTCATCCTCTCTCTCTCCTCAACACTGATCCAGTCTAATTAGAAATAAGCGTGAAACAGGTTTTACCTTGTGTCTGACACTAGGATGCATTGTTACAGATGAAATTAGTTGCTGTGCCACTTGCACTACTACAGCAGGTGTCAATACATTTTTTTAGCAATTAAATTTTACACTTTTAAGGCTGCTAATAATTATCTCCTACAGCAACTTTTTCTATCTGTGTCATATTATAATTTCATTTTCATATGTATGTAAATCTACCCTTAAATCACCAACTTGCACCAACACCACCCCGATCATATTCTTTCAAACTACTGTTTTAAAATCAGGTCCACAAGTATAGGAAAACAGGCACTAGAGAGGACTCAAACTAGTTTGATCCAAAATCAAACACAGAGGTCTATACAGAACCAGATGCTATATTGTATTCATGTGCTTCAACTCCATCCCACCATTCTACAAATACTGGAAATAACCACATATACTTTAATTGTTGTTTTTATGTGTTTGACCATTAAAAGGAATGTAGTCTGCAACATGAAAAGCCTAATAAGCCACTACTGTTTTGAAGCATGTATTTTTTTACAAAATATCTGTCCACAGTGTTTTCCTACCATACACAATGCATGCAGGCCACAGTAACATACATATAAATGTTTCAATAGATTAACAGAAGATAAATGACACATAAAATGCTTGGGGAATCACATCTGGTACTTCCAGCTGTTTCTTGTGACAGCAGATTACAACCTGTGACCTGTAAAAGAGCAGTTCCACCCAAACGACTTCCACAAGAAATATGTAAATAGGTAATAATGGTAAATATGGGCATGGTAATTTTTATACAGGTATATAAAGTGTTATAATTTCGCATATAAACATTTTGGACCTCTGTGTTCCGTTAACCTAATTTTATTTCTCCAAAAGCGGCAAATCTTTTTGGTTTCTCTTTTGCATGGCAAAACTTTTTATCATTCTTTATATTTCTAAAATGTTGTATGGTTTTAGCCTAAATGTTGTGATTTTCCAATGACAGCCCAAGTCAAACTGAAATTCCTTGACTAAGACCTGCTGAAATGTAAAAAATGAAAACTTGTATCTGCTTAAAAAGACCCATGAGTGTCTGTGTTTTGCACATTTGAAATTCACACCCAGTCTTTGAAAAGTTAAAGAAAGGGACCCACAAAGCAGGAACACTTGTTCCTTGACTAAAAACTGATTTTAATATAAATGTAATTTCTAAACTTCCATTTATCTATGCATATGTACAGTATGTAATGGATAAATGAAGGGTGATCAAACGTATGTAACATATATAATGCTTTTATAGAGTATTACTTCAAGTAGGAAATATGCATAGGATTGAGAAACCATGCCCCCTAAACATACCCATGTCTCTGGGCACCCATTTTCTTCAACCCTAACATTTCTGATTATACACTGCCTCCTTCACACTACCAGCTAGTCTCCTTCCTATTCTTTGGTTAAAGTTATTTCATTTCTGCATATAGGAACCCAGTAGATTCCTAATCGCATATTTCATTATGTGTACTAAAGCCTGTGCAGTTAATCTCCTGAAGATAACAATTGTTTAAATAAATTCGCGAAAATTCGACAAAAAAAAAACGAGTCGCGCGTCGTTTTGGACGCAACGTGTCGAAAGCGACGCGCGGCGAAAACTATGCGATGCACGTCGGAAGCGACGTAACGCGCCGCGATTGACGCGATGCACGTCAAAAATTACGCACGACTCGTTTCGCAAATTTTTCACCAGAATTTTTCAGCGAAGCGAAACGGGTGAGATTCGCCCATCACTATTGATCTACTTTATACAACAGAAGTGTCGATTTTGCTACTTATCTTAATTCAACTATTGTGTTTTGATATAGGGCCATGAGTTAGTTAAGAAACCTTGAGTGATTTTTGTTTCAGTCCATTGTGTGCTCCTATTTATTTTCATACTTTTGAGCAGGAATTAACCTTACTATATTGTGTGGTAAGTTAAATAAACTACAGGGAAATGGCCATTTCCTTTTATACTTCAAGTAGTACTGTTCAACATAATTACTGGGGAATGGAGAAAACTTCACTAAAGCATCTGGCAGAACATTAAAATAGTAGGCTGCGGTTGCTACATGTGTCAAAGAGGTCTATCCTCTACCACTGATCTTCCATCGATTTTCTTTTAACTGGATAAAAAGAACTGGGTGTATGTGCTTCTGTGCACAGGGCCGCCATCAGGGGGGGACAGGGCGGACAAGTATCCCGGGCCCGGGCTGAAGGGGGGCCTGGCAGTGCTGCATTTTTCAAAGAGCCGGGCCCCCCTTACCAGCGCCGAGCCTGTGCGGCTTCTTCCAATGCGGAAGTGCCGAACAGACGCAAAGTCCTGAAGCGGCGGAAAGACTCGAAGGAGCCGACACTGAAGTCCTGAAGTGACGGAAAGACCCGATGTCACGAAAGGAGCTGATGCTGAAGTCCTGAAGCCACGAGTTCAATTCTACTGACACCAATGTGGGTTTTTTTTTTCTTTAAATCAATCCCCTCAAATGTTTTCTTTTAATACTCTTTAGGCCCCTGCCACCAATTTTATAAAAAAAAATATTTTTTGGGGCCCCAATTTTTTTTTAACTTGTAAGGGGGCCCTGGCACCAATGTTTTTTAAAAAAAATATTTTTTGGGGCCCCAATTCTTTTTAACTTGTATGAGGGGCCCTGACACCAATGCTTTTTTAAAAAAAAAGTTTTATGGGGGGGCCCTGGCACTAATTTTTTTTTAACTTATAAGGAAGCCCTGGGGGGGGTTACTTTTGTAGCGCTGATGTCTGTGTGGTCTTTTTAACTTTGCTGTGGATTCGGCGGGGATTTTGGTGGGGCTTGGGTGCCTGGGTGGGCGGAGCCCAGGGGGTCTCGACAATTTTGCGGGGCCCCGTGATTTCTAATGGCAGCCCTGTCTGTGTGCATAGCTCTGCAATCCTTTTTAACATTTTGCAGTTGGACTATATATGGCAAACATTATGCCCAAACTCAACCATTTCATGCCAATTTCGGCATGCCTGAACTTAACCACACACTCGCATGTAGTTAATTCTCTGGCAAAAAAAATGGTATGCTGACTTTGGCACACACAATTACACTGGATTTATGAGAAAAAAAGGCTGTATTGTTGTTCCAAAATGGAGAAGTGCTCCATTTTTTGCACTTTGTTAATAAAACTACTGAGCTCAGGATTTTCCTGGCTGTTACTGCAGATTTGTTTCTAATTGGAGTTTCTTTGCTGTTCTTCCCCCCGTAGCTGCAAAGTTTTGTCCTAAATCCCTCCTTTCAGTCTGCTAATTCTGGATAGTAGTCAACATAAGGTCATGTCCTAATGACCAGTATTGCTGTACACTATCTAAGGTAGTAAACAACTCAAAAGTTAGGCAAAATAATACAAAAGCTATTCATTGTTTGCTTGCAAACAAAGACAGATAACTAAAATGACCATATGAATAGTATGGCCCTATAAAATGCCAAATTAAAAAAGGTACCATGTTAAGTAATTAAACACTTGGTATTAATTAGAAAGCAGATTTAAAATATGCCATTCAGTTCAAGATACATGTGTGGACTTTCTCAAACACTCCAGAAAACCAAGGTCTTTATTACTGAAATCTAGCTTTGAAGTACAGCCAGACAATTAATTTCACCTTCATATATAGCATTTCTGCAGAGGTAAGGAAGTTTTTTTGTCCAGGTTCAAACAGTTCTGTCCTATCACAAGAGAAAGAGTGTTGTTAATAAAGAAAAAAGGGAAAACTTTCTATTTTAAATAGGAATGGTAGTCTACAAGCTTTGAAGCTCACACATACTTTCTAACTTAACCCAGCTTCAGCTCATCTGGTCTCTAAA
>CM044447.1:63115016-63162195 GCA_024363595.1 Xenopus borealis
AGCTTTCCTTCTCCTTTAAATTTACCTGATTTTGGTACCCACATAATAGGGTGACATGAAAGCTAAGGCCTGTGCTTGGATCTGATTGGCAGACTAGCCAAATGTCATAGGCCAATCAATGCAAAGTCTGATAGTGAAACCAACCCTATAGGTTCATGTTGAAATATTCTTTTACAAAAGTACGCAACCCTCACTCATGGGATGTGCTTAGTAGACCAGAAACATTTTTACATACTATGGTTCTCGGCTCCATGACCCTCCGTTGCCCCGTCCGTCCCAAAGGATTGCATGCTTGCATTTCTTCATACCAGAGCACTAATGCCTAGTCACTAGTGCTCCATAATCAAATGAATCCCCCGTTCGGCTGGGCAGCATGCCACCCCTTAATTTCTGCCGCCCTAAGCTGGGAGCTTTGTGGCTTTGCAGCAGATTTGGGCCTGTCTGAGCTCTCTTTGCATTTTTGATTGCAGTATGTGGGACTTGACATAAGCCTATTATGCCTTAAAGTATGCTCCATCTATAAATAAGGGTACCACTGAGAGAGTAAGATTTAGGTTGTGTTTTCTTTTTCACTAACAATAAAATAATGCACAATGACAGTGTATCATGATGCCAAAGAGAGAAGTCAGTGGAAAATTTGCTGTGAAAGCTCGTTCTATCAAAACTAAAAAGGGGAAGTAAAGTCCTTGAACAAACATTGCCCCATAAGCCTAATGTCACATGCTTTGTCTTTCAGCATGCGCCCATGACTGCCTTCCTTGGCTCCTGTTGATTTAAATGGGAAATACATGGAAGTGCAGGAGTAAACCATTTTGTTCTTTAAAATAGTTCTGTCCAAGAATCACTCAAGAATTGCACATATTTCAGGTACCTTCTCATCCCAGACTGCACAACTGAACTTCAAAGCGACCAGGCCATATGTAGGGGTAGATTTACTAAAGGGCAAAGTGGCTGATTCTATAGCAAATTTGCCAGAAATCTCATCCGCAGGCACATCGCCAATTTACTAACAGGCATAGAGGACAGTTCTCTAGTGAAAGAGACCGTCGCTAGCGCAATTTCGCACCCTATTGGCAGGAGAATTTTCTCTCAAGGAAATGATTGTTACTCTGCAAATTCACTTCAATTCAAGTGTTTTACAGAACATTACCTCTTTTGCCTGAGTTTCCTTGCCAGCTTAGACCGGGCAAACCGATAAGATGAAGCTAGATCCTCCTCAATCTTCATCATATCCTGTATGCTGGAAAGTCAAGAAAATTCTATAAAACTCTGAGTTGTTTTATATTTAAAGAGGGATTGCCTTTAAAAGTTGTCATTTTTGTAACAATTTGAGGGACATGCCACATTTGTTTTAGGGTGGGCTCACAATAAGTGGCAACTTCAAGCATTTGCACCAACATCTCAAATAAAGACGTCTAAACAGGGTCGGACTGGCCCCCGGCAGGACACAGGGAAAAACCCGGTGGGCCCCCTACCCTCCTGGGCCCCTGCCCGGGTAGCCGGCGTGCCACGTAATCTGCGCAAAGATGCTGGTGCAGGCACCGTCTGCGCATGCACACTGGCATGGGGCAGCTTGCCTGATGTCTGCGCATGCATTCTGGCTTGGGGAGCAAGGGAGTGTGACGCGCGCACAGTGTAAGAGTACTAACAAAGTTTTGCTAGGCAGAAATAAACACTAGTGAAAGATCGCTATGAAATGCTTGCACTGACGAATTATCGCTAGAGAAACTTCACCAGTGTTTGGCTGCCGAGATGCAACTTTGCATTTTAGTGAATTGGTGTAGCGGTAATGAATTTGTGCCTGACAAAGTGGCACAAAGTGTGGTGGATTGTTCACTGACGAAAAATTTGCCCCATAGTGTTCTCAAACCAATTGTCCAATGGGCAAAACAACCATGGAGCATACAAGTAGCTGCACATGTTGGTATTACACTGTACATTGAACATTTAAAGGAAGAACATGGTAATATATCAGTGTTAAGCGCAATAAATGAAACCTGGTTTGATACTCCTGTTACAAGCACAGGAAGTAAGTGCATGACCCTTTTCTGGCCAATGTGGGTGTGGTTGGGCATCATGCCGCCCCCTAAAATCCTGCCGCCCTAGGCCTGGAACTAGGTGGCCTCTCCACAAATCCAGGCCTGATTGCTATTCATTTGGCACACCTTCAGAATATATTGAAAGAGAAATGCATGTTGAACTTTTTGCATTACAAAAGCACATAACAAATGCAATGTGTATACACCTAGAGGCATTCAACTTGCATTTCTATTGACACATTCTAGGGATTAACTGGATCCTGGCATTGGTTTAGCAGTACAGGTATGGGATCTGTTATCCAGAAAGCCACTATCCAGAAAGCTGCAAAATGACAGAAAGCCATCTCCCATAGACTCCATTTTATCCAACTGTTTAAAGATGATTTCCTTTTTCTCTGTAATGGTAAAACGGTACCTTGTACTTGATCCAAAGTAAAATATAATTAATATTTATTTGAAGCAAAACCACCCTATTGGGTTTATTTAATGTTTACATGATTTTCTAGTAGACTTAAGGTATGAAGATCCAAATTACGGAAAGATCAGCTATCTGGAAAAGCACTTGTCCCAAGCATTCTGGTTAACAGATCCCACACCTGTAATTGGATTCCCCTGAATCCAAGTGCCTGGCAGAACCATATCCAAGCCTATAAAATCATGTAGGTTACATGATTGAAGGAATTGCAATTTTTTCCACCACCAGCAGAAGATTAAAAAAAATAGATTCAGTACACATCCCTAACACTTTCACATAGAGTGCCAGCTGACAAGCTGAAAACATGAATTTGCTTCAAACTTTATTGAAGGTGCAGGAGGACACATACAGTACATGCATCAAATATTTTTGGACTTATTTGGACTTCCTCAATTGATTCATGTGGAGTCCTGTACCAGCACAGGACAGGTATGGGACCTGTTTTACAGAATTCTCCGTACCTGGGATTTTCTGTATAATAGATCTTAAGACCTTAAGTCAACTAAAAATTATTAAAACGTTAAATAAGCCCAATAGACTGGTTTTGCCTACAATAATGATTATTTATATCTTAGTTTGGATCATGTACAAGGTACTGTTTTATTACAGAGAAAAAGGAAATCATTTAAAAAAAATGGAATTATGTGGATAAAATGGAGTGCATGGAAGATGGCCCTTCTCTAATTCAGAGCTTTCTGGATACCAGCAACAAGTACTTATATTGTGACGGATTTTCTGCAAAAATTTATGTCAGCACCTGGCAGTGGGTTTTTTTTTTATAGACTTGATGTATGGTGATCCACATTACAGAACGACCCCTTCTCCAGAAACCTCTAGGTATCAAGCATTTGAGATGAGAGCAGTTAGAAAGAAAAACAGAGTTCATTCTCTGTTCATGTCTGTTAAATTAGCATTACATGTATAGAGTACAGTTAACAGATAACAAACCATTAGGTGTCTGCAACACAAGTCTGGTTTATCTTGGGCAGAGAATCAGCTCCTATGCATGCCTCCACCTACCCTTGCGAAAACACACAGAGCTATTGCAAAATAGGATTCAGGATATTGAATCTCATACCTCTGTATTTTTTTTCAAGAACAAGCTGATGTAGACAAAAGTTTTACACTTATTATTAAAACAATGCATATCCCCCAGCTACAGCCACTGTAATTGTGAAAATCACTTATTTTATATCTTCTGTATTTCAGGTCTTGAGTAAATAATATCTTTGTGAAAGCAAGAGGCTTTTAGCGTCAGCCAACATTATGTCGTGAGGCATTAGTATCACCTGTGTCAGCCGCATCAAGCAGAAGTGCTTTCAGTGCTATAAAAACTGTTAGGATATTTGAAGCTTAAAGAGAGGTGAGAAGAGGCTTCATCGTTTAATGCTTATCTTCTGTGAGAAGTTAGACAACACAACTGACCTTAAACGTGATGAAGTCAATGTGCTCTTTTCAAGAGTGAAAAATTCTGCTCACACGTGAATACACATGAAACTTAGCCATTGCAATAATGCCTTACATCTGTTTGTAATAGCCAATATTGGGCCAATACTGCGTGGAAATCAGACACAGGTCAGGTAAGTCCTATTCACTAAATAAAAGGAAGTCTCTACTTTCACTATATAGTTGGAATTTGAGGAGAATAGGGTACACTCACTTGAACTATTAAATTCCTAAATAAAAAGTGAAGATGCGACCCTCATTCACCCCAGTCGGAATTTCTTTAATACAAAGAATTTTATAGATTCAGATTCAGGACTGGGTAAAAAAAAAAAAAAACATTTTATTTTGTGTCAAAACCCAGGTGTGGCCAATAACACAATAATAAAGGTACAATAAAGCCACAAGAATGAATACAAGTTAAACGGTCAAAATTTTAATGATAGAAGACTATTTTCTCCATTGCAACGGGGAGATGGAGACTATAGTTATCGATCTCTATACAGAATTATAATTACAAGTAGCTGAATATTCCCACATTTGTGCCACACTTCAGGGTTGTAAGGCCTTGCCTACATTCTGGCATCTTATGATCCATAGGAGACCTGTTAAAAATGGTAAGGAACCTGCTTAAGCAATAGTAAGACTTTTAAGTTAGAAACATGTACTTGTAAGGCCACATCTAGAATATGCCATACAGCTTTGGTCTCCCTCACTCAAACAGGACATTATTTTATTAGAGAGGGTACAGAGAAGGGCAACTAAGCTGGTAAAAGGTATGGAAAACCTAAGCTATGAGGAAAGACTGGCCAAATTGGGGATGTTCACGCTGGAGAAGAGGTGCTTAAGGGGTGATATGATAACTATGTATAAATATATAAGGGGGTCATATAATAATCTCTTTAATGTTTTATTCACCAGTAGGTCTTTCCAGCTGACACAAGGTCACCCATTCTGTTTGGAAGAAAAGAGGTTCCACCTAAATATTCAGAAGGGTTTTTTTTACAGTGAGAGCTGGGAAGATGTGGAATTCTCTCCCTGAAACTGTTGTACAGACTGATACATTAGATAGCTTTAAGAAGGGGTTGGATGGCTTTTTAGCGAGTGAGGGAATACAGGGTTATGGAAGATAGCTCATTACACAAGTTGATCCAGGGACTAGTCCGAATTCCTTTTTTGGAGTCAGGAAGGACATTATGTCCTTATTTTCCCCCTCTGAGGCAAATTGGAGAGGCTTAGGATGGGGTTTTTTTTGCCTTTCTCTGGATAAACTAGCAGTTAGGCAGTTAAAATTAAAAAAAAAAAAGGTTGAACTTGATGGACGCAAGTCTTTTTTCAGCCTAACTTACTATGTTACTATGTTACATCTTTACAGAAGATTGCTATAATGATAGCATGATGGCGCAATGCTTAGCACATTTGCAATGCAAAGTTTTGATGCCACTGTCTTCTACTGAAACCTTTGATTGTAAGCTCCACTGGGACAGAGACTGATGTAAATGTGTATAATGCCTATACATAAAGAAGAATTGCTGATATAGAGCAAATGGCATATACAGTATGTTTATTGTGGGTCAAAGGCAAGTATTGCTGCCTTGCATTGCTTGGTTCCTAAATTCAATTCCAACCAGAAAGCCGTTTTTATGTTATCCCCATATCTGGGAGGGTTTCCTCAGGGTGCTCCCACACTCAAAAAACAAACAGGCATGTTAATTGTCTCTTTATGAGTCTGACCCTAGTTGTGTGCTTTGCGAAAGAGTATAAGCTCAGCTAGAGCAGGAAATTATGTGCATAGTAAACTGTCTCTGCAAAGCACTGTGTGACCTCTCTGTGCTATATAAATAAAGGATAATAAGAAATATAGCGACCCTTCAAATATTGCCATCAATTTATTGTTTGAAATGCCACTAAAATGTGAAAATAATGCAACATGACCAAGTGAATGTAAATATACACTGAATTCTTTATTATTGAAACCTTTTTCTCCCCGTAGGCAGAAAATAACATGTCAGCACTGTGCTTTGAATAGATAGAGTGTACCTGCCACAACAGCGTTAAATTCCACAGATCGGCAACTCTTATTAGTGAAAGGGAAAAAGGTGTATCATTTCAGTAATGATGACTGCATAGACACCCGGAATCCCACACATATGAGAAATTCATTCCACAAGCTATACATAATAAAAACCTAAGCCTACTTAAGGCACCATCTTAACTCCGTCAGCACTGTGGATTAAATGACTTGTTGATTTGCCTGACCCACACATGTTCCCGTGTAACCTTTAGTAACTTGAAATTCAAACATTTGGACTGCAAATTAGGTTAGGTTTAGATGCTGTTGGAAACCAAACCACTTTGGGGTTTCCCATGCTCGTTCAAAGAATAATATTGCACTAAAGTATCCGTCCAATATACTAAAAACCTAGAACTACTGTACACCTACTTATTTTGCTGTATCAAAAGGGAAACCCCATCCATGTATATATATTTTTGGTTGTTTGTCAAAACTGCAATGTCCTATCAAATGCAATAGATAGTCAGGCTTTAAACTCTCTTGTTGCTGTTTTTACTTGAGTTGCAAGGAAAACTAAATTTAAAACTATGTTTTCTCACTGCCAATTTATCTTAGTAGCACAGATTTAAATGCTCTTTCTGCCAGTACTCTAAAATGTTGTTTCATTGCAGCGTAATATCAGCAAGGCAAAATTGCATAGTAATCTCCTAGGCAAAATTCTTATTAAAGCATTCACTTTTGATCATTATATATGGGCACCAACTGTAGCGAACTAGTTCAATAGGATAATTTTTGGGGAGGTGTTTGTCCAATTAAAATATAAACCTTCAAAATAAAAGGTATACACCGAACTATTCTTTTAGTCCCCCAACTTACATGTAGATCTATGGTAAAAATTTGCACAAGTCGGGCATGTGGACAGCCAATTCCCTTTGATCCACATTTTCTACCTTAATTATCCTGCTACCTGACTTTCAAGGGTTTACCTGGGATTTTATTTATTTCTGTGCACTGTATAACCCATAAACAACCTCATGTTGGAAGGTGGAACAGGCTGGTGGCCCACACCCTTGCATACCCCCTGGTTTAAAAATGGTGATCAAACATGGTGATCAAACATTTTTGGCATATTTGTTGTCTCTGTAGCACAGCTTTACAGCGGCAACATATGTCCTTGTGTGCCTCTATTCTCAAATGGGACACAATTAAAATAAACGTATCCTTGTTTATTTATGACCATTTCAGATGCCCATCACATGGTTTCATTAATGCAGTCTGCATGATGCATTTAGACATGTATTCTTGGGGCATAGTTTTATATTTGATATACAGTGATGAACTTTATTTTTACTGGAAATATTAGTATTCTGCAATTATCCATTTATTTTTTCTGTAAAGCGGACAAATGTGTAACACCAAAGTCTCCTCTGTTTGGTAAACCACATCCATGGTTACAGTTTCTAGTGCCGTTTTGCTCATTTCCAGCATTTCACAGCTAGCTTGCACATGTAGCATGTTGGACCATTTTAAAAGAAAGTTGCACCCCCGTAAGCTTACGAATACTTGACTGTACAGCTTCCAGAAGCACGTTCTTTCAAGGATATTTTGGAAATATGTGAGACCAAGAAAAATAAAAGTAAGGAAAAATTATATTCCTCTGCATCAGGACCCACTGCCCCCCCCCATTCCTTTTATTTGGAAGAAACACATTGATTTATGTGATACATTTGTTGCTAATAGCACTCTATGGCTGGTCAGCTGGATCAGTCGTCCTGGCACCAGGTTCTCCAGTCTGTGAGTCATTTCTGTGATGTAGCATCTGCTGTTTTACAGAAAGGGAACATGCCATTGTTGTATCAGCACTTTCACAATGAATTGTTAAAAAAAATAATGGAATGATCTGAAACAGAGAAGAGTATTTATAGAAGTAATTTTCTCAGAATTTCAAAGTTACTGAAAAGGTATTTGCCTTCCGCAAGCTTGCGGGGTGTTCCCTTCTGTTGCTTTGCTCTAACTTTGGAGGAGGTGATGGTATAGACGTGTAGCATTGTCAGGCATTCAGATTATGGTTCTCAGTAGCTTATCTGGAAATGTTTAATGCATAGCAATGTTTTTTGGTCAAAAGCAGAAAAACAATCAAACACCCTCAAACAACAATGATATTTGCATGGTAAATTACCGTAAATAAAACTATTTACACACATGCAATATATTGCATTAATATTACATAGAAGAACCAGCACTCTCTTGAACATTTGGCCCTCATTATGATCTCTTTCAAGGTCTTTTTATAACCTATGAATTAACTTAAAGGAACGGTAACCGTAAAAAATGAAAGTGTTTTAAAGGAATGACAATATAATTTACTGTTGGCCATCACTGGTAAGACTGATATGTTCAGAAACTCTACTATAGTTTATATAAACAGGTTGCTGTGTAGCCATGGGGGCAGCCATTCAAGCACATGTTACACAGTAGATAAAAGATACATTCTGAAGAATCCCATAATATGCTATAGAGCTTATCTGTTATCTCCAGCATATCCTGTATCTTTTATCCTTTTTCAACTTTGAATGGCTGTCCCCATGGCTACACATAGCTTGTATAAACTATTGTAGGCTTTCTAAAGCAAACACACCAATTTTACCAGTGCAGTCCGGCAGTACGTTTTATTTGCATTACTTTAAAAGACTTACATTTTTTGATGTTACTGTTCCTTTAAAGGGGTGTTCCTGCTGCTGCCATTCCTAATATTTTTCAAAATGTCCCTAAAGTTGCTTGTCTGTGCTGTCTTCTGACTCAGTTGAAAACTACAGTTGAAAACAGCAAATAACAAGGCCAAAGCAATTTGTCAGTCTTTTCATGAAACTATAGAGTTTCTAAAACTTAAATATGAAGCAAAAAAAAGGTAAATAGCTCTTTAAAACTCTTCCTTGTCACTCACCAGCCCTCCAAAGTAGGCTGCGTAGACATAATTACAAATGCAACTCAACACTCCACTAAAAATAAGTCCCTACCATGTCTATATCATCCATACAGCTGTTATTAAACTGGAAATTTTAGACCATTTTTGGTTCTTGATGTTATTGCTATGTAACAAGATACAAGGAAGCTATACATCAGATACAACTAGTATCTGATTCTATAAAAAAAAGTGTGCATTGTCTCCAGTGATAATTACTTGGAAAAAGAACCTCGGGGTGGGTTTTTATACTGTGCAGGCCTGAAATGGACTGCTAGTTAAGAAAAGCTACATGGATTTTTTTTAAACTGTGTTTAGTATAAAAATTAGTAAATAGATAGCCTGTGCAAGATAAAAAAATGTATCAATATAGTTAGCTGTAAATGTCATGTATAAAGGCTGGAGTAACTATATGTCTAATATAATAGCCAGAATACTACTTCCTGCTTTGCAGCTCTTTTGGTTTCCAGTGATTGGTTACCAGGTAGTAACCAATCAGTGACTTGAGGGGGACACATGGGCCATAACTGAAGCAAGAGAAGCATGGTGTCTGTGTGCAGTTTATCCTCTGTCTAAAGAAAACTGCAGGCTCACATGATATTGAGCTACCGGTTATCCCATCTCTTAAGCAGAATGGCAACATCTGTTATATTAGACATCCAGCCTTTATACATTGCAGTTTTGGCTAACTTTATTAGAAACATTTTTAATTTTGCACATTTCATTTTGTACCCCAGGCAAATGCCCCATACTTTCTATTTACCCCTCCATGCAGATTTGTTTTAGAATCTTTTGTGACTTTTGGCGCATGTGCAGTTGTTTGTGACCGGTAGATTACTCCAACTGCATATGCGCGAAAACGCCAGTCACTACACGAAGAGTACCGAAGAAAAGATGGCTGCTGTGAATTCCCGAGGACAGAAACTGCACCAAGGGGTAAGTAGAACGTTAGGGGCATTTGGCTGGGGTACCAGGTAGGCAAGGGGGAGGAAGGAGGGGGGTCTATTTAGGGTAGGGGGGTAGGGGTATTTAATTAAAGAGGTTGAATTCTCCTTTAAGAATCTATCCTGATTGCTGCAGCACTGCAGCTCCCATCATGCTTTATACTTATAAATTATGATATTATTTTGGAGTATAATGGGTGTTTTTAGCATCTAAATTACAGACCTGTCAGGATCACAGCCGCACCGTGCATCCTTCCCTTCCGGCTTCGCTCCCAAGATGGTGGCGCCCAAGCCGACACGTGGGTAGCTGGGCCGGCGCTATTACATCAGCAAGTCAAGTTAGACATGTAGTGCTGCGTCACTCCGCCTGCGCCCGTTTTGGCGCCAGATTGCATCATAAAAGGGAGCCCAGAACCTTGACCCTGCCTGGACTTTATTCTGATCTCTTGCTGCCTGCCTATAGAACTATTGCCCGGACTTTGACCTTGATTTTTGCCTGATCCTTGCCTGTACCTTGTTCTTTGATTACTCTCTCTTGGGAGCCTGACATTATAATTGGGCCATGGACCCCACTGAGGAAGCTGCACAAGACCTCGGATGAGTGCTCCGAGGATTGGCTGGTCGCATAGAAAACTATGAAGCACAGCAGTCTGGACAAGTTGTCTGTTTCTCCACCAGCCCCACCATCCGCTTCGACTCGACCTCCAGAGTCTTCTGCCCATACCTCCGAGCCACGTATCCCATTGCCTCCACTCTACAGTGGCGATCCATAAGCCTGCAGAGGATTCTTGAACCAGTGCGAAATTCAATTCACGCTGCTCCCCATTCAGTATACTATGATTACCCGTCTGTCTGGAAAAGCTCTTGAGTGGGCATCTCCTCTGTGGTAGAAGAAGGATCTGCTTATTGACAATGCTAATGCCTTTATTCTGGATTTGCGGACTATATTTGAAGCTCCAGGTCAGGCTGTATCTGCCTCCTCTTGGTTAATGCAGATTCATAAAGGGACTCGGACGGTGGCTGATTATGCCATAGAGTTCCGCACATTGATAGCTGAGACAAGTTGGAACAACGAAGCATACCATGCTGCTTTCTACAATGGTCTCTCTATCTGCCTGAAAGAAGATCTGGTCTCCCATGAGCTGCCAACTTGTTGGGAAGATCTCGTCGCTTTGGCTATTAAGGTGGACACTCTTCTAAGAGAGCACCAAGCAGATAAGGACCGTGCCAAAAATTTCCAACTTCCTTCAGATCCTCACTTCCAAAGATTCTTGCTTCCTAGTACACCTTCTACCACAGTATCATCTCCCAATCCTACAGTTATTCCTGTTGATGAACCTATGCAGTTAGGCTGTATCCGGCTCCCCCATAAGACTATCCAAGTATCAGCTTTTTTGGATTCCAGGGCTGCCGGCAATTTCATGGACGTTGCTTTTGCCAAAGAGCATTTGCTATTGACGACAAGCCATTACCTTCAGCCATGATCTCCCAAACTACGGGTGAGTTACTCCTGAAGATCATGACTTTGCACTCTGAGAGACTGCCCTTCCAGATTATTTCTTGTCCCTCTTCTCCTGTCGTGGTAACTTTTACATAACCCCTCCATTGATTGGTCCTCCGGCCAAGTCCCCTATTGGAGTTCATATTGTCAACAGCATTGTCTTCATGCTATTCCTATCCACCAAAAATTTCCTTGACTGAAGAAAATCCTTTCCAGCAATTCATCGTGGTGGAGAATCTTCCTGAGAATCAAGTTTCAGCGTCTCCTCCTTCTAAAATCATTGTGTAGGGATCTATAAGAATGCAAGATTCCTATAGCTTTAAAACCCCACCCTGTTAGTTGCTAGGCAGAAGCCTATGTAGCCATTTGTGTGTAACACCTGAAATCATTGGCCCAGAAGTGTAGTGGCACCTTCCTGTCACACTGTTAGCCCTGCCCTGATGTGTAAAGTCGCAGTGTAACCCATGCCGTAGCTGGACATTTTAATTTAAACTATTTGTGTGCCATATAGGCCAAGAAAGCGTTACAATTGCCTCATTGTTTCTCCAACCCACTAAGCCGGCTATCTCCCAGCTGCTTGCCTCTACCCCCGGACCAGCCAACCCTCGAAAACTGGGTCTACTGTGGCCTCCCCTGTCTTCAGTGCCTGAGGGGCTTCCCCAGCAGCCTCTGCGACCTTGAATTCCAGAGGGATTTCTCCAGCAGCAGTGGGCCTCCTCCTACAGCCTCCGCATTCTACAGTCCCCACTTCTACAGTCTCTTGTTTTGTTGGTAACCCAGTTACCCATAGATCCAAGTTTTCCTAGTACCCGAGGGGAGTACTGCCAGGATTGCAGCAGCCCAGAACTCCGGGCGCGTCCTTCCATTCCGGCATCACTCCCAAGATGGCAACGCCCATGCTGCCACGTGGGTAGCGGCGCAGGTGCTATTGCTTTAGCACATCAAGTTAGACGCGACGCACTGCGTCACACTGCCTGCGCCCGTTTTGGCCCCAAATTGAATCATAAAAGGGAGTCCAGGACGCCAGTATAGTGCCCAATTATAGGAGCTTTTTCCACGTTCCTGAGTACTGTTGTTTTTTTTTCCCTTCTTATCTCTAATTTACATATGCAAATTAGGGTTCAGATTCAATTCCTTATTCGGACGAATCTTTCATAAAGGATTTGGGGATTCGACCAAATCCCAAATAGTGTATTCAGTGCATCCCTATAAATTACCCAAGAAAACATGCATGGATTTAAGTAAGAGACTGGAATATGAATAGGAAAAGGCCTGGGATCTGTTGTAAGAAAATTCATAAAAAATCAGAATCCTTCTCCCTCTATGCATTTGTTGCATTAATTATATTTTTCTAGCACAAAGCACCAAAACAGCATTATATCTGCCAATCTCATGTATGATCACAGTGTAATACCTGCATTTGAAGATAGCAGATATCTCCCTAAGATAGCACCAAGATGACTAGAAAATAAAACATGATTCTTATTGGAGCAACCTGTTGTAATTTAACTGTTGGTCACCTACATTGGAGAGCTGTGAAGTGCAATGGATTGATTTTATGGAAAAATTTATTGTAAAAGTCGGTAGCTGGTTTGTTGTGGGGCCCCAGCAAAGTTGAAGGAATTAGCACTACCAAGCAAGAATCAAACTAAAGTCATATGAAACACATCTGCTCTTTTGATATTGCTACAATTAGTTCTTCATTATCCCTTCAGTTGGAACTTGATCTACACAAAAAAACAGAAATACATTACCAAAAATAGCTTTTAGAGCTTTCATTAATTTCAGTTTATTCTAAAAGAGATTAATGGGCAAAAATAAAAAGTGGGCCAAAGTGGAATTGAAAGTGTTTGATAGCATTGAAACCTGCGGGCATATTTGTTTAGTGCTGATATTTCAATTATATTTGGGAACCATGGGAAGATTATAAATTGTAAAAGGCTTCCTTGAATTAATGCAAAATCCTTGAAACTGACATAAATTGCTCAAATTCTAAAATCAGCTTAATGTGTCCATGGCCTGTACTGCGTAGGAGGTTTGAAAAATGTTGCTGGATTTATTTGAACAAAGTTGCAGTCTTGGTAACTCATTTAGTAAAGTGTTAACATGTAATGCCATAAAGGGACAATATACACCTGTATTCAACATGTACCAATGAAACAGGGCCTGTAGTGAAATACATTTTTTTATCCTGTCTTGTATTAAAAATAAATAAACATATTTTATAGCTCTATAATAAACCATAAACCATAGCTTTAAGCAGGGGTGGGGGTGGGGGTTCAGACAAGGAGACAAGTTGCCACTGGTTACATGGGGCAGCCAAAAATGCTGCTCTGATAACTTAAACAGCTGAACATCATGGACCACCTGGACCCCCTCCGGTGTTAAAAATGCCAACGGGGGGCGGCAACGGCAAGCTCTTGAGGCAGCAGAGGGGCCAGGATCACCCCTGGCTCTAAGAAACCTTTAAAGGAGAATTCAACCCCTACGAGAAAAAATACCTCCTCCACTCCCTGTATAGGCCCCACTCCCTCCTCCCCCCCTGGTCAACCTGCCCCTCTCCAGCCAAATGCTCTAAATCGATCCCAGGACAACTGCCATAAGTTAAAACCTGCAAGGGCCAGTGTATGATATGATTTCAAAAATCTAATTGTCGAATTTTACAAAAAAATAGAAAGTTTTAATTTTTGAAATTCTAATTTTCACGTTCATGCTGTATTCATTGTATGATTGCCTGGTGAGTCATTGACAGAGTTCTGAAAATTTAATCTCCAGTGCACCATATCAGCCAGTGCAGTGCTGTTGGCCCAGATTGTTGAACAATATAAAGGTGGTCATACCGTGTATGGCCCCTTTTTAGGCCTTAGGTTGGTTGATACTGTACAAGATTAATCCATGTATGGCCATAACTCTGTCTTCTGCTTGCATTTGGAAGTTTACCCCCTTAGGCAACCAATAGGTTATGCTCTCGCCACCTAATTAGTAAACTGGCCAAACAGATGGCGCACAGGGAGCTACATGTTATAGCTGGTTCTCTTCACTTTCTCACCTGCTGATGCACTATGAACTGGTCAACATGGTGCATTGGAATATTACTTTTTCAAACCAGCTTGATTCCTAAACCAACCAATGTTCATAGTATATAGATATCCAGATCTTCTGGCCACCATACTCTTATGTAATCATATAAAAAGTATTATTCATATGTATATGGCCAGCTTAAACTTTAATAACTGTGTCTTCTTGATGTTTATAGCTTCCTTCGCACCTTCTTATGTCTTTCTGAAGCAGCTGTGGGAGAGTGTAATCAGCTTTGTAACTGTTTTAAATGATACATTAGTTAATACATTTCCGTTCTTTGACCCTTCTGAGCAGAATCAACGAGTTTCACTGACGACAACTGTTATAATTACAACAATCGCTAATATTCCAAAGATGTTGCTGAGAAAAGTATCAACTAATGTAGCAAGTTGTAACAGTTCAGAATCTGCATCTGGATTACTGAGCTGCAAAACTGAAACACCAGAGAAAGGAACATTACACTTATAACTTTAATTTTGGAAAAACTGCAAAAAAATGGAAAGCTATTTTTTTAAAAATATTTTTCCATTTGTTTTATTTTTTGTAAAAGCATTTTTAAATCATTGGAAAAAAAATAAATGTATTTCTGGTAAACAATATGAAAACAATTAAACATGGAAAAAAACATTGGAAGCTGAACAACCCCTAGAATTCTCAGCTTAATACAATATGACTATATCAATTACTCTTTGCTCAAAATTCTAATTTACATTTACAGCGGTTCTGGCTCCCTGTGGCTGATTTAGTTAGGATCACAGAAGAGATAAGAAAGCTTAACATGTATATATTTTAAATCAGGTCCTATAAAGCTTCTATCAAACTTCCATATTACATTACTACTTTCATTTAATGCTCCTAAATTTGAGAATAAAGGGATTCCAGAGGGGGAATAATGCTATGAAACCCAGACACCCACCCAGAGATATCCAACCTGTGGCTTGTCAGCTGAGAATTTTAGTACTGTTATTTAGCAACAGATGGAGGACTGCAGGTTGAACATTCCTACGCTACTAACTCCAAGCATTCTCACCCACCAACTACGTTATCTGTTACTTCTCTAGAAACATAACATTGCACTTTTGTGCTTACAAATATATTAAAAGCAAATGTCACATTAAAATAGCAATTATTTTCACTTATGCATCATGTTAAAACGTAATGTTGTGTAAAATAGTTTAATATGCTTAATTAATATAACTAATGTAGGGCAACGGGAAATATGTCTCATGCATAGCTTTCTATTTGTTTAGCATTACAAACACCTTGCACTTAACAGTTCATGAGTTTTATTGATGCATGTTTTGTATGTATTTGTTTTTTTTCTACTCTTTTACTTGTGGGATGCCAGTCTCAGTATTTGAAACCATCACACATAGGAAATTTCTGTTTAAAGTAGGCAGAATAATGCAATGTTATGTTAGGGTCAACATTTTGTTTCTATTATTAGTTAGTATAGTTTTGCAGATCCATAATTTACAAAATGAAAATGTAAAAAACAGGTTTGACTATTCAAGTAACATCTATATAAAGATGTATTCAGCTGGGAGTTATTTCAAGACCACCATTTTTAGAAAAAACATTATTTATCACTTAATCCTTACAAGTATTCAGCATATGGTCCTTTCCAGGTATACTGGTGCAGATGATGAAGAACAATGTTAGTAGTAGATGTATCACAATCACCAGAATCCTTTTTATTTAAAGATTTCCACCCGTGTCAACTCCATCACCTTTTATCAGCATAAAAAAATAGCAAATGGCTTATGCAGGGTGCAACAACTGTTGCAACAGGGTTGCAACATGGGATTGTGCATGGGACAATGGAATAAAAACTCAAAGGGATTCAACCACGAATATCATTTGTTATCCCCAAAGACCCAGTTTCAGTTTGTGGCAATTCAAACTTCCAGGTTCTACTCACCCAAGATGCATAGGAATTAAGCTTGCAGAGTGTTAATTTTTGAGAGGGAAAATATCCTCCCCAGGAAATTTCAGGAATTTAGTTTGTATACATATAACATATAAGTTCTGCCATTCTGTTATATGTTGACTGTAAAATCACAACACACTTTGAACATACAATAACAGCAGAATGATTATTGTCCTGTATGTTCATTTTATTGTTCATTGATTATTGTCCTGGTAGTTCATTTTTCGAAGTGCTCTAGGGAACTAAAGGGCTGAAGACTCTTGACTTGTTGTTGCCCATGCCATACTGTATCAATAATACTGCAGCCCCCATAAACTAGGGTCCCTTCATGTTCAGTATAGTGGTGTGAACAGCACTTTATCCATATTTACTCTTACCCCAAATGCAAGTGCACAAAGGGGAGAACTTTTGCATCTGCCCATGGAATAAATATAAAGCATGCTGGGGTGCAGAGTGCAGCTCCCATGGGCTCAAGGCAGCCAATAATACCTTTACACAACAAGTAAAATTGGTATGGTTGCAATTCAAGACAAAAAAAAAATGGTTTCTGTAGGGAACACTACAGAGCCTATGGATTGCTCCCTTAATTATCATTTTTGTAGTTTATGATTAGTAGGACAATCCATCTAGTGAGGTATTCATTCTATTCTCCAAGCTTTCCTGGCTCCAAATGTCTTTTCTTCATATCATTATGTAAAGAAGCCCTTGGCTCCAGCTGTGAGAGAATATGTTTAAATGATTAATATAGAAATGAGGCACTTCTCGATTCTTATTTCTTACCCAGTTGTACTGTGATTAAAAACTATTTTTCTTAGCTATTGATATCCTAAAACAGAGGTAATGTAACAAATTCGGGAAAGTTAGAGGTTTGGTTGCATTAAAGCTCAGCTCAGAACAAATCACTAGACAATATGTCTTCCTTGTTCAAAAACATGGAAATGCTATCTTGTAATTAGGGAATTGCAATCAGATGCATAGACTCTTGCACACGCCTCTTGCTTGTCCAAGGGATTGCTGAATATTAATAAATATAAACAAGACAAATGATTGTTGTAAGTGTTTGTATTTCTGTTGGGGAAGACGAAATCCCATAGGGATTCAGAAATTACAACCTGGTTTAATTAGATTATAATTTATTAGCTAACAGAAATCATAATTATTATAGTGATAATAATGCTAAGTATTACATTTTGATAGCACTTTTTTCTAAATCCAAACCTTTGAGGGGTTATTTATTAAACTCTGGTCTTGCTTTTTGGGGCAAAACTAAATTTTTTTTTTCGTGATTTATTAAAGCTTGTTGCTGCAATAAACCCAAATCCAAAAATCCACCATCTCAGTCCTGCCAAGATTGTGCATAAGTCAAAAGCAGAGGTCCCTGTCCTAATTTGAAGTTATCTTGATCTGCGATGGGTTCAGACCAAAAACTTTGGGCAAAAACACAAAAAAATTGGGTGGGGGGGAAGCATGAAAAATTAAAACAATATGACTTTTTTTTTACATTTTTTTCTACATATCCTCCATTTTATGTCTGCTTCTTATGTATTACATAAATCTAAATTGATAACAGTAGTAAGCGCAATAGCATTTTGTACAATAAATATCTGCTCTTTGTACAACAAATTTCCTTATTTTTATATGTAGAATTTTGTTTTACTTAGTGACATAATGCCACTGCTTTTTTTGCCTGAGCAAATGCGCTCAAATTTTACTGCCAACTTTCTCAAAGTTAATGGCCTTAGCCTGATAACTCCTCTCATGCATATTCTAAGAAGATGCCACATTATAAATGCCTTCCTTCGACCAAACATTTGTACACACTGCTACATTTTTGTCTTCTTAATTTGACTTCTAGAAAATATTGCATTACAATAAATTATTCAGGCCAACTGGCTTTTCATCTTCTGAGACGTACATTCATGTGATATTTTAACAACTATTTATTTAATAACCAACCAGAAATCTCCTGAAAGCTTAACCATATAGCCCTGGGGCATATTTCTCAAATAAAAGCTCTGGATCTTTGTATACCTTAAAATTTACATACTAAAGGAACAAATCAACTCAGGATCCTAGTGTTTTCTGATTGCTTACCTCTACTTCATAAAAAAATAAATAAAAAAACACACAGGAAAAATCACCCGTCTGTTTAACATAATTTTTTTTAAGATGACAAATGTAATTTACTTTTTACCAATGCAAAATGTTCAGTTTGATCATATTTTCCGAGGTGATTCTGTTGTTCAAGGGACGATATTAAGTCCGGTAAATTCAACACCTTTTAGATGTACTGGACAGTTTAATAGGACTCAGCAGGAAAAAAAAAAAAAAAAAAGATTTAGCTGTCTGCTTCAGCCTCGGCTGGAAGATAGTGTCTGATCATCTGCATCATTTGCATACAAATTTATAGTCTGTTCCTGATAAAGGTTAAAATAGATAAATGAGCATTTTTTATATCATTCAATCCCTGCTTGCCAGTAAATGACTTGGTGTATTTGTGATCTCAATCACAGCATTAATAAATGGAATTAGAGACAGCATTTAGGTTACCTTTATCTCTGATAATTGTACTCAATACCTTCTCAAAACAATCCTTTCAGTAGTATCATTTAGAGTTACCTTTGTTCTCACTAATTCTTCATCAACTTCAATGCATGCAATGCAGAATTTCAAAGTGTTTGAGTATTTATTTTCTGGCTTCATTAGAGACACAATTAGCAAGTTAGCAAAGTTTGTTTTTTTTTAAAACATAAAACCAGTTCCTGCACCTCTAGTGATGATGCAAGGCCTGGTGGGTTTAACCATGGGCCTCTGAGTAAAGACTGGACTGGTTGTCTCCATTTAACATAGCTGTACAATCTAGCAAATAAATGTGCTATAAGGCTACAAATGTTTTATTATTGACACTTTTTATAAATCGTCTTTCCATTCAGACCCTCCTTTAATCATATGCCAGTCTCTTATTCAAATCAGTGCCTGGTTCAGGGCTGCCATTAGAAATCAAGGGGCAATTTGAACCCTAGCGATCAGACTGTTGAAACTGCAAACTGTAGGGCTGCTGAATAAAAAACGAAATAACTCAGAAAGCACACGTAAAAAAAAATGAAAACCAATTGCAAATTGTCTCAGCATATCACTCTTGACATCAGTGATCCCCAACAGTGACTCATGAGCAACATGCTGCACACCGACCCCTTGGATTTTCAAGGCAGGTTCTTATTTTTGCATTCCTGGGGGCAAGTTTTGGTATCATAAAAACCACATTTTTATAGAGCCTATTGTAGACTGTCAGGCTACTAAATGACCAATCAAAGCCATCATTTGGCATCCCCAGGAACATATTCATATTTGTGTTATTCACCAACTACATTTGAATGAGGCTCACAAGTAACAAAAAAGGTTGAGGACCCCTTCTCTATATCATACTAAAAGTTAACTCAAAGGTGAACAACCCCTTTAATGTCTACTACATCAGCACATTCAACCAGGCAACAGTTCCCCATTGGGACTAATCCTGGGAAATCTCCATGTGAAACAAACACCTTTTGTAAATGGCACAGTTGGTAGGGTTTTTCTGTTGTCTTAAGTGAAAATGGATGTTAGGAGATAGTTGCTGGAGGGCTGGAGATATGTGCCAATTAGCATGCATATAGGTGAAAAGGAATAGGTGTGTGGTACCTGTGTGTGTGTGTGTGTGTGTGTGCGTGTGTGCTTTTGGAGGAAGTGATTAACAGATCTCACTGACAACTGACTGCAGAAAGTAGCAGAGAGGTGTGTAACACCTGTGTGTGCATTGAAAAACAAAGAATGGCAGTTGATTGCAGAAAATAGCAGCAAGGTGTGTCATGCCTCGGCGTGTTTTAGAAGGAAACAGAGGAAATAGGCAATTAATTGTAGAATACAGCAAAATATGTGCACCTTTGAATAAATAGAGGAAAGTAACGTTTTTTTTTTTTTTTACTTTAGTAAACTAAATCTTTTTGAGCAGAGGAAGGCAGCACATAGCCCTGAGGCTGTTCTATATATGTATGTATTACTTTACTAGTAAACTGCTGTTAAGGAGCCACTTTGTCGCACAATGCATAAAAGTACAATATAAATAAAAGTACAATGTATAAAAGTACACACAAGGTCGACAAGTCAATAAATACAATAAATATACACAGTACACAGAGCTCATATAAGACTCATATAACGACACAGAGCTTAAGTGCTATGTGGTAAGAGAAACAGTAGGAAGGAGATCCCTGTCACATAGAGCTTACAGTCTAACTGGGTGGGTTGCTGACATACAGGCACAAATTGGACAGAAAAAAGTGCACAAGGTAAAAGGCATTGTTTAATAGGTACCAGGACTAGACTAATGTTCTAATGCTCCAAACATTTGAGAGAACTGAGAATTGAGAGAACGCTCCTTTTGGTGGAATTCAAGGATGGAATTACAGAGGTAAGGAGCCACACAATAGAAAGGTTTGAGACGATAGATAGCAGTGTATATCAATGATGTGAAAAGAAGGTGGCTCTGAGAGGAGCAGAGAAGATGGCCAGGAATGTATAGTGAGACAAGTGAAGAAATGTAGTAAGGAGCAGCTAAATGAAGGGCCTTGGATGTTAGCAAAAGTATTGTATGTGATCCTTTTCTCAACAGGCAGCCATGCTAAGGATTTTAGTTGTTGTTGGACAGGTCCTCACTTGGGTGAGGGCAGAAGGAAAGTCCAGGATAATGAGAGTAGAGTAATGTTGCTTGGCCTTAGCAGCCTGGAGATCATTTGCTACTTTACATAAGGCAGTCTCAGTGGAGTGTGCAGGTTGAAAGTCAGACTTCATAGTGTCAAGTAGATTATTGTTGCAGAGAAAGTTAGTAATACAGGAAATTACAAGATGTTACATAACTTTAGAGGCTAGCTGTAAGAGAGAGACAGGGCAGTAGTTAAATTTAGCCCCGAGATGACCATGGATAATTATACATAAGAGGTAAAAAATCATCCAAAAAATAGAAGGCATATTTTATACCCAAATCTGCCAGCGCAATTAAAATACCTAGCCCATAAAAACATAGACCATGCTATGAGAGGCCCCTCATAGTCACACTATCATTAACAGCACTCAATACATACACTAAAGTGATGCTCCGATATTCATATTACATTATTAATTACAGATATTAATTATCTGGATCACACATAGGGACAAGGGTCGAATTTCCAAATTTAAAAACTTCGCAATTTGAATTAAAAAAAGGTCAGTTTTCGATCGAATAGGCCCGTATTGGGTATTTTTTAGCAGCAGTCAGAGCTGAGTTTTTACAGTGAATCAGGATCAGCAATGTACTGATTGGGGAGAAGCTAGAACTGAGAGAATGAGATAGAGCAGTTATATCAACATTGCATCTCACAGCTTTACCCCAGCAAAATGTATTCCATTACAGTGTTACCAATCAGTTTATAAACATGGTGCATACAGTGCAATTCAATGCTTTCTAAATCCCAGGAGACTCTGGAGAAACTATACAGCAAAACATTTTTGTTTATTTTGCTGGAAATGCTTTCAGTTAAGTATCACACAGACACTTACACCTTGTATAGGCACTGGGAGGGCAGTACTCCTCTCTCTAATCATATTCTGATATCGTCATGTTGATCTGCAGGGTACTGAATTCCAGACACTGACGTTTCCCTTTCATAATACTAACCTTCGATCTGTCTTGAAATCTCTATGGGCTTGCTGTCCTTCTCAAAACATCTGATTGGTACATTAAAAATAGATTGAGCATAAACAACTCCAACTGTGCCATGTGCGACTGTGTACTGCAACAATCTTTGTGTTTTATATATATATAAATCAGCAAGTGGGATCTAGGACCTGGGAATATGAGATACTAATTATTGTTTTTGCCCAAGGGCACGTATGGTGATCACAACAGGTATCACAATGACTAGTTTGTGCTACAAGTAAGTTGCTGTATACTTCTCCAGAAAGCATGCTCGGCAACTCTTCTGTCATGGGTGAGACAAAAACTGACTGATTTTGAATGCTAGTCTTGATGCTAAAGATTTAAATTAGAAACATTTCAGAGATAAGGCCCTGCTTTGAGGTGATGGAAGGAATCTGCCAGTGGTGCCATCTGAAATATTTAGACCCATACAACTAAATAGTTGTGGCCTATAATCTGTATCTGCTTTGTAACTCAAAAGTAGGTACACCCATGTCAATTTGTGTGCATATAAATGTGGAAATACACATGGATAAATGACATGACTCATGTGAGTGAGACTAACCCAGAGGCCACTGGCTGTAGCTAATTCAGTCACCTTGATGTTTCCCCACTGGACCATCCTTGATATTTGGTAGCTTAATGTAGGTGCATTAAGTGGTGGCATTTACCCCAAGTTTTGTATGCAGTATGTAGTTATAATGCACCAGTAACTTCAGGCAAGGAAAACCTTCTAAATGTGTAAGACACAAATGTACATCATTAACTTAGAAGGTTACTTGACTCCCATTTATATCCAAGGAATTCCTCCATGGCCATTGGTCTGGCAAATATTTTTTTTTTCTTATTAGCGTGTAAGACACCGGTTTGCATTTCCATAACCCAGCCAAGGAAAACACGAACTACAACTATTGATTATATAATCAATAGCCTGTTTCCCCCTGATTGGATAAGCCATATTATCATACATACTGTCCTATTCCCCATTCTGTTAGCCTGCATAATGACTAATCTGGTCCAGTTCAAGGTGATTCATCCTCGTAGGGGATCTATTCAGGGCATACCTAAAGTGTTCATCCAATGGGAGATTAATTGCCCTAGTGACAAATCTCTTCTTCGGGGGGAGGAGACAATCTCCCCAAACTGCCTTTCTCTTCCCTCCCGCAGGCTTGAATGTAAAATTGCTAGTGGAATGGCACTCACATGGAAACTTCAGGCGACTTCAGAAAATGAAGCGCCACAAGTGCCATCCTGCTGGCGACTTTTCATTCAAGCTGGCAGGAAGGCAGGGGGAGGCACTTTGGGGAGATTGTTGCCCCAGGCAACAAGAGGCAATTTGAATCTCCCTGAATCTGCCTGTGTGCACCCACCCTAGCACTCTGCTTGTTACTGCTGTTGATGTGTAAATATGCTAATTTTAGTTTTTATTCATGTGACTTACACAGTAGGGGTTATTTATTGAGACCCCGAAAGCAAAGTGCTCATTCTAAAAACACTTTCTTTTCTCCTCTATAGGAAAGTTGAGGTCTTTAAAGGGATAATGTCATGGGAAAACATGTTTTTTAAAAAATGCTTCAGTTAATAGTGCTACTCTAGCAGACCTCACTGAAATCCAATTCTCAAAAGAGCAAACAGATTTTTTATATTCAATTTTGAAATCTGACATGGGGCTAAACATATTGTCAGTTTCCCAGCTGCCCCCAGTCATGTGACATGTGCCTACACTTTAGGGTAGAGGCACACAAGCTATTTGGGGGAGATTAGTTGCCTGGCGACAAATCACCTATTCCTTGGGCAACTAATCTCCCTAAATTGCCTCCCCGCCGGCTACAATCTATAACACTGGCAGGATGGCACTTTGAGCGCTTTGTTTTCTGAAGTCACCCGAAGTCTCCTCATAAGGCAATTTCAGGTGACTTTGGAAAACGAAGCACTCCCAAGTTCCATCCCGCCAGCAATTTAGATTCTAGCAGGCGGGGAGGCAGTTCAGGGAGATTAGTCACCCGAGGAAGAGGCGTTTTGTTGCCAGGTGACTTATCTCCCCCAAATAGCTCTGTGTGTCTCTACCCTTAGGATGGAACTACTCTCTGGCAGGCTGTTATTTCTCCTACTTAATGTAACTGAATCAGTCTCAGTGGGACTTGTCTTTTACTATTGAGTGCTGTTCTTATATCTACCATGCAGCTGTTATTTTGTGTTATCTGGTTACCTTTCCATTGTTCTTTTGTTAAGATGCTGAGGGCAGAAAGGGAGGGGGTGATATCACTTCAACTTGCAGTAGTGCAGTAAAGAGTGTCACATGACTAGGGGCAGCCAGGGAACTGACAATATGTCTAGCCCCATGTCAAATTACAAAACTGAATATAAATAAATATGTTTGGTCTTTTGAAAAATGGATTTCAGTGCAGAATGCTGTTGGAGGAGCGCTATTAAATGATGCATTTTGACAAAAAACATGTTTTCCGATGACAGTATCCCTTTAAAAGTCTTCAGGTTTTTAAATGTTCCTGTCCTTTAAAGAAACATACCATTATACTTCTACAAACCAAACCCACAGCTTCAGATAACTCTACCTTATTTAAGCTTTAAGTAGAATATACCTGTAAGTGGGGTATTCCATCTGGCCCCCTGATTGTGTTAAACATTTCCCCCCCCCACACACACACACCCCTTCAAGGCCACCAGAATGATCTAGTTCTTGTTAGAACTATACATTGATAGTGGCATTTTCGAAGCTACTGATATAATTTAGTTTTCCCCACAAAGAATGCAAGCCAGAACGGTCTAGGTATAATCAACTGGCAATTAGAGCATTCTTTCTTCTTCTAATGTATAGAGCAGATCTAGTGTTATTACCACATCAAAACAGAAACTGCTAAATTCCCATTTATTTTTGATGCACCACATTGTAAATAGAGTAAAGGGCAAACAGGATCCTGATTAAACATCCCCTAAAGAAAAACAACAAAAAAAACTTTTAGAAAAGCATACACAGCCCTCAGATTTACCACTGAGATTTATTTATAGATCTCCAAAAGATATTGTTGCAAGGATATTCATACCAATCTATTGTTGCAAGGATATTCATACCAATCTGCCAGGTCTCTCAGTTCTAACCAGACTTGCTTTTTATCTGGCTTGAAAGTCAATACACACCTCAGAATTAAGATTATTTAGGGCTGGGACAGACAGGGAGATTCTGGCAATTAATCGCAGGCGACAATCTCCCCGAACTGCCTTCTCCCTGTCTGCCGCCTGTTAAAATGAAAAAGCACCAGCGCTAATCCACACGCAGCACGGAGATTTCCTGAATCGCCGAAGTTTCTTCACGAAGTAACTTCGGGCGATTCCGGAAATCGACGCGCTGCGTGTGGATTAGCGCTGGCGCTAAGATAAGTAAACAGATAAAAACAAACTTCACTTCAACAAAGCCTGGGATAGGTGCTGGGAGTTAGCCACAGCTGGAGTCATTGGTGAGAAGAAATCTTATGGATTAAATTTTGAATGGTAATACAGAACTGTAGTAGGAAGATATATCTGCCATTCCCAAAGCTGTATTTAGACACACTAGGATCTATAACCAAAAGTGAATATATATATATATATATATATATATATTTCAGCACAGTGCAAGCATCTGGGCAGAGGATATACAAGATGCCATGATTCCAGTAATTGCACCTTTTTATGCTTCTCGATTTTTCTCTGTGGATGTCTGTGGATAAAATATCTGTCTTTTGACAGTTTACTCACCCTATTTGTCATTTCTCCCTCAGTCCACTTAAAATGATGGCAATTTTTATCATTACTGTTTACTGTCTGGTGTAAAACAGCATCAGGGAGGATACAGTGGTTAATGGCTAAAGAACAAAAAAATGGCCTATTATCAGAATGTACATGCTAAGAGGAACAAAGAATACATGCTGGTAAATATGACAATGTCAAAAATACCATACCTTCCAACATTTTGGAAATAAAAAGAGGACAACAAAAGTTCATTTTACAAAATTTGTCAGGCTATGAAAGTTTGAACATATTTCTGTGATTTTTTTCATTTATTACAGTTTTGCTTATGAAGGTGAATTGTCCTTTAAGCGGTGAGTCTAACTTTTCCCAAGGGACCTGTTATCTTATATTGTCACAATTACTTATTTGCTTATATAGAAATCGCCAGAGTTTCCTTCGCCACCTCAGACTAGGAGAACTGATAAAACAAAGATACATCCAACTCAATCTTATGTCAGTGACATCATATCCTGTATGCTGAAAATTCATAAAAGTTGTAATAAACACTGGCAACTTTTACTTTTTTAAATTTGGGGGGGCATTACACATTTGTTTTAGTGTAGGGCATTAGAGGATCTCTTTAGTCTTTATTCAGGTTCCTTGGACATTTGTAATAAAAAGTGACCACTTCAAGCATTTTCAGCATCATAACTAATAAAGACGTCCATATGACTTTTATGTACCTATTCAAATTGACCTAAGCGTAAGAATACTAACGAAGTTTAGCTAGGCAGAAATGAAAAAAAAAAGAAAAGAAATTCACCGGCATTCGGCTGCTGAGAGGCATCTTTGCAGTTTAGTGAATTAGCGTAGTGGTAACGAATTAGCTCCTGGCAAAGTGGAGCGAAGTGTTTGCTGGTGAAAATTCTCTCTTTAGTCAGTGAATCTGCCCCTATGTGGTCTTGCAGGGCAGTTGTTTTTTAGATAGGGTCAGTGACCCCCATTTGAAAACTGGAAAGAAACAGAAGAAGAAGGCTGATAATTAAAAAAAATATATATAGAAAATAAATAATAAAGATCAGTTGAAAAGTTACTTGGCAATTCTATACCACACTAAATGGGTTATTTATCAAAATCCAAAATTTTTATAAGAAACAATTTGACCTTATTTGTTATTTAAAAAAACAAAATTTTATTGGATTGGGGAAAAACTTGATAACATTGATTGAAAACCCTAAATTGTGCGATTTTTACAGATTTTCTCCTAAATTGATAGTTTTTTCACAATTTTATGGGCTTATTCCAACGCAGGCCACAGAAACTTCCAAATAGGACAGGGACCTCTCCCAAGGACTTATATACAAAATTGGCAAGTCTAGGATTGGATTTTTTATTCTGACTTTTTTTGCAGCCTCTAGCTTTTTCGAGTTTTTAGCCTTCGGAATTGAATAAATAACTCCGTAAAAGTTAAATTAAAGTGGACCCGTCACCTCAAAAAAATATTCAAAATCATATTTTATCACATTAGTCAAGCAAAATGAACATTAATTACACTATTATTTGGATCTTGTTTTCTTCAGTCTGGGAATTCATCATTATAGCAAGTGGGCAGGAGCCATTTTGTGGACACTGTTATTAAGGCAAGCCTTGTATCATCTCAGAATCTTGTTTGTGCACCAGAATGGGGGACCCGATGTCTATCCCCATGTCCTGGCTACACAATGAAAAGAGAACAGGGAAATGTGGGGAGCAGTGGTATCTAGGAAGTGCTGAATGGAAAGTGAAAGTAATTATCCGCCCGCTTCTATGCCTATAAGGCATAGAGGAGTGGCAGACAATATTTGATTGACAGCTGAGATTTTTAAAACAGCTATGAATGCTTTAATACAAATTTGAAATTGGATTTCATGTTTAATTTGAAAAGGACTTTTATTATACAGATTTTTGTGTCTGGGTGATGGGTCCACTTTAAAGGTGAACCTCCTCTATAAGGAAGCAGCTACATTATTACTCCTTTAATCAGGCCAGGAAAAGATTTGTGTGATCCACTGCCACATGTGCTTATAGAGGACCCTGCCTCGCCAGCTTAGCTTCATGTGTCTGTTCACAGCCATATCATTTGGCTACAGGAGCTGGCTGCAGTTATAAGAATATCATCTGAGAACTTAACAAAGATCTAATGGGAAGCAGGCGTATCATTGTTGATCTCAGGGGAAAGGTGCTTTAATGATAACTATGACATCATTCAGATTCCTCCTGAAAAGATTTCCTTTTTAGAATCTAATCAAGATAGAGGAAGCCTGATAAGCTACTTTCTCACAGTGGTTAAATGCCATGAGAAAATGTGCTTTTTTGAGAGCTCTACAGCAGGAGCTTGTCTGAAACCACACCAACACGTGTCAATAGAGACAACGCACCATGGGGCAAATTCGCTATACGGCGAGCTGTGCTAGTGCTGCCTTCGCCACTCTTCGCCTGGTGAATTTTCGCCAGAGCGCGTCCAATTCAGCGCGTCCAATTCACTAAATATTGAAGTTGCGCTCAGGTAAGCGAATGTAAGCGAATTTGCTCGAAAATTTGCCAGGCAAAGCGAAGTTGCGCTAGCGAAGTGCAATTTGCATATGGCACCAAATTTGAATTTGAATGGAAGCGTATGCTGCAGCAAACACATTACACTACACAAGCCATGGGAAAGTGAATATAAGATTATAGAGGTGTTCTAATGCCCTAAACATGTACCCACAGTATAGTTAAAGGTGCCATATGTAGGGGAAGAGGTGGGCACCCTAACAAAAAAATTTGCTATTTTTCAGCCTATCACAGCTTTTTTTGGGACTTTTTCAACATTTTCAAAATTTTTGACTCCTATCTACTCTGCTCTGACCTGGTGAAGTAAACTCCGGCCCGAAGGAGGTAACGTTCGGAAAAAAAAATTGTAAATTTGCATAGATTTGCCCCTTCACAAAAGTGCAACTTCGCCAGCGTTAGGGTGCGCTAGGCGATCTACATCGATGGCAAATTTTCACCAGGGTGACTGATAGATTCGCAAAGTAGCAAAATTACGTCACGCTGGCAAATTTTCACCAGTGTTAGCCACTTCGCAATTTAGTAAATTTGCCCCCAAATTTGGTAAACAGTCTGCCCCAGTAAATGATAAGAGATTGAAGCATTCACTACAAATATACATTTACATAAACAGTACAAGAATACTGTAAATACAATATCATATGCACACTTAGGATGCTGGAACATTTTGCACACTGGTCCTTATAGTGTCTCTGGAAAACAATTATTTGTGAAATAAATCAGACTGTCTTGGGCATACAGACTTTGCCAGAAAGAAAATGTGTAATAATGACTTAACGTATACATGATTTATAGATCATGATCATTTTTGTACCATTAAGTAGAAAGGTCAGTTCCAGTTTAAAACAGAAACCAAAAAAAAAGAAAAAAAAGCGGCGAAGCAGGTATTGAAAAATACCACATTCATACCACATCCATATCAGATTTCTAAGGATGGTTTAATTTTCTAGTGCAGCTGTTTAGATCTGTTAAAGAAAAGTGCTTGTGGTCAAGACTCTGTCTGACCTTACCTCCACTAATTTGTGACAAAGATTTAGATGTATTAGTCTGAGCTGAGACAAATACATTGCAAATACCTTGTATTTGTAGGAGTAAGAGTACAATTCCATTATATTATAGTTTATTGACATATTTCATGCTTATGCAAAGCACGTATAATGTTCTTTGCAAAACAAAAGTCAATACATTGTTAACATCATGTAGTGTTGTTTCTTTACTTGTACAGGTGTGGGATCCATTATCCGGAACTCTGTTATCCAGAAAGCTCTGCATTACAGAATAGAAAGGCCATCTCCCATAGGGGCAAATTTACTAAGCGGCAAAAAAGCGCTAGCGTTGCCTTCGCTAACATTCACCACACTTCACCAGGCAAATTTTCGCCAGCACTACGCTAATTCACTAAAGTGCAAAGTTATGCTCAGGGTGGTGAACGGTAGCGTAGTTGTGCTAGTGTTACTTCGCCAGTCAAAGCGCATTTACACTAGCAATGCCTAATTTGCATACGATATATTCGATTTCAAAGTATAATACAAGTATATGTTACAGCCACTTCATTCCACTACACAAGCCCAGGAAACCTTTAATAAACAAAATAACGTTTTCCTATTGCTCTAAACATGTTCCCACTGTATAGTTGAGTTGCCATATGTTAGGAAATGTAGTCAGGGAAGGAGGGTAACCCCCCCTAAAAAAAATGTTGCTGTTTTTCAGACTATCACCCAACAAAAGGTAAAAGGCGTCAGTGTTTTTTGGGACTTAGAAAAACTGTCAAGGTTTTTTTCAAACTCCTATCTATTGTATTGAACATCCCCAGGTCTGACCTGGCGAAGTAACGTCTAGCGTAAGTGGTAACGTTCAGTAAAATGGTCATCTTAGTGAATTAAGGTAATTACGATCCTTCGTCAGTGCGCAACTTCGCCAGGCGTTAGGGTGCAAAGTTGCGCTAGTCTATCTACTTCGCTATCGAAACTTCGCCAGAGTCAGTGTTAGTGAATTTGCAAAATAACAAAATGATGTCACGCTGGCGAATTTTCGCTAGCGTTAGCCACTTCGCCCTTTAGTGAATTTGTCCCATAGACTCAATGTTATCCAAATAATTGAAATGTTTATATATTATAATGTAATAACAAAATAGTACCTTGTACATGATCCAATCTAAGATATTATTCATCCTTATTGTAGGCAAAACAAGCCTATTAGGTTTATTTAATGTTTAAATGATTTTTTAGTAGACTTAAGGTATGAAGATCCATATTACAGAAAGATCCACTATCCTGTAAACCTCAGGTCCTGAGCATTCTGTATAACATTTCCCATACCTGTATCTAAAATTTCAAGTTGTTTTAAAGTTGATTAAAGTTTGATGCAGGGTGCCACTGGGTCCTCCCTCATTACAAGGGGAGGGGGGTTAAGATTATGTAAAAAATATTCAACACCACTTCTAAAAATGTTAGCAGTGGTCCAGAACTCCTCTGCCTTTGGGAATGACGGAAGAGTGAAGAATGCAATAAAGGAAGTGGAATAGAAGGGAGAATGCCTGCAGAAGATGATCTGGGGAGTTAGAAAAAGGTATGGTGGGGAGGTAGACAGGAAGGTTTGAAATGGGGAGATGCACTGGTAGAAGAGTTGGGATTGGATGGATAGTAAATTGCCAGCCATTATGTATTTTAATGGGTTTAATATTTTTGGCAGACAACTGTATTAATTTTATTCTGTTTATATTAAAGCTTTTCTCTTATCTAATATAGGTAGTGATGACTGAAATTTAAAAAAAATAATTGTTGTGCAGTATGCCATAAAAAAATACCCATTGACTTCAGTGTGTTTCCACCGTTTTGTGAAATTTTTGGCGAACGGGAAGAAATTAACTCATCATCACTACATATAGCCATTATTTCAGTTATCTTGAAACCTTTGACTGGGCCTGTTTAGAAACAAAAATACTCAAAATATATTCATGAACACCATTTGCAAACCTTAATACATAAATAGCTGTGTACCTACACAGCAGGTATTCTAAATATGCCTTACATCTGACACCTGTTCCTACCAGCTGCATCTATTTCTAGCTTGGAGTGAGAAATGAGAATCACTTCCCAAACCTGACAGCTTCTTTCCTTTACAACTGTTCTTTCTTTTGGGAATGATTACAAGATACTATGGAAATGTTAGTTATAAGCCTGCTCTTGTTTAGAGTTTTTTGTGTATTAGAGGGAGAGTAAAGCTAAGTTTTCTACGAGAGGGTGTACAATAAAAATTACACATTTCAAGTATATAAAAAGCAAAATTATTTTTTTAGATAAATTTAGAAAAATATTGTTTGTACTCTTACTATTTAAAGAATAGTGGTGGGGGTCCAAATTTTTAGGCCTCCACCAGTAATTGGTGACCCTTGTGTGCACTAGTTCACTCATTGGCAGGGGGAACAGAATGACATACAGCAGGCCCCCACCATTTTAGCGCTTGCTATGTACTGGATACATAATAAAAATACAGCAGACCCCTATTCCCTGACCCCCCCACACACACCTTTTTGTGGGTCTTCTATATCTATCTTCTATATTGCTATTGCTTTTCAGTAGTGATGGGCGAATTGATGGCGTTTCGGTTCACCAAATTTTTCACGAATTTCAAGAGTAATTAGCGAAATGGCGAAAAATTTGCGAAATACAGCGTCTCATTTTTGACGCGGGCATATGTTTTTAACGCCAGCGCCCATTGCCGGAGTCCAAGAAATGGACGCTGGCGTTTCCCGAATGATGGGAATTGGCATTCGCCCATCACTACTGTTCAGCCATTACCCTAGGTATTACATAATCAGATATCTATTTTCCACCATACAGATTTTGGACCCACTATATTGCTTAAGTAAAATCTGCATTTTAAGTTTTTCAGGGGACTGTGAAAAAATGGAAGATTAGCATTTCAGATATAATATTACACTATGAGATTTTGCAAGGCCTCTCTGGAAGTCAGATGCAAAATATACTTCTGTTTAGTATTTAAAATTTCTTACAATCATATAAAGTAAAATTCAGAGAGGACAAACATGCGTTTTTTTATAGAGTAAAATGTGAGAAATTCACCCATTTTGCATTAGAATTGATGGAAACTGCAGAAAAATGGCATAAAAATAGAGGAAAACAGACTTGACTGTATATGCAACAGTACAAAGGGAAGATTTAATAATGGGCAAATTTTGCCCACACATCCCACCACTTTGCCAAATGCAAATGCACTACAACTATGCTAATTCACTAATATGCAAAGTTTTGTTCTGGGCACCGAACTTTGGATACTTTTCAAAAGCGTTACTTCGGCAGTGCGAGCATTTCATAGCGAAGATGCACTAGTGTTCGTTTGTGCCTAGAGAAAATTCACTAGTGACTTTGTGCTAAGGTCAGTTGTTATAGGCTGGGTAATTTCAAGTTGTATGGATGTCTTTATTATAAGTGTTAGTGCTTAAGCTTGAAGTTACCACTTTTTATTTCAAATTAGGAAACCCCCAAATCCACTATTTTGGATTCGGCCAAACTCCCGAATCCTTTGCAAAGGATTCGGCCAAATACCAAACCGAATACAAATCCTAATTTGCCTCCCGCCCCTAATTTGCATATGCAAATTAGGATTCAGATTTGATTCGGCCGGCAAGATGTATTCGGCCGAATCCTGCTGAAAAAGGCTGAATCCTGGCCGAATCCTGAACCAAATCCTGGATTCAGTGCATCCATATTTCAAATGTCCAGGGAACCTTAATAAAGACAAGAGAGATAATATGATGGCCTACACATAATGCCACTGTATTGTCTGGGGAAAACCAGTTACCCAAAAAAGTTTAAGTTTGGACTTTTGCAGGCAATCCCGTTTTAAAAAAGGAAAAGTCACTAACATTTTTTTGGCGTTCATGGTTAGTGGTCGGCCGAAGCCATTTATTGACAAACAACTGTATTACTCTTTTTAAATCATAATCACTACATAAACTACCCAAATGACCATGTTCAAAAGTTTACATACCCCAGTTCTTAATACCGTGTATTGCCCCCTTTAACATCAATGACAGCTTGAAGTCTTTTGTGGTAGTTGTGGATGAGGCTCTATATTTGCTCAGACAGTAAAGCTGCCCATTCTTCCTGGCAAAAAACTCCAGTTACCATAAATTATTGGACTGTCTTACATGAACTGCACGTTTGATGTCTCCCCAGAATGGCTCAATGATATTGAGGTCAGGAGACTGAGATGGCCACTCCAGAACTTTCACTTTATTTTGCTTTAGCCAAAGACAGGTCAACTTGGCCTTGTGTTTTGGATCATTGTCACACATCCCCAAAATATCAGCGATCCACCACCATGTTTCACAGTAGGAATGGTTCACCTTTCATCATAGGCCTTGTTGACTCTCCAAATGTAGTGTTTATGGTTGTGGCCAAAAAGTTAAATTTTAGACTCATCGCTCCAAATGACTTGCCAGAATTCTTGAGGCTTGTGCTGTTTGGCATATTGTAAGCGGGATACTTTGTGGCATTTACATAGTAATGGCTTTCTTCTGGCAACTTGACCATGCAGCTCATCTTTCTTCAAGTGCCTCCTTATTGTGCATCTTGAAACCACATTAGTCCTGTATTTCACCTAAAGTTATTTGTGGGGTTTTCCTTGCATCCCGAACAATTTTTCTGGCAGTTGTGGCTGAAATTTTTGTTTTGTTTGGTTTCAACAGAACCCTTAATTTTCCACTTCTTTATTAGAGTTTGAACACTGCTGATTGGCATTTTCAATTCCTTTGATATTTTCTTATATCCCTTTCCTGTTTTATAGAGTTCAACTACCTTTTCCCACATATCCTTTGACAATTCCTTTGCTGAATCCAAAAAAACATTTGTACAGCAATGGATGAAAGATGCAAGGGTCTGTCAGGAGTCCAGAAAGTCATTGACCGTTTATAAACACCCACTAATTACAAGCAAACAGATCAGAGGTGAAGATGGTTACCTTTAATAGCCATTGTAACCATTTTGTGTCAAGTTGTGTGCATATTATCAGGCCAAATCACCCGGGTATATAAACTTTTGATCAGGGTCATTTGGGTAGTTTGTGTAGTGATTATGATTTAGAAAGAGTAAGCACAGTTGTTTGACAATAAATAGCTTCAGCCAACCACTAACCATGAGTGAAAGAAAAGTTTTTGTGTTAAGAATCCTTAGAATTGATATCATGAAAGATAACACAAAGCCCAGTATTATTATTCAAACTGGAAATTAAATATGCTGGTAAACAGATCATTCATTAAGTTATATTTTTGGATTGTCATTCACCCACAGTGAAACATTTTGGACCTTACTGTGTGACAGTGTCTGGTTTTAGAATTTGTTTTTGTAGTGAGCAGAAGTTATAGCAGGGGAATACACGGATCATTAGCAACAGTTAAATACATCAGGCTCCATTTCCTTGTGTTTGTTACAGTCAAGTAGAACCTTTATTGTAACATTAGGTGCTCCTTCTTCAATGGAAATACTCAATTAAAAATAAAGTCACAAAAATGTACTGGCATTACTTGTCTGTAAATAGTGCATAGCTAAGGTTAGGAATATTTAGCTAGAAATGTATGGATTTCAACAATGGATAGCCAAAATGTAGGTCTCTTACATGTATGTAGAATGACCCATAAAGACTTAGAACTTCAGCATTCATAGATCCTATCACCCATGTTTACTAGAAACCAGACACATCAGTCTTGTCTCAGACACTAGAAAATGAATGGGTTTCAGAGTGAAATCTTGCTCTCATACACTTGACATGCGGATGTGTGCCACATGTATAGATGTACAATATATAATTTTGTAAAAAATAAGTTGTGCTGAGCGAATCTGTCTCATTTTGATTCTCCCAAAATTTCCGAAACTGCTAAAAATTTTATGAAACGGCAAAAAATTAAGTCAATAGACGTTGAGTTACCATTTTTTGCACAATTGACAAGTTTTCTCTCTCCATTTTTTACTATGGCAACTTTTTTGTCTCTGCAATTTTTTTGTCGAAGCAAATTTTTCAGTGCAAATGGCAAAATTCTTAATTTTGCTCCAAATCCATGGCTAGTAAAACAACATCTGTTCATCATTAAAAATAATGCATGGACCTAGGCTTAAGGTGTGTTCACCTGGCAGTGGTATAGAATTACCAATGATATCTTCAAGAGGCTCCCAATGGAAATATCATTGTACTCCCTTCAGTCACCTTGGCACTTTGTTAAGATGGTAGCACACCTGGTGATTCGAGGGAAATTAGTCGCCCAGCGACAAATCTCTTCTTCTTTGGGTGTCTAAAGCTGAAGCGATCCGAGTGCCTTCATGCTGGCGATTCACATTCCAGCCGGTGGGAAGGCATAAGAGGAGATTGGTTATATCTGGCAATGTAAATAGAGGCTTAAATGTTTCTGTGTTGACAAGCAAGAATCACTATGCTGTCTACAGCATAGGGACTAGAAGCACTTGTCTCTAGTTCCAACCAAAGGGGGCAAATATTAACCAAACTTTTGCATGTGTTGGAAATGTTATCAAATGTAGTTACCAAGTTTAAAGCTAGAAAATGTATTATTTCATATCGCTTTTTCCAAAATGAGCAGATGAAAAACAATTCTTGATCAGCACTTACCTAAACCGTAGAAACTATAACATCATCCTACACAGTATTTCTATGAAACCTTCAAAAGCAATTATGAAAAAGCAATTCTAAAGTGGAAAAGTCCTGTCATGGTGTTGCAAGAGTGTGTGATACCATTCGGTTGCATGAAATGGCCATGCACAAGGTTCTCAGCTTTTCCTTTGAAGAAGAGCAATGATATACCGATGGATCAGAGTTCTATCCTGTTAAACATGTTGGTTGCTTTTGTTATTATCACTTTAATTGGATATTGTTGTGATGCTCTTCATGGATAAACTAAAAATCTGGAATGCACTTTGTTCTAACGCCCCCACTTAAATGCTGTTTTAGGCTTAGGCAGGGAGCAGTAAACAATCAGGAGGAGTACGTAACAAAGGTCAAAGGGGAAAAAATGATAAATGCACTAGAGTGTTGTGTTGCACCATGTCTGTGGAAGAGAACTAAGCACCCCAACATCATTTTACATTTACATTTTGTAATTGACAAAATTATCCAATAAAAGGTAAAACTTTATGATATAATGCCTTACCATAGCACTAATGAACTGATATGCATATGTGAAACAAGTTGGTGGAAAGTTGTTTGAAAATCATACATTTAAACCATATGTTTAAAATCTTTTTATATGTTTCTATTTTAGATGTTCTCAGAATTGATGGGGACTGAAAAGCCTGAAAGCCAGTCAATAGGAGGATTGTCATTAAAGGACAAGGGAAGTGAAATTAAAGAAGTAGGCCAGAAATGTTGTACATGATGTTTTGTGCTTCTGTGCCAGCCCAAGGCAACCACAGCCCTTTAGCAGTTTCTGTGTCTCCAAAGATGCCCCAGTAGCTCCTCATCTTCTTTTCTGCTGAGTCACTGCCCATGCTCTGTGCTGATGTTGGTTACTGAACTTATGCAATTAGCATCAGAATTTACAAATAATGCCTGTAGCATCAGCTTATATTACAGGCCAACCTCATTTTCTGTTTGATAATTTGCGACAACCCCTAAGCTTTGCTTCTCAGCAGCTGCTCAGAGTCCCACTGAGCATGTGTGTGTCGCAGACACTTTCCAAGATGGTGACCCACTGTGACAAGTTTGAAGTTATGAATCATTGCTGCTATTGAAAGCTGAAACTTTAGGCAGGTGCAATATGTTCAGTATAAAAAACATGGCATTTTCAGCCCTATTCATTTTTAGACTTTCCTTGTCCTTGAAGGACTTTGTAGTTATTTAGGATTAAACCCAGAAATATGGAAGGTTCTTTTTGATAATATTTTTATGGACACTGTTTATGGTTTATAACAGTGATTTTCAACCTTGTGCCTCCAGCTGTTAAGAAACTACAAGTCCCACAATGCATTTGCCTGACTGTGGCTGTCAGACTCCTTCATTGCATTGTGGGACTTGTAGTTCCTTAACAGCTGGAGGCACAAGGTTGAAAATCACTGGTTTATAACATTGCTGTATTCTGGGGTTGATTTACTAAAAGGAGAGCTTGCATTAAAGTAGACAAAATAATTTATAAATATAAGGGTATAGCCTATTATAGGGACAGCACATTCCTTTTAGTTGTTTTAACTAAGATGTTCCAGGTCAACAAAGGCATTGGAGATGCTGTTCTATTGGTGACCATGGAGGATGCTTCAGCAAAGGTAAGTAATATCCTAGTATGGCTTACAGGTATGGGACCTGTTATCCAGAATGCCTGGGACCTGGGCTTTTCTGGATAATTGATCTTTCAGTAATTTGGATCTTCATACCTTAAATCTTTAAAAAAAATCATGTAAACATTAAATAAACCCAGTAAGCTGGTTTTGCTTCCAATAAGAATGATTTACATATTAGTTTGGATCAAGTACCATGTATTGCCTCGTTATTGCAGAGAAAAGAGAAATAATGTTGCAAACATTTGGATTATTGAGATAACATGGAGTCTAGGGGAAATGGCCTTTGCATAATTAGGAGCTTCTGGATAACATGTTTCCAGATAATGGATCCCATATGTGTATATGCAGTGGATAAATTACATTGCATTCAATAAGGAGACAACAGGAAGATAGTCTCTTCTGACTGGTAAGGTATACTGTATGTATTTTTGCATAAACTGTAATAGCAGTACAGTGTGCTTAAATATGAAAGTCAGCTGAAGCTCTAAGCCTTATGGTACATGGACTATGTTCACAATTCAGTGTAGGAAATAAGCTGAAGTAGTTAGTCTAGCCTTGCAAGTGTTTAGGTTTTGTGCTGGAAATACTTAAGGGCTAGTACACACGACAAGATTCAGGGAGATTTGTCGCCTAGCGACTAATCGCCACTTTTTTGGGGAGACTAATCTCCCTGAATTGCTTCCCCGTGTCTTCCTTCCACTGAAATGTAAAGTCACCTGCGCCTATTGATACGTGGCACTGCATTTTCCTAAGTCGCTAAAAATTGCCCCATTAGGCAATTTAGAGCGACTAAGAAAAACGCAGCGTCACGTGTGAATAGGCGCAGGCTACTTTATATTTTAGCGGACGCAAGACTCGGGCAAACAATTCAGGGAGATAAGTCGCCCCAAAGAAGCGGCGATTAGTTGCCAGGCGACAAATCTCCCTGAATTTTGCCATGTGGACTAGCCCTAAGGCTGGGGACAGACTCTTGCTTTGCCAACTCTCACGGGGCTTAGCCCTGATGGGCAGATTCTCTTGGAACAGTTTTCCTGTGTGTAATTTTCTGTGGAGTTTGAAACCATTATTTGCTCCCTTGGCTATACCAATTAACCTTACACAAATAGCAATTAACACTCCATTTCCTTATCAAGGAAAGGAGGTTGAAGTTTTCATTCACTATTAGGCTGGGGACAGACAGGGAGATTCGGGGAGATTCTGTCGCCTGGCGTTTAATAGCAGGCGACAATCTCCCCGAACGTCCTTCTCCCTGTCCATCTAGTTTAAATGACAAAGCGCCAGCGCTGTGCACACGCGGCGTGGCGATTTCCGGAATCGCGCGAAGTTTCCTCACGAATTAACTTCGGGCGATTCCGGAAATCGCCGCGCCACGTGTGCACAGAGCTGGTGCTTTGTCATTTAAACTAACGACGGACAGGGAGAAGGACGTTCAGGGAGATTGTCGCCTGCTATTAAACGCCAGGCGACAGAATCTCCCCGAATCTCCCTGTCTGTCCCCAGCCTAATAGTGAATGAAAACTTCAACCTCCTTTCCTTGATAAGGAAATGGAGTGTTAATTGCTATTTGTGTAAGGTTAATTGGTATAGCCAAGGGAGCAAATAATGGTTTCAAACTCCACAGAAAATTACACACAGGAAAACTGTTCCAAGAGAATCTGCCCATCAGGGCTAAGCCCCGTGAGAGTTGGCAAAGCAAGAGTGACAGAGAGTTTGCACAGTCATTCAACATCTGGAAAAAATGTGTATCACATCAGATAAGAAATACATTCTTTTTATTAGTAGTAGTAGTCATATTAAAGGGTCAATTCTATGGGGACCCTAGTGAAATGTAGCTAAGTATAGGCATATAGCATATGATTTAAAACTACCAGCTAACATAGCTGGTAGTTTAGAAGGTAGATAAAGAACCAGAAAGGCTAAGCTGTGTGGTTCCAGAAGAGGATGGATGTCCAAAAACATAAAACCTTTCTGATCTATGTGCAAAATGATTAGGAAATAATTCTTGCTGCAGAGGGGATTATAAAAGACAGACAAATGATCTGTAGTTGATATATGGTTAATAGAAACAAGGGTGTAACTGTAGTGAAAGCAGACCTTTGGGGTGCACTGGAAGTATAGGGCCCAATGGTACACTGACAGTTAAGCAGTTTCAGTATATGTTTATGAAAAGTTTTCAGGGACTCTAAAACAGACCAGTGGACTAGATATACAACTGAGTAGAAGCATAGGAAATTATAGGTAGAAACCTGAACGTGATACTAAGCAAGCCAGGTACAAAACAGAATATTAGATTTCAGCAAAATATGTATTACATTTTACTACAGTTTGAAAAACTTGCGAACAATACGCTGAAAAATTTTATGCAGAATTGTCATTTCCAACCAATCCCTATTTTCAAATTAATTTGTATTAGTTTAAGGGTAGAACTACACTGCAGATTCTGATGCAATTTCAGCAGATCCAGCGCTGGGCCCCAAAACGGCCACGTCAAGTTGGATGCAAAGGAAATAAGGTGAGTAATAGAAAGTCGGATAGTGTCTCAGCGTTGACCCGGTGAAATTGCGTCAGAATCTGCAGTGTAGTTCTAACCTAAAAGTTAAACAAGCCTGTTGTTTGCCATAAACTAAATCACAGAATTTACAGTGTTTACTTGTATAGCAATATTATTACAATATTAAGAAAGTAGGAATGAACCTAAATGTATAAATAACTAAATTTTCTCTACTCGACTTTGTATCATAAGAGTCAAATTGTGAAAGATGACTTTACCAAATAATGTGAATGGAATAATAAAACTCCCAGGGCCTAATCAATCTCTGTGATCAACAACTTAGGCTAATTGAGACAAATAAAGTTCACTAAGATTGCATTAGAGACTGCATTAAAGACAATCCTCCAAAAATGGAAAATTAGCAGAATGAAACCTGAGGGTATCCATTCATTCAATTAGCTTGCAGAGCAATCTGCTAGATCTTTGCAAACTTTGCATGTGTTACACAAAATGTTGTGGCTCATATATTAAGATTGGGACAATTTACACTGGGGCTATAACCTAAAGCAGCCAATCAGCAACTGACCTTTTTTCAGCTAGCTGCAAGGCAGAATAATAAAAGAACATTTTTGATTGGTTACTATAAGTTGATAAGGTGAACATTTTCCAATATTGATAAATGACCCCCCTGGTTGTCAGGTCTTTTAGCTGAATGTTGCACTTTTCCTATGAATGTGAATAAAACCCATGGCATTAACTAAAACTCCATACTTAAATATGGAATTATGTTTCTGAATTAAAATTGCCCACATCAATTTAAAATTTGAACACACAAAAAAAAAATATATATATATATATATATATATATATTTATAAACTTACCATCTACTTCACATCTTATGAAAAGCCTGATATTTATTATTTTACAGACATAACTCTGCCATGTTTAACAGATGCTATTTGTATCCATTAAACACGAGTGAATTGCAGGGCGTTTCAGTGAGATTCCTTTGTTACTTGTTTGCTTTCAGAAACCACTGTATATCCACAGGAGTGCTATAAATGTTTTGGGAAACTGGAAATGCTTTACTCAGTCTTCAAGAAAAAGTACAAGCTGACAGCTGTGCAGAGGGTACTATGTACAGCAGAGCTATTAGGAAACAGTATTTATTTGCACTTGTATGCATAATATTTGCCAAATTGATAAAGTAATGAAGCAATGATTAAATTGTATGCAATGTGGCTTTACATCTCTGTTGCACTTATTCTGCACTGTAACTCTTAGGCCAAAAACATGACTAAACCATGCATGTGGTGACACACATATGATCTAAATGTAGGCAGTCTATTTCCTGTAGACAAATATAAGAGGTCCTCTGCGCTCAACATATTAGCAATATATTTAGGACATTATCTAATAGAAGTAATTCTAAAAAAAAACAAAAAACAACTGGACTTGCTGAGTAATCATTGAAAACGTTTCACTACTCATCCGAGAAGTTCTCGTCATATAAACTCTTCCACTAATCCAATCACAATGGCACATTGTAACATATGAAGTTTACAGAGGTGTTGATTCTGTGTAGTTACTGTGATGGGATTACCAATGTGTCATGCAACTCCTAGACACTGGTGTTACTTGTGAGAGTTGCATGAATGGATATGTGAAGTCTCCTGAACCGCTGGGGTACAGATGCTAGAACAGCATTGTATGTAGCAGACAGGTGGTGCGAAGGCCCCCGCCTCTTTTTAGGGATGGTTTCTCCACTCCTCGTTCAAACCATCGGTCTTATTTTTCCAGAATTACTTCTATGAGATATACCATGACCTGGATGAATGAAAATCTTCATAGTCATATTTAGGACATTGAATATTTTGTGCCTTTGATGAAGTTAGCAAGCTTAAATATAGTGCAATATATGGACAAACAAACCCTCTTTTGTTTAAAGGATAAGGCATTTTTTAGCAGCTTAAGGCACAAAATGTGTCAACGTCCTAATTATATTGATAATCGATTGAGTGCAGAGAATCTTTTGTATTTGTCTATATGTATTTTGTAGTCACAGCCTCATGCACCCATGCTTAATGGTTTTAAAATTAGTGGTGAGCACAACTTTCCCTTATTTGTCAATTTCCTGGCCAATAACCCTTTGCATATAATTTTGTTTTACTTTGCACACTGCATTTGGCTGTGCGCAAATAAACACAGGCCTGCCCTATTCTGACTATCTGCTGTAAGGATAGGACTGACGCCCTTCTGCTGCTGCTTTTTGCACATGATTTTTTTGATCAGTGCTACTTAGATGAGCACTAAGGGGTGTGCTCTTGCACTTAAAGTTCTTGCACTTGCCCCAGGTGCTAAATAAGTTGTGCCTTCTATCTTATCCTGCGGGAACATCTGGGCAAGATTATCAACAAGAATAACATTTCTATTTTCTCCCTTCTCACTGGCTATTGAAATCATGTGACCTATACTGACCATATTATCTGAGGCGGGTGCCTGTGTCAATAAGTTTATTTAGACCTTAACTACTACCAGTTGTTCAACTGTGGCTGAACCAAAATCAATAAATAATTGACCCAAAAGACTCTATTTAGTGATCGGCTGCTAAATATGTTTATAGTACTATGGGCAGCCTCTAAGGAATTTGACTATTTCAGGCCATATGAGTTCAATGTCCAATACAGAATATAATGAAGAAGCTTATTGTATTGATAGTTCCAGCCAGCAATTCTCATAGAAAGTCAGACACAGGATGTTAGTTGCTATAACTTTATTTATGTGTTTTCAAACAAAAATAATTATACAGATGTACTTAATAAAGAAGGCAGCAGGCTGTGCGTTCTTCCTTTCCTGTATCAGTGTCACTTTAATGATTCTATAGGTCCCCATTACAATGCTTAAAATAAATAGCTTTCACTGGGGGTATTTAATAAAACTTTAATTTAGCTATTTTTTGTAATAAAACAAAGTTGACCTAAAGCCCATCCATGAATTTGTCATTTATCAATAATCCTTCTTGAAAAAGTTGGTTGCAACAAAATTGTGCGTCAATGACTTTTTCCAATTGATGCTCTGAAAATTCGACTTTATCGTATTGACGCTGCAAAAACTTGACGCTGCAAAAACTTGACACTGCAAAAACTTGACGCTGCAAAAACTTGACGCTGCAAAAACTCGACTTTATCGGATTATCAAACAAAAACCAGTGCAGATCACAATTTTAAGAAACATCTCTAGGGATATATTTCACTGACTTCTACATGACCTTGATAGGTTTCAGTATTTTTGGATTTTTAGCAGCTTTGGGGAAAATAAATCTCAAAAAATTTTAGTTTTTTCCCTATAACAATTTAAGTTTTCCCCTTATAAACTCAACAAAATGTGAGCTTTAAAGGAGAATTCAACTCCTTATTATAAAAAAACCCTACCCTACATAGACCCCCCTCCCCCCAAACTAGCTGTTACACCGGGTAAAAGCCACAAACTTTTTACTTACAGCCATCTTCTTCTTTTTGGAAATAATTGGGTCTTCTTCTGGTGCTTCGGCAATTTATGCGACTTTCAGCGCACTCGCAGTTGTCGCGAACCAGACAATTGCTCCAACTGTGCATGCGCCGATATGCCACTCTCTTCCCGAAGATTACCAAAGAGAAGAAGATGGCTGCAGTGCCTCACGCAATTGTGTGGGAGTCCACCTGGCTTAATTTTCTGTGTTTGGCATACCAGTGACATCTGCACCCAATTCTTTAGCCATTATTGTGCTGTGCTTATTGATGTTAGTCACAAAAGTTCAGGGGGTGGCTGTAGCTCCAGGGCTCTCCTGTGCCAATTGGCCCAACAGCACTCAATTCGTAACAGAAGGTAGGAAAGACTGAGCAGTTCAAAGTGCAAAAATATGGTACTATATAAGCACATTACCTTCAGTCAGTTGTTTTACATGCAACTGTCTGCCAGGGGCGATCCTGCCCATTTTGCCGCCGGAGGTGGTCTTTGTTTTGCCACCCCCCTCTCCACAGCACTGACTTTTTCAGTGCTGGACGGGGGGTAGGAGGAGTCCGTATCACTATTGTAGAGCACGCAACTGCGTGCTCTGCACTAGAAGAGCCGAATTTCTGGGTCCAAACCCGGAAATTGGTCTCTTAAAGTTACCAGGATGAATTTTTCTGCACCTGGTACCCAGGGGGGCGCTGCCGCCTGAGGCGAGAGTCTCAACTTGCCTCATTGGTGGAGCGCCCCTGCTGATTGCAGGGAAATGGTGAGGACTGCAACTGCACTTGCAGACATAAAGAAACTGTAATGTCAAGATACTTCTGTAAGTATTAGTAAGTTTACTAAAAATGCATTTATATAAAATCTAGTGATGGGCGAATTTATTCGCCAGGGGCGAATTCCCGCGATTCGCCGCTGGCGAATAAATTTGCGAAACGCCAGCGAAATTTCGCCTGGCAAAAATTTGCAGAAAAAAACTAATTGCACATTGTTTTGCCGCGACACGCCGAAAACGACACGACGCGCGCCGAAAATGACGCGATGCATCGAAGTTGACGCAACGCGCATCAAAAGCATGCCGCGACTCATTTCGCAAATTTTTCGCCAATTCGATAAATTCTCTGGAAATTCGAGAATTTTTCGGCGAAGCGAAACTGGGGAGATTTGCCCATCACTAATTAGATCCCCTCCTATTTGATATACTGATAGTGTATGAGCAGTTGAATACATTTCAGATTCCAACTTTATCTTGCAGAGAGACAGATTTGTGCAGATTCACAGAAAAAAGTCCACTATTTGTTTGGCTTAGAGCAGCAAAACCTGCTCATGGTTCACTGATCTGCTGAGTTTCACTTCACAAATCAGTCACCCTTAGTATCTATGTAGTATGATCTTGCTTTGTCCATTATCAATTAATTAGCAAATAAAATCCCCATTTTTCTAGTATCTTGTTCATCATAGCAGAGAGATGGTAAGAAACTGACATGAAACAGACAATTAATGGCAATAATCTATGGCAATGAAATGCACATTTAAGTATTTATATGCTCACTCCTGGAATAAGCAGCATGTTCTAGTATATTTATAGGGGCTTCCAAAGTCATCTCACTGTAATTGTTCTTACTGATAGCACTCTCTGGGCCTGCTAATTCCTTCAGTCGTATGGCTTAGTATCAGCCTTGCAAAATTAAATTCACAGTCAGAATGCCCAGATCTTATTAATAAATGTGAAATATGGTTGGGATTTCAAGGAATCTTCTGCACCACACAATTTAATATCACCTTAAAGGAATGAGCATAAAAAAATTAAGTAAGGATCAGGCCTGGATTTACAAACCGGCAGCCCCTAGGCCAGCTCCTTCTCTTCCACTAGGTTCAGTCCACCTCCGCTGACCCCTCCTCTTCTGGTTCCGTCTCTCTCCCCTACCATGCACCATCTTGTCCCTTTCCCCCTGGTAGGTGCTGTCCCATCCCCACCTCTTCCTGTGCATGTGCGTGCTCTCAGACACGCACGCTCAGTTCGGCACAGCACTGGAGACTGACATGATGCGTCTCCAGTGCTAGAAGCTAATTGCAATACGGCTGGGAATGCTGCCCCTCAAATTTTGCCGCCCCTCAAATTTTGCCGCCCCTCAAATTTTTACCGCCCTAGGCCAGGACCTTTGTGTCCTTGCCACAAATACGGGCCTGGTAAGGATTTCTTGGGGGCAGGTATAAATCTGTCATAGCTTTTTTTATGTGTAAATATCAAGGATTTGTATTTATAATAGTGGGCTGTGTGGCAATGGAAAAACTACTGTAGGGGCAAGTGTACTTGGGCCTAGCAACTATTAGGGGTATATTTTATGAAAATTTCCTATTATTTTATTATTATTCCCAGTATTCCTCTACTGTGTTGTGACAGAGATGTTTATGTGCTCAACTTTACTTGGTTACATTGTTGAGTATTATTAACATTTATTTATATAGCACCAACTTATTTTGCAGCAATGTGTAGTTATAGAGGTTGGAAAAAGGAAATAGAACTTGTCCATGTTCAGTGTATTATCCCTATTGTGTGCCCTTGTGTGCAATTCTGCCCCTGGTATAAATATACCTTTTTTTCTGTATTATTTTATACCCACTAGTGCATGTGTAAAGTGCTGCATTATAGTTAGCCAAATATTTCATCTTATTATCCTTTTTCTTCCCTGATATGATGAATTAGCGTTTGAAGTAAAATTTGTGGAGTCTCTTTGGTAAAAACAGCAAGTAGCTCAAGTTCAAGAGTCAAGAGAAACTTGTAAATATGTAACTCTGTTAATATGCTGCCTTGTCTTTTTATATTGGTGTTACTTTCCTTTAACCCTAGACTTCCATGCAACTATTCTGTAGAGGTAAACTATTTTTTCTCAAACCACCCACTATGGATGACACTCATGATAATGTCAGCCCACCCAGGAAAGTCCTAGCCTAGATCTTATGCTTTCATAGAAAATCTTGCTGAAAATGTATGTCTTTCAAGGCATAACTTTGCTATAAAAAAAAAGAAGAGGTGGCAGAATTTAAAGTGGAAGAATTTGAGTCGTTATTCCAATGTGAAACAGCTTTGCAATGTTTGATATTGATTTTTTAGAAAATATTTTTGTTGTTAGCATTGTCTTTTTTATGCACACACATGAATAGGGTGGCTGGGGGAAGGAGGGGACAGTCCAGTATTGTGAACAAGTAGGCAGTAAGGTACACTTACCAATACTGACAGGGAGTCCAGGTGCACAAGCCCCAGACCTTCAGCTTGTGGATCACATTTTGGAGTGAAGTCCAGTTTTTTGTGCCATTCCTACATTTGGATTGTGATTGTCTTTTTTATGGCAACTGTGGTGTTTATACAAATGGCCTCCAGAGGTCACTGTGCACATGATTTATGCTGTGTATACACAGGACTGTCTATACTGTTTAAGAAGGATAGAGTTTAGGTTACTGTTGTGTAATGGCTGCAT
>CM044447.1:63178424-63194808 GCA_024363595.1 Xenopus borealis
AAATTATTTTATTAAACGGTAAATAGCGTGTTGCGTATAACATTAGCCTCTCTTTTTTTCCACATTCTAAAACCAAAATGTGTAATTGAATTTTATCATCAGATGCAAGATGCTATTATCCGACCCAATTTAACTTTATGTCTGCTGACAAAAAGCCTTAAGCAGTATATTTAATTTTGTAATTTAAAATGGAGAATATTTTATGAATGTTCAATGTCCATACGCCTTCAGCATTAGGCAAGAACAAAATGGATCTGTAAATGATTGCTTTTATTTATATTTATTTTGTCACCATACCAAAACACTAAAAAAGCCAATAAAATGAATTTGCATCATCTGTGCAGCCCCCTTATACATGATTTGCATTAATTAATATAAACTAGATTAAAGATATTTGAGTATCAGAGAGAAAAAAATGAAGAAAAAGGAGATATTTTTGTAATAATTTATAGTACTATAATAATTTGATAGTACTAGAGAAAACATAACCTTTTGTGTTTGCAATAAAAGACAATGAAACTTAAACTCACTAGAAGGGATGAAAATTCTTTAGGCACCCCCCAAAAGGGCAAAACTGCTTACCAGGGGCCAATGCATCTCTTCTATAAAATTAAACTTGGCTGGGGAGTGTGGTGCCGCCACTTTTCTTTGCTTCTGAGTTATGCCTAGGAATACCTAGTTGGGACAAGCACAGTACACTTTGGCTTACTGCACATGTTCCCAGGAAAGCCCATGCAAGAATTACCTAGAAGATGAGGAAAAATGGCAGCAATGCATTCCCCAGTACCAAAGGTTAAGTTTTATACTGAATGATGGTTGAAATGCTGTATAAGGACTTCAAATTATATCAGAAAAATACATTCTAATATAATGTCAACAATATTTAAAAAAAAATGATATATTCTATCTTTGGGAATCATGAAATAATGGTCAATGATGCCATGGAACTGAACACTAAAACTGCATTAACAATTTGCATTTTGGGCAAAATCTCATGAGTTTTTACTCAAATTTGCAGCTGATTTAGTGTTTTGATTAACCCCACTTGTAATGTGCAATAAACCCCTCCACTACTTGCTGCTGACCATTTATTGAAATGGTACTTATAAATGATCCAGAATGAGGGGTGATTTTTTTAACTTTTTCATTGTTTTAGTGGGAAAGGACCAACAGCAAGTATTGGTGACCCTTCAGAGCCTTGGATAAGCACTATCTTGTCTGAAATATCTTAAAAATCAAACACTGAAACAGAAAACCAAGATATCAATAAACCGACAAGCATAAGAAAAGAGTCTGCATGAATAAATGGGTGCACATCCTCTGTATTTCACTGTCTTCTACAGGAATGGCCAATAAGAACCCTCAAGCTTTTGTAGTACTATGATTCCTGTGATGTATAAAAAATAGCTTAATATGATAAGCTTTCTAGTATCACAACTACTAAACACATGAGGATGGATAATTACATCTGTTAAAAGGCTATCTCTATCTACAGCTGAATCTCAGACCCATTAAAACAGTACTAAAGAGTAATTATGCAGAACCATATTTTTGACAATGTTGCTCTAACATACATATATTTTTGGCAAAGGTGGATGAAGTATTTACCTGAAATCCTTGTTTGCGCTGATACTTTCTCCTTTGCTGCATATCTGCAAACGTGGCAGCTCCAGTTGGATAAGTATAGGCCAGGTGTGGTAGGAAGCTCATCTGATCAAGTCCTGGGTAAGATCGTAGTCCAGGAATTCCTGTCTGTACTGGTGGCATAAATGTGCCTGGTGGGAATGCGCTCTGTGGAGGAAGCGCTGTATACAAAGGTTTCCCACTAAATGGGTTTATACCAAATAGTGGGTTAGTGCTTTTGTCCATATTAACATTGCAAAATTCCTTCTTGATGTATGTTAAATTCAGTGGCTCATCTACAATTTCAGATGATAAAGGACCACTGTTGTGGTCAACTTGGATGTTATTGGGCTTGGATTTGTTCTTTGTGGCAATAATAGTTTTGGATTCCTTCATTAGTTTTGGTACAGATAAGTCCAAGGGCTCAGCCTGAAGTTCCTCTGAGGAGAAACTGTTTGGAGTGTAAGAGCTGCTATGGGAGTTTTTAGAAGATGTGGAAGAAAGGTTTAAAGGAGAAGGAGTGTTGCTCCTGGAGTGGTCCAATTTATCAACAACTGGTTTCATACTAGCAAAATGATTAGATTTTGTTAGCCTGAGAGGTGTATCACAATTTGATACCCGATTATGAATTTCTGCTATAGATTGTGAAGTTATAGAGTCCACAGATTTTATTGGAGATCTAGCGTCTTTAGTGGGAGTATTTAGGGTGGTAGCCAGAGCCACCTCAGCACTGGTCCTTTCCAGAGATGGTGACCTGGAATTTGTATATTGATAAACTTTTCTTTGTTCAAACCATTCCTTCACAAATTCCTGAGGAAGGCCAACAGCTATGGAAATTTTCAGTAGTTCATCAGAGTTGGGCTCCATATTCATAGCATAATATGCTTTTAGTACAGACATGTGGTCCTTATATGGGTTTATGGGGCTTGTCATTCCTTTCTCAGAAAGTACCGATGACAACAGGAGTGCTTGTTTCTCAGCAAAAAACCCTTGTTTGTTGAGAATTATATTTTCATTGGGCTGGAGAACTGCTTTAATTTCTTCATTCATCTTACATAAGTATCTTTCATGTTGATGCAAAGGAATTGGACCAGGAAAACTTTCCTTACAAAACTGGCAAGAAAATGGAGTGGATATATTATGGCTTTCTAACATCTTCTCTTCACTTACAAGATCTATCAACGTACGTAACTTCTCTTTCTTAATATTACTAATCTGCCTCCTTGAATCTGTCGTCAAACTCTGCAAACATGCTTTGGCTTCATTAACCTTCTCTAAAGTATAGTCAATAATACTTTTAGTGGCACCATTATGACTAACTACCGGAAGACCTACTGGAGGGATACCAGGAGACGTAACTCCTTGATCCTCTGGATGAGGTCCTGCATCCTTCATATGATAGCCCTTCAGCTTTGTAATTTCTTCAGACTTGAATTCCATTTTCTGCCTAGAAACAGTATTGTCCACAATTTCTAGAACTTTCTGCACCTCACTTAAGTTACTGTTAATGGAAGGGTATCCAAGTAGTGATGATTCCATCCCTACACCTAAGTGCTGCATTGGACTTGGAGCTGAGGAATGGATTCCCAGTGGGCTGGTTGCACCAAGACCGCCATTCATGAATGGATGAGGCCCATTAAATGCATGTGAGGCTGCCATAAATAGTTTATAATCGTAATCTAATGATTCTGTTTTGATTTTCAGTAAGCCTGATGGTTCAGACATACCCAGTGGTTTGCCGTTCTCCAGCTTGTGCCGCAGTTGTGTTATGGCTGTATTGGTGGGAGAAGAAGATACTGAATTGGGGGAAGAACCTGTCTTCATGTTGTTTCTCATTCTGCCATTTACCGATATTAGGCCAATGCATTTTTTGCTACTTATGTGGGAACTGTATGAACCTGAGTGAGAGAAACGTTTCTTGCAGTTTGGGCACTCATAGGGCTTCTCACCTATAAAGAGAGAATATTGAACCATGATTATTCCATGTATAGTGGCTCTAAACAGCTTAAAATTGCAGACATCTGCTACCTATAGATACTTACTATGTGCAGCATATTTATAAAGTACTTTTTTTATAAATACTAATGCTAACAATTACCAGTTGCATCCAATCAATTCTTTGCTTTCATTATTCAGCTTGTAGTAGACAGAATGTATAATTTCAAAAATCACATTAGAATCCAAAGTAGTTAGGAAAATATCTCAGTTTCTTTATAAAAGTAAACTGTCTTTTCAACTCAGCAAATTAAACAGAATGGAAATGAGAACAGCGGCACCTCTGCTACTCACCACTGTGAATTCGCAGGTGCTCCTTCAGATGGTGTTTATATTTGAAAGCTTTACCACACTCTGTGCATTTGAACTTGCGATTGCCAGCACCTTGGGTCAACATTTGGTGCTGTGAGGGGAAAAAAAGAAAAAAAAATAGCTTAATTTTTAGGTATTAAACAATTGCTATGCATAGTTTACTCTTTGAGAAAAGTATCACACCGTAATAGAAATAAATATGTTTTATCCATAGCTGAAAAAGTTTAATTGATTAAATAATTCATGCAGTTACAGATTACAATATATTTTATTTTAATTCTTTCTTTTTTTATTTTTTCAATTCTTCATTTTAATTCAAAATTTAAACACAATATATATATTTTTTTTTAATTCAAGTCAAATGCAGCTCAAGGAACTTTGCTCCATAATTTTTGGTGGTGAAAGTTCCTATAAAATGTTAAATTGTTATAATCTTTTTGTTTTCTCTCTGGTGAATAAAACACAGGATTTTCCACTACAACAGAATTCAGGCTTTACAGATATGTATGAATTTTGACAGAGAATGTTGAAATAGCAAGGCGTAGATACTCAAGGTATGTCAGGGAGCTTCAAGCAATAACGAGACAAAAGCCTTACAAAAAAAGACAGCACAGAAGCAGTATGACAACTGCTCGGGAGTACTGAATCTTCCCACATTCCTAGTGAGACAGATGGTGTTACATAGGACACAGAGAGGTTTGTTCAAACAGCAGAAACCTTCAAAGATCAAGCAGAGCCCAGCCCCGCCGAGCACCATTGAGGGACCAGTGCTCATATGTTGCTGAGTTGCATAAACAAACAGCAACAGCTGCTTTAGCTCCCCCCAAGGCCCTTGGAGAACTACTATAAACTTTAGTTGTGCCACTGTTAATATGATACAATCATTTTAATTTACTAATTGTAAATGCCATGAGCAAACGAGGGGACTTTTCAACAAAAAAAAAAAACTCTTTTCATATTATGCTAACATAATTGTACCAGTGTGAAATTAAGGGTGAAGCCACATGGGTACAGCCATCGCTGTATTTTGTTGTTGCATTTTCTTTTGAGTTATGGGATATATCTTAAAACAAAAATAGGGGAATGTAATATAAGTCAGTAATGCAAAAACTATTTGCAATGCCTATGCGCAAACAAATTTTGCTTTGCTTGAATGCAATATACCTTTTGCAAACCCAGAAACTGTTTACCGACCACTTCCGCCAGAGGAAGGCCATTTTGTGAATTTTATACTTTGCACTAATGTGGTGTCAATGTAATAAAACTTCTTACTGAAAAAGTCGCAATGTTTCCTCCAAAAGATTATGACATATCAAGCACTTCTTAAGAGTGTGCAATTACAATCCGCAATGCGCAATAACGATTCACAATGCAATAACCGCTTAAGGAACAATATTACATTGCGAGATGTGGATTTTTATTCTTATTGGTGCGCAATTTTTTCTCTTTGCGACTTTAATTACATTCCCCCAAAGGGTGTTCAGTCTTTGGTAAAAAATGTAAAAAAAACTTTTCAGATATATCGGGACTACTGACATTCAATAAACAAACAAAATGATAGTTTGAACAAGATTGTATTGCAACATAAATACTGGGAATCATTTTATCTTATTATTATAAGGGTGACTACACTTGAATGGCTAATAAACATCAGTAAAATTAGAAGTTCCAGCTTCTGTGACTCAACAAAGAAACCGCAATAACTGGGTTACAGGATCAATTGGATGTTTAGGACCCTGACCCATGTGTGAAAGACACAAGGGACCAAGAGAGATTTCAGATGGCTGCAAGTTTGTGTTTTTGTTTTGTGTTTTTGTTTTGTGTTTTTGTTTTGCAAATAAAACCTGGTTTCAAATAAGAGCAACATTAGTATTAGGTTCCTTACATTTAAAAAGACTTGCCAACCAGAACTATTCATCAAGGCTCAAGTAACAGTGGTACTTTATAGCATGCTAATTAAAACGCCTGTGTTTAATTCACCTTTTGAGCAACATAAAAAAATTAAAGTGAAGTTATAGTGCAAGTAAAATGTCTAAATTAGAAATTAACACACTCATTCGATCGTGAACATAAGACTATTAAATCATATTAGAAGAGACCATCAAAAAATCATTTAGACCTCAATTAAAGCTATTACCATTAAAAGATCTGCATCTTCAAAATGCCATGAAAAATTAATAATGATTACCAATCAAAGCAATATACTTTCTCCAAGGGGTTATTATAAAAAAAATCACTTAAAAGCAACCCCCCACCTGATCTCTGCCTGGCTTGTGAGTCACCATATGTCGTTCAAGCTGGGTGCGGTAGGCAAACGTGTAGCTGCACAGAGGGCACGAAAAGTTCTCCTCGTTCTTTTCGTGGCGGTATTTGATGTGCTCTTTCAGCGATGTCAAGCGCTTGTAGCCCCGGTCGCAGTAGGGACAGGTCAGCAGCTGGGCGAAAGCATCTGGAGTTCCAGGTGGCAGGTCTGAAGGCCAGAGAGGAGAGACAGAGATGCAGGCCATGAGGTCAGTAAATCAATGGCAGCTAATGGGCTTACTGCCCGGGATGGTATGACAGGAATCATAGCAATCTGCGCTACTGGAGTGCCATCATCTCATAGTGGCCTGAGCACACTCCATTCCCCACACACACACCCAGAATAGACATGTATGAATCATTTCATGCTTAATGAACAACAATTTAGGTGTGGGTGACTAGAAGGTGGAAAAAGTCCTTCATGGCAAATCATACTAACAAACACTGTCTTTAACGCAAGAAGATATCTGCACCTACAAAGAGAAACCATAAGAATACAGGAATTGTTCCCATAAGAAGGCATCCTGGGATAAATTATGTAATTGCAGTCTGTAAACTTGTGACTTTGATAGTCCTCACACAAGTCAAAATTTCTAAGCATTTTCTGTTTTTCAGGAATTTCAGTACAAATCATCAAATTCACCTCTATCAGCCCTATCTACGGATAACCTAAAATAAAATTAATAAAGGTACCCTGAAAGAAAATGAATACAGGAACTGGCTGATGTTATTCCTAGTTATATAATTTTGAGGAGGTAGAAAAAAAGGAGGATTAAAAAGGTAGCTACAATTACAATTTTCTCCTACAATTTTCTCCAATTCCACTGCAGCCTGCTCCACTCATAATTCTTCCAAGAGTGGATAGGCCATTGCTATTTTGTTATTATTTTAAATGGGAATTCATTAGCACACTTGCTAGTTTGTAATTTTCGTTGTCAGCTGAATTCTTTTCTCTCTTCGGATCGAAATACACAGCAATTTGTGCCGTTCAACCATAGTTTAAAAAAAATGTAAGGAACTCACAAAGAACTGTACGGGTTTATTGAATAGTCTGCTCATGAAATTCCATTCCCGTGCAGCTGTTCCTGAAATTTTAAGGTAAACACCCAAGCACATAGTGCATTTATAATTGCAACAGCTGCAAGGGGCTCTTATATAGTGTCTAAAAATGAATCACAGTATTACCATTTTCTTCATGTCCGTTGGCCTCTGGTGTTCCCAGGCGGCACAGTTCTTCAGGGGCTTCTGGGTAAATGATTGCTGTATCACTCCGCTGCAAGTACTCTGCTATGCTGACTCCATTGCTGTCTCCATCATCCATTTTTCTTTTAACAAAATATTCCTCAAAATTTGTGCAATTTGGATTCTTCACTACATAAAAAAAAAATAATGTCAATTTTGGTTGCTGACCAATTAGATCCTTGCATGGATAACTCACACGAATGCTAAACAATGATGTGACCTTGAGCGACCGTGAGTGGTTAACTTTGACCCCAAACTTCTGACCCTTCTCCAATCCTTAACAGTCAAGAAGTAGACACTTAGGGGCCGATTTACCAAATTCACATTTATTCATGTGAATAAAATCGAATTCGATGGAATATTTGATCATATGATCGATTCGATTGGTCGAATATGCAAATTAGGCATATTCGATCATCGAATAGTGAACGATCGAATGATCGAATAGATTCAAATGATCGAATATTCTATCATTCGATCAGTGGAGGATTTAAAAATTATTCGATTGCCTACTTCGCCAGATTGGACCTACTGAATTGTAATAGAAGCCTATGGGAACCCTCCCATAGGCTTCTGAGGCTGAGTCCTGATCGAATAGGATTCGAACGATCAAAGTCTTCGAACGAATCGTACGAATCATTCGAATGATCTAATGATTTATTCGATTGATCGAATAAATTATTCGACTGATTGAATAAATTTGTATTCGATCGTCAAATGATCGAATATCGAATAAAAGGGTAGCCTAAAACTATTCGATTAGCATTCGACGATCGAATGCTAATCGAATATCGAATTTGGTCGAGCTAATTATGGGGAATAATAGTAAATTTGCCCCTTAATGTGACAACATTGGGTAATTGCCCTTTGAACAAATAAACTTTCTCGAGAGCACTGAAAACTTTGTGCAATATGTTGTTGTTGAATATTGTGGTTAAGGATTGCTTAGACAAGTCCTCTCAGTATTTTTTGCGTGGTGTTTTACTGTGTTTTACACTTTTCTGTGCAATAAACAACAAAGCATTTACTTTAAAAATACACAAAGGATTGGTGACTTTATTTTTCATTGTAACTAATCACATCTCATGCCATGGTAGAACAATTCCACTGCATGAAGAACAGAGTGCATTTAGGATTATGTATGTTTGTGTGACTTCTAACACATACCTGTACCGTTGTTAATAGTGGTTATGTGCGTGGCTTCTGGCCCCAAAGTGTCATAATCCTCCTTCATGTCATCTGTGAAAACAAACGGGTTCTGTTAGAAAGGAGAATAGAACATTTTACATGGAAGCATTATTGGGTGATTGCCCAGGGACAAGTCAAAAGTTTTATTTTGGAAGGGACTGAAGAAGTAATATTCTGATCTGTGCTTTATATAAGAGCTTGGACCTGATTCCCTTCTAATATTACTTTCATTATGTTCTCAGAAGAAGAAGATGGCAGTTTAATTGAACCTGCAAGTCGAGTTGATGAATCCTGCATGTCCCAGCCTGCCCTTCATTCTCACAAAGCTCTGCTAGTGACACCTCGTAATGGTGCCACAGTAAATGTAAAGCTCATTAAACAAATGCAGGGAAAAATAGCAGTGTGACATTTGGTGACACTTTCTGATAGAACAGTGCATGGATCTCAATGTATATTACTCCAGCTCAAGAGGTTTATGTTGCAGCATCATATCAGATGGATTCAAACATGCAATGGCTACATACTGGCATGTGTAGGACATTCCAGGCACTAGCAATATATTTATGATACCTAATAGCTGGAATTCTTATATAATGCAGCAGGGTTCGTGTAAACCATAATACTGGCTACCTACAGATTTACAAATTGACAGGCACTCTGTACCAGTTGGATGACAATGGTAATAAATCATCCAATCATGATGATGCCACCTTGATGTCCATATAGATGGACACATGGAATCTTTCCTATGTCAAACTGTCGGCTCATGGGCATACAACTGGACCACATGCAATATGGGCTCACACGTGGATGTGTGACACTGCTAAGACTAAAGCTTTAAGTTGTAAGCTGTTGAACTACAAAACCCAAAAATTCTCTGCTGGACGTATGGCAGAATGTTTCCCCTGATGGTTATGTCATTAAAAGGCACAGTCCTATTCATACAGAACTGAACATGCACATTTGAATAGTCATTTTCAGAATGATTATGAATGATTTGTGTGGGTTTCAGGACTTAAACTCAAAATAGGACTCAGTTGCACACACAAACACCTTTTGAAAAAAATCTGGGGCAAGATTCTATAAAAAGCTGAACGTTTCAGCTTTCAGAAAAAGCATGGATGGAAACTCTTTTCTGCACATGAAAAAAGCACAAATGAACCCGGGAAGGATGCAGTGAGATTGGGGAATAAGAACAAATTTAAGTGCATCAAGTTAGTAAATAACTCTGATTTGGAAAATTCAGTAATCCTAATAAATGCCTAATTGCAATTGGTTTCTATGGGTAAATATAAATATTAACTTGGTAATGTCTTGACATGTCATAATGCCTACATTTTACCAATCAGTGTGTTTCAAATAATGCTCAGTACCTATATAGAGAAGATGTACAACAAATAGGAAGACTACTAAGTGTGATTTATATTTTAATTGATATATTGATATATTGTTATTAATTACTGAATAAATTCGCCAGGCGCAAATTCGCGGCCCATAATTTTGACATTGGCTTCAATGCTTTTTGCAAATTTTTTGCCGTTTCATTAATTTTTCAGTGAAATGGCAAAGATTTGCCCATTACTACTATTAATATTTCATTTTGTATCTATAAACACCCCCCCCCCCCAATAAAATATATTATGTTCTCAGAAATATTACTTGGGATAAAGATAGGTTCTATGGGAAAGGGTGTGGTTAAAATGGATTGAATGTAGGGCCTTTGTATAAAGCTTGTCATGGTCTGGCTGGGAATGATAGTAAATGTATCTAACAACTACCATAGCCTTCACAATTGACCCCTGGGGTGTAGCTTTCAGCATTAAAGGGAACATCATATGAAACCAAAAGGTATGAAAGGGTGTCTTGTTATACAGAAAAAATAGATATATTTAAGTTTCCGGACACAGTCAGAACTGAATATTTCTGAAGAGATTTTGTTCCATGGGGGAAGCCATTTCCACACTAAATATCAGACACCATGCAGAGCTACAGTGTAAACAACAGAAACCTACTCAGCAATGATCAAATGGAGCTGTGGAGGAAACTATTTGTATACATGTAAATATCATTGAAAGGGTTAAAGTGCCCCCCCAGCTGATATTTTTGTCAATCTCTGCAAGTAATTAGATCAAGGCATTTCCGAGAAGGTTGTCACTAGGAATAAATATAGCTATTGTATGTCGTTCTTCCTTGCTCGTCTCATGTGATTTCTGGTACTGAGGAGTCACAAGATTTCCATCTGAGGGCACATAAACCTTTGCTGCCGAGAGGAAAGCAATATGCAGCATTTTGGGGTTTTTTGCATAATACTGGCAATTCTCAACATTTCTTCTGCGCTTCCTTCCTCATTGCTATTTACAAGCTCAAAATTTAAGAGAAGTTAAATCATCTGGCAGCCCACAAGGTTGGTGCGTGCTTGTCTAATGAAGAGGGTCGTCCACTGGAAAGTGCCTGTGCTCTACACCCACTAAGGGTAGTGACACACGGGCAGATTCGTGGAAATTTAGTCGCCTGGCGACTAATCGCCTGTTCTTCCGGGCTAAGCACACGCAGCGCTATGCTTTCCAAAGTCGGCCGAAGTTTCCTCACAAAAAAACATTGGCGACCGGAAAATGAAGTGCAACGACTAAATCTCCCCGAATCTGCCCATGTGTCTTTACACTAATAAGATCTCACTGAAACAACAGAAACCCACCCTGTGTTCCCAAACTCTGAGAATTCTCATGCACTGTTTCTGCTGAAAGTGTAGCCAGCGTCTCGCACTTAGTTCAACGTACTTTCTGTGGCTGAAGAAAGTGGCTGCTTGTGGTCACTGATACATGTTTCAGTGCTGCATATTGTATTTATAGACTGTTATTTCTATCAGCAAAGGCCCTTAATCTTCAATTTTCATCCCAATAGTAGTAACTGTGTAATAAGTGAATCTTATGTTATTAACTTTATGGCTATGGCCTATTTGACAGCTTTAAGAACTGCATTTTACATGGCGTTTATAGTTCCTTATATATATATATATATAGCCCTATGCCCCATTACCATTAAGAGCTATGGGTGCTATATGGTGCAGAAGTTAAGACAACACTTTGACTGAGCAGCCAACATGCTCTCCCCATTAATATGAATGGGAAGCAATAAGTAGTGTACACTTGACAAAGTGTATCGAAACATTTACTGGTTAATGAAAAGCACAACTTTTGCATCAGTTTCTGCGCCTGATTGAAGTTCATTACTATTCTTCTGACTCAACATTTTGAGTTACAAGTTATAAAGCGACAAAGATAATAATAATGTAATTTAAAAGTTAACTTTAACTATATTAGAAAAAAATACATTGAAAAAAATTGTATGAAAGTTTTTAAAATTAAACAAATTTTGCCTTGGACAGGTAGGATTCCCAGACGCTTCCATCCTTTTTACTATCTGGGTAAAAATGTTAAATATCTTTTTTTCCCATTTCCCCCCTCCCTTTTATAAGAGGACAGAGTTATTTATTTTGAAAACAAGAGTAAAAGTTTGCTTTTTCCCTTTGCCCTTGGGGATAAAGGTTTGTGAAAATAAAGAACACTTTTTTCCTCCCATCGCAGAATTGTTGAATAAGCAAAAAAATATATATACAATAAAGGAGCCCAAGGCGCAGGTGATTTATTTAAACTGATGATAATGATGTCATGCTTTATGTCTGCATGCCGTGTCCACCCCATTGTGGGACGCAAGAATGTCAAGGACAATTCCCCAGCACAAAACTTTGATTGTGCTGCGACCGGAAAAAGGCACAGTAAGAATTCTACTCGGTCTTCAGTTCAAAAAACCTGCATCCTGCAGACAAACGAGGGAGAGAAGTAGAGGAGCAGGAGCGGAGGAGAAGGAGCTTATCTCACAGAAAAGCTATGTGCAGAGGTGCTGTGCTAGACACACAGGCACCAGGGATAAAACACTTCTATATAAACTGGGGCTACAATTAGAAATATTGTCTATATTGTATGTTTTCAACAATAAATAAAAGGGGGGAAAAATGATCAAAAGGAAAAAAAAATAGTGTTATCTTCTGCTCAGTATAAACACACCAGCCTGATTTCGGTTGGTAGGGGTGACAGGAAAAACAATCTTTTTTCATTAGACATGAAGGCACCACATCCAGGCACTTTTAGTACAATAAAAAAAAGCACAATAAATCATTAGTGGTCATTAGAAGGAGACAGGTAAGAGCAAAATAACTCTCCTGGCCTCTTAGAATAGTAAAATTAAATTATAGATAGAGAAAGAGGACTGGGAAACTGTCACCCAGATGAGGCAGTTTATTAGGACCTGAGTTAACTCCTTACGGTTCGGCAAAGCTCAAGTCTGCTGCATGTGCCAATACCTACAGCAGCCTAGGGTTGTGCTGGCCACCCAGAGTACCAGAGGATCTCTCAGTGGGCCCTAGCAAAGAACAATTTAATTGCTGTGCATGTGTGCCCTTGATTTCAGGTTGGTCCAGGCCAACATTTTTATTCATTTTGGGAACACCAGGGGCACCAAGTGGAGTGTCAGCCATGTGCTGGTTACCCATAAAACAACAGTATGTTTTTGAGTTGTTCATAATTCATATATTTAAAAAGGGGACAGGCATGTTAGAAAGTGAGTTGATGGAGAAAATGAAACCTATTCTCCCTGTTATTTGAACTCTAGGCCCCTCCTATTTAAAAAAAAAGACATGATATCTACTATCACAGACTCCTCTGCTTTTATTTTAAATTAGTTAATTAAAAGAAAAATAACTTTTTCGTAAGTTTAGAATGCTGCGTTCCTTACATCCCTATTAATTATTCCTTTAAGGGTAAAAATCCCAGTAATTGGTCCTTACTCTTGATTTCTAGATATTAAAATTTAAACCATCAGAACATTCATTCTTTTGGCTCTGCAAATCTAGTTCATTAACAAATATGAATAGCTAACACCAGCTCATTTAAATAGTATGTCTTACATGACTACTTGCTACACTCTGTTTCTGTCACACGGCTCCCAAGAATCATTGGCTCTTATTATACATGTAAATGGCTATCATAAAAATAAAAATTTCATTTAAGATTGTTAATGAGTTCTGCAGCAGTCAGAGTTCCTTTAATGATCATCCTCTGCCCCTAATTAAACGTATTTATCTTTCAAGCATCTTTGGTTGAGCTCCCCCCTTCGTCGTTGCAAATCTAAAACGTTAAAGTCTTTATGTGTTGGACAATACATGTTTATGTGAAATAAGGAATATTGTCCAAAAAAAAACCATGCAAAACTAAATTATAGTACAGAACCACCCAGAACAGAGATATGGATCACATCATTGTAACAAACAAACTATTGCCCCCTCGAAATTTTGCTTTCCCGTGCAACTTCTGCGGATACAATCTGGATATATGTGCCAAATGACTGATTGAATCGTGCCCCTTTGAATTGTGGGTCGCATTGCTAGAGATGAATTTCCCTCTTGGCACTGCAGCTGGGATTTCAGCAGTAAAGATGTAAGGATGCCAAAGTGACTACAAGATACAGTTTAAAGCAATATTAACACTTAAAGGCCTTAGTGAAGGATTTACAGAGATAAACAAGGGTTTCTCAGTACTGATAGCAGTTATGGCTTCTAAAGACAGCCAATGGCATCATATGGATGAAAAGATCCATACAAATATGTGGGTACATTGCATAGATTCTACTAGACTGCTATGTAGAAGACATTTGCAGACCCTAAGATGTGTACCAATTTGGGTCATGTATTGGCCTAGTTTTCATTACTGTTAATAGATAATAGTAGTAGCTGAATCACCATACTGGACAATAATAGGTCCGGAATAAAAAAAAGGCACACAAGAGCTAGAAGGAAAACTAATACCAAGTGGGAAAGCACAGTATCAACTTGGAATTGGGTATGAACTTTCCAGCAGTGATAGTGGTTCAATCCCTTTCAGAAAGCAGCTGGCACAATACTGCTAATGTTGCCCTCTGCTGGTTAGGAAATTATTTTGCTTCCATATTTAACCATGGATAATCGATGAGCACTAGAGAATACAGACATATTCCAGAATTAAAAGAAAGATTTTGATAATTATCTGAAATTTTTTTCTAATTATTAAAAATGTCCTGCAGATGCTTTTGAAATCAATTTGCATGAGTTTCCCAAGCCAATTATACCCCACAAAAAGTCAGCCTTCTCACTCTAGCCTTCAGTAGCTATTTTTAAAGTCACAAATTGACGAGAATTTAACCTGAATAAAAGGTTTGACCATGTGCCTTCTCAAGAAGACCAAATCTTACAATGCTAAATCTGTTTCCAGTTATGGCTGACTTGCTTTATCTCTGGGAAGAGGTTTACACTATCCATTTAAATGGCGTTATTATTCATTGCCAGCTAGTTCTGCTTATGTGGGTTTTCATCTGCTCTAAACGGGGAGTAGAAAAATATATGTCACACACACATTTTAATAATTCATGAATGAACAGAAAGCTGAGAACTTCAGGCTTACCAGAACCATCTACAGAGGCTTTCAGAATATCATTGGTGTGCCAATTATGGTCCATTCCACTTTCCCTCAATTCATCTTCCTCTTCCTCTCTTGGCAATAGTGCTTGGTTGGCATGTGGAGAAGACTCGTGGTTGAGCATGCTGGCTGGACTTGTTTCCTGGTCCAATGTGGTTGTAATACTGTCATCTTCAGCAATGTGGAGTTTGTCCTCCTCCTCAGTCTCTGAACCCGTTTCTACTACATTGTCATAAGTCAAAACTGCAATAAAAGTGAGAAAAATTACAATGTTAGTCAAGTATTAAGGGTTCAAATCAGTCATGAAAGATTGGTAGTGATCCATAAGGTAATGCAAACCAACAATACTAGTAAGTATTTATGTACATCAAGTGTTTATACATTAACAGCATACACACATAATATTGCATGGATGCAACCTACTTATTTGGTTTCAAACATTATTACATTATATTGAAAGGATTTTAAATCCAAATACAAAATGTGATGATTTTAAAATTGTACATACAACTTCCACTGAAACAATGCTGCAATCACTAACTCAAATATTACACTTGGGTTTATAATCTATTTAAAAGCCAAAGAATACTGTTTGGTGGCAAGTGGGTTATTTTCATATTGCATTCATGAGATCTGATCTGGAGTGAAACAGTTAGGACACAAATGCTAAAATAACTCAACTTGCCCCATGCACAGCCCTCAGCCCAACAAATGTCCGGCAGTTTTTTCTGCCCATAAATAATGTCTCTGAACTCAATTGAAGGTTGCTGTTTCTAAATTAGTCAGCCCTCACAAGGCTTTCGGCCTACATGCTAGTACATAAATTGTCCACTTTACCACCAGACAAGAAAGATTAGAGTAATATACACGGGGCATTAGCTCAACCAGAGAAACACACCATCCGTTACGCTGTTACGCACACATGGGATTGCCAAGAACAGTAGTTAACCTAACTCTCTAGACATATGCACAAAAAACAAGGTTCAAGCTATGACATCATGGGAATGAGAGAATTAGGGAAAAAGAGAGAAAAAGCCAGTGGGGAGGGGGGATAGGAAAAAAGGGCAAACAATTTTAAGGCTCATTTTGATCTCAGTGCATCTTATAAAGCAAGCTCTCTCCTAACTTATCAACTGAGCTATCTCGAGTGGCTCTTGCCAGCTATCGGATTATACAAAAGTGGCAGAAAAGAGTGGAGGCTGAAGGGGGGGGGGGGG
>CM044447.1:63194910-63213693 GCA_024363595.1 Xenopus borealis
GGAGAATTCTTGAAACACGTCTAGTTACAAATTTTTGTCAGTCATATCTGTTTGCTTTGACAGGTTCCCAGGGAGGGAAAAAAAGGAACAAAAAGAGAGAGATTTTTTTGTCATTTGAGGCCGTGGACAAAAAGATTACACCGTGCATATCTGCTCATAATATGATCTTTGTATAATCTGCGGGTCTGCACTTGCCTTCTGAACAACTGCACAACAGGTGCAAATTAAAATGAAAACGACAGCCGAGCCGGGCAAACAGAATCTGCTGACCTGGTTTGAATACCAATTGACGGGAGAAACAAAACCTTTTGAAGAGGTGTGACCACAAGGGTTTAGGCAAGTTCAGGCTGGGTAATGCCCTCGGAACTACAAAAAGAGAGATATTCTAATGCCATTGCTCTAGCTGTGTGGTCCAGATATACCTTAGTACAATCAATATTGTGAATCTTTTTTTTTCTAGTGACCGAGGTTTAACTATTTCTTAGCAACACAGAGAAAGTTCTTTAGAAATGTTCGAAGCTCCGAGTCGGGGGGGTGATGGTAACAAAAGCTCCTATGGCCTGGGAATCTTTCAGCCTACCTCTTAAAAAGTGATCTCTGGGCACAGGAGGAATAATGAAAGGTCCAAGATGAGTGAATAAAATTATCTAAGGCTGGACACACATTAAAAGGCCTTTATCCTGGACAAAAAAAAATTATGCCTTTTGAGGTCTCCCTTTTTTTTTTTTTTTTTAGCCTTGCGGTGGCTTTCAGGAGGGACACATGAGTATCCCTGAACCAAAGCTGATTTTTTTTTCTCCAGGAAGAAAAAAAAATAGAGAGATAAATGATTAATCAACATCCCCAAAGGAGTCCAAAAAATCACAACAATCTAAACAAGCAATGAAGTCATGTCTCAGGATACAAGGTCAGGGATACGCCATCCATCACCTTCACAGGCCAACAATACCTTGCACCCTTTCAGAAACCGTAAATACTTAAAACATGATAAATAAGTAAAGAGGTCCAGATAAGCAGCACAACAACAATGTGTAAATTAATGACTGTGTATTCTTATTACAGGGAAAATAAACCCCAATGTTTGTATTCACCTTTTGTCTAATTCAACATATTGCTATTGATTATACTGTACTGGGAACATTATCTGCCTATGTATATTTTTTTATTTATATGAGTGGGAGCAGCCATGCTTGCTCTGAAAAGGAACCCTAACTGGGCTAGTCCAATGGAAGGGTGACCTCTGGTGGGCAGATGATCAAGGATAACTTCCAGTACACTCATAAGATCTATTGAAACTTGACACCCCTGTACAAATAGGTTCATAGTGATATAAAAGTGTATTTCTTTGAACTACCATAGGACCAAGTGCCCCAATGGAGCTTACAATGTAAGGTCCCTCTCATATACACTATGGAAATGTTTATCAAGAACTAATTAACCTGTTGGAGTGTGAGTAGAAGCTGAAGTTACTGGATTAAACACATAAAAACATGCAAATCTTTTCTACTCTTACACTCACATAATGTGATCTAGTATTGTAATTTCCCTTAAACCTACCCACCATACCAACACCTAGTCGCTATATCTATAATGAAAGCTTATTTAACCTATCATGTCAGGATATACAGCATATTCTGCATTTGCTTTGGCCCTACATGGCTGGCTCTGATACAGATTCTTCCTCCCAGCCACAACAGAGGTGGGAGCCATATGATTCCTCTCTGTAATTCAATAAATGGGGCAAAATGTACTGTTTTCTCACTCAACCCAGACTAATTTCACATGCATGCTGGAATCAGAGAAAAGAACACTATAGAGCTGTAATAAATGTCCAAACACCCACCATTGATAACCAATCCCTCACAGTAATCTTCAGAGAAATTAATTACAATTGCAGGCATTAGTGAGCTTGCCAAAAAAGCACCCGTAATTATCCTTCATACAGGTAGGCATGGAAGACTGCCATGAGATTTAGTGATTACAGGATAAGAGATGCATATAAGGCTTGCACGACAAGCTTATAGTATATACTAAAGCACTGATAATCCATATAATACTGGCCTGACATTATTTAAATGTTTCAGTTCTGGATGAAACAATTGCACTGCTAACCACTCCATCAAAATGCAGAGCTGTATAAGCAATTTCTTCTCCATATTACTCATTTATAAGGTTCCTCAGCATTGGATATATTAAATAAATAGTTGCTATATTGATGAAATGTGTTTTTACCAAGAAAAAATATTATAATGCATTACCTTGTGGGAAAAATTCATAATTCAACGATTATTGCCTAGTAAGACCAAGCAAGGATTCTACCATTCTATTTGAATAGCATCTATTACACACTTTTTACGTGAACTTTATAAAGAGCAAGGTTCCATGGAATTCTGCCTAGGACCACATCCCCTTGTTTAGAAAACCCAATCACAAGAACATAAGAACAGGATCATTTTAATAACGCTAGTGCCCTAGGCAAAAACAGATGGTTGCCTATGGCTACAGCTGTCGGTGGGTAATGGGAACAACAACTGAAGGGCCACAGTTTGGACACCACATACATGTTACCCCTCATTCTTCCTATCCACAACTTCAGAGATGGGGCACATAATTACTCCCAATGTCCCTTTTTTTTCTCAGTATATCTTTGCCATTATTTCTAGCCTATGCTTTTCCTGACTCCCAGGTTATCAATGAGACTTTTTAAACCCTGTCCTTGTTTGCTGAAGAACACGATAAGCACGTCCTGCCTATGGTATTCTGTAAAGGCTGCTGATAATTAGAGTGACATTTAAAGAAGTGGCAGAGTTATCTCGTGGCCGGTGTAAACAGTATTACCTAGTGAGTTCCTTTTCACAAATATATGTTACTATGTCAGTTGGAGAACAGAGAAGCATCTGTTCCTAATGTACAGTGTATTGATCACAGTGACTTGTGCCTTCACAGTCCTGCCCTGGGGGGAAGGGAAAATGGAAAGGGGGATAATCACAGTAACCTGTGTCAGTCCAACAAAGCTTTGTTTGGCCAGAATCATTTTATAATACCAGTCCGTCCGATGGAGAGTTGAGCATTTCATTGCAGCCTTTCTCTATAGGAATGAAAGATATCCTTTAAGGCGTTCATAGACGTTACAATTACGATCTTTCTTGGAAAAGATCTTTCCAAGAAAGATCGTTCATTTCAATACACACACATGTAGAGCTGAATCGTCAGATATACAGGTAGAAACAATAGAATTCTACCTGTATCTGACAATTCAGCACTAAACAGTGGTTTGGGTGCCTTTCAAAATTTTCCGTCCAGCCCAATTGTCCAGTCGACCAATATCCAAGTCTTCTGCCAATATTGGTTGGCACCTTTCCCACCATACACGCACCGAATATCGTACGAAAATGTGTTTCATATGGTATTATCTGTGCGTCTATGGCCATCTTTACTACCAGTGCATAACTGTAGTAGCTCATAACTGTAGTAGACATCTGCTACCCAGCACAAGATACACCAAGACTTGACCTTCTACCAACTATATGTCAGCTTTTATGTCTGCTGGGGGCAATGCTGAGCATCTAAGGTCCCAAACTGAACATTGCCCACCACAAAATATAATGAAAATCTTTAAATTATTTGACAAATTATTGATATGTTGTTCACCCAGTATAAACCAGGCCCTTTGGAAAAAAAACCTGTATCTGACATAGAGGGGGCAAAAATGGTTTGGGTTACTTAGACACAAACAAAAAACAAACTACTAGATTATGCTACAAGATATATTAATTGGTGCTATTTCTTTAGTACATCAATGTCACTTTTTGCTTATATATAGCATTTTTATGTAATTTTTCCTCTTGGCTGTTTAATATGCAACACCACATGTCATTCACAAACAGAATCATAACAATGAATGGGAGTGAGTCACTGTTGTTCCTACTGTAACAGATTTTTAGCCATTTTAAGTCCACTCTAGCAATAACTTTAAATTCTATAAAAACAAAGCTATTGCCCCTTTGTTAGTGGATCCACACTAAGATCATTTTGTGGTCCTTGCATGGCTAATTTACAGCCCTGTCTCAATAACAACATTCATAAAATTTGGCTGGTTATTTTTAATTAAGTTAGTAAAGGGAGTCACCCCCTCATTTAGACAAAAGTTGCACATCCCTCTTAAAAAAGGACATCAAGTTTGAAAATATTTTATGCCCTGGGGAAGGTGTCCAGTAAGTATCTTACAAATGCGATGATTAAAAAACCCAAAAGGCACTTTATTTTGGCAACGTCATACCCATCCATATTCGGATATAAAAAGGAAGAAGGCACAGCTAACACAATTTGACACTACATAGTGATTTTGTTATGGGTAAACAAATGCAAGAGGCTAGATTCCTACACACCGTCACACCTCATCTCAGATACACAACCATGTTGCAACATCCTCTGACAAAATGTAAATGCTTTGCTACCAACACATATATATATGAGGTTTAGTAAATTATACATTCTTGGTAACAATGCTCAGAGAAATATAAGTAATTTTAAATGGAAAAAGTGGCGTAACAAACATAACATCCTGTGCTTCATCAGTCTAAAAAAAAGGATAAAGGGAGTGTTTTGACCAATGCATTAAATCATATATATCAACTTCTATAGTTATGTAAAAATTGTGTTGAGGATGCTCAAATTAAGCTAAAGCTTTTTTTTATTACTAACTTCCCCTTGAAATTAATGGGGGAAAAACACTGCCACTGTCAAATGTTTATGTTGAACATCTTCATGTTTTCACAACAACAAATGCAACATCTGGTCTAAATGGTGCAGAAAGAGGCTTCTAAGTGTGGTAACAAACATTTCATTAACGTTGAGGGGAAAAAATAGCATTGCACATGTGGAAAAATACACTCCAGCGTTATTGGGACCCGGTTATCTAGGGCTAAGGGACCTTAGCATTAAGACCTTGGGAGTGAAAACCTTGAATATAAGGGGAAAAAACACTGAAGACAAAGGAAGACAAAAGTGTGTCCTTGTCTTTATTTTGTCTAACACCTTCCTGTAAGAAAAGTTACACAAGTTTAAAACTTAAGAGACTCAAAACACTTCATTTACACTGGAAGAGTGTTTAAACCAATGTTGGTTTTACATAGATTTATGCAAGTTTCAGCTTTTTCAATACTACAATACAGGGTATACTATTAAAAGATAATTGCTTAGATGAGTCTGAAATAAGGGTTGAGATTTTGCCCTACCTCGGCTGGAGAACATCGCCCTTCGATATTTATTGGCACATCTTCTGGCAAACAACCTTCTTTTATAGTCCATGATGAGAGTTATATCCTTCTCACAAAGTTCATAAAATCCACATTTATGAAAAAATATACGGTCTGTTTAAGTACTTTAAAGTTAGCCTGGTCCCTACTCCTGGATAGTGTCAACAGGAGCAGTTGTTCCTGACAAATGTTGCCTTCAGGTAATGTGCTGCCTACATCCTAGACCATTAGTAAATAAAAAGAAAGGATCTGTCCAGCTGGAGGTAGGGTTTTTTTCCTCTCCCCTTTTCACTTTACTAACAACTGGGGGATGTCGATTACCTGAATAGTTAAAAAGGGGGAGGTGAAACCATTAAGGTGGAAATGAAGGTCTTGCTGCTTCTCAGTAGAAAGAGGTCAAAGCTCCTAAAGTTATTTAGACCAGTTGATTTTAATGTAAATATGGCAGTTACTTTATACAGCCAGGTATTGTAGGTTATTTATGCCTTTGAAAAGACCTCCATCCTTGCATTTTTCAAAACTAGTGGGTGCTGAGACTTATCCCTTGTGGGCATCAATCCCCTATGGGATTTTTTGCTTTTTTTTTAAACTTTTCTTCCTGAACGTAATGTGAAATGTGATTTGTTGCTGACCCTTCAGAGAAGGACAAAGACCCCATCTAAGAGGCATCACTTTTTATAAACCTGACTTTTGAACATCTCCTCCTGCTTCTTTTTGGTAATGAGTGTATTTAAATCAAAACCTCCTGCTCCAACTAATAAGCTTTTTTTTCAGATATTCAGCTTCATTTTAACAGACAAGCCTTCATTCCTGACACATTAAACATTTCTGTTGGGATTGTTTTCCAAACAGCTTCGTCGCATCACACAATGGACAAAACCAGACATCGGTGAAAGGGACAGTGACATACCATAGACAAAAGCTCAATACATTATGGTCACTCTGAACAGAGCACAAAAGCAACGGAGGCAGTGATGTGTAAATCAAACAATGTGAGGGGGAAAATATTGAATAATTTCTGTCATGAGGCACTGACTGTAGCCAGGCTCTAATTGAATTAAACTCCCATTTATTTGCTCAGGACTAAACAACAGGCAGAAAAAAAAGTAAGGTTTGTTCAACTGTTCTGAGGTACCACCTTTCCTCACCCCCGTATAAATCCACCATCTGTCCTCACACGCACACATGTTCCATCTCATAACAAATGTACTGAGACCGAGGCAATACTAGGAGCCAAATGAACAGGCAGCACAAAAGCTCTCTGGGCTAAACCCCTGATCTAAATTAGGCCAAAAAAACAGGGAGCATTTACTTACCACCCATAACTCAGGTGAGCTATGCTGGTGTCTCTATGCAGCCTTCGACACGCGTCAAGTAAAAGAAAGGTTAAAATTAGAAAATTCAATTTATTTGATAATTTCCCAGAATAATTAGAGTTAATATGGGTTAATTAATATGCAAATCTCTCAGCAGATGTTCTGCAGCAGGGCCTGTGTGAGAAAACAGCCTTTGCTCTCTCCTACGTGATTTTGGCTGTCAGTTATTGGGTATAATTACTGTAACTAACCGAATACACACAAAACCTTTTGGAAAAAAAAACTGATATAGTCCTGATTCTTCTGCTAAAGCTGAAGCTAAAGCAAAAAAAATTTTTTTTTTTACAGAAAACAGAAGCTTTTTTTTTTTAAATGTTTTTATGTACATAATTGTATAAAAAATTTTTAAAAAAATCAAAACGATAACAGAAAAAAGATTTGCGATTTTGTAAATTTTTTATTTTTATTTTTATTGACATAAAAAAAATCACTGCAAATTGTAAGCAAATAAGTAGGTTAATTGACCATAGTGTATTGTGACCTTAGATTGTAAGCTCTGCAGGGGCAAGGCCTTATTAATGTTACAAAAATTCTGTAAATAATATTTGTGTTACATTTAAAAACAGTTCGTAGGAAAACTACAAATAAGTGTGATATTTGTTTTTTTTTTTAAACATAGAACTACCACTCCCTCACACCATCTAAAATTATATGTTTATTCTTGGGCAGTTTCCTGTCACTGCAGGATACTTCATGTAAATGCAATGAAGGGGTATGGCTAATGGACCCACAATCAATACAGGTCTTGATATCACTAAACAAAAGTTGCCTTAACAAAAAGGTACCACTTTAAATGGAAATTAAAGGTAAAGTGAGCCTGCTATAAACACTAATATGAAATCAATACTACTGTGATATGGAATTGAAGGGAAGATTGTTAATTTTGAGTTGAAAAATTATTCGACATTAATATTTTTTTAAAAACATTTTTAATATATTTTTCTTCGCATTGGGCTGTACCTGCTCCTGCCACCTTTAAAGATCATTGCGTTTAAAAGACGGGAACGTGGAAGGATGACTTATTTTACATTCCTTTCAAAATGTGCAAACATTTAATCAAATCTAATATTCAAGGGGAAGAAAAGCAGCAGGAGGGAATTTGCTGAACATACACTGTTTACAATCTAAGTGGAAACCAGGATGCATTTCACAATATCTGACATGTTGTTCCCTTTACAAATAGATTCCGGCAGAAGAATTATGTTTTTGTCACTTTTTTTTAATGATTGAATTCTAGCATAGGGGAAAGAAAAATCCTCAACGCAGTATTAAATGTTGTATAATCGTTTCTAGATTTTCCACAAGCTCTGTGTTTTTTTAGGTCAATAAAAGTTCTGAGCTGGAATTATGGTGTAAGGGAATGATACACATAGGTGCCCCAGTGTAACGGTCACTAATGGTGCAACATTGCTCTTATCAGAAGACCCTAGTCTAATGTTGGCCTGTGACAACATCCCTTCCAGCAAACGCCTTCTGTTTAGCTCCAGCTCTCTGAAAGAGTTGTCATGGCCTCATGCCACAAGAGGCCGGCTGGGACCCCCTCCCACATTCTGTTTCTCCCTCCTCCCTGATCTCTTTCAGGTAGTGGAATTTGCTGACATTGGCAGTGCATGGCAGCTTGAAAGCTTGAATCCTGGGTGTGGCAATAGTCAGATAGTCACAGCACATATGCCAGAGAGATGGATTCCTCATTAACCCATCACAAGACAGAAAATTAAAAACTGGGTTACTGATAAGAAATACTAAGCCCATCCAAGTGTGCCCAACTCCATATTCACACCTAGGACAGCAATGTATCAGTCTAGCTACAATATTTACAGCTGCCAGCTCTGCTGAAGGACTTGGCCTTTGACCATGTTGGTCATATAAAATTACTCAGGACCATGTGTGTGTGTGTGTGTGTGTGTGTGTGTTTGATAGTTTACAATTTTGCATAGGATTTTGGTTGCTTTTTTATTTATGTAAATTCCAAGCGTAACGGAAACAGAGGCAGTTAACTTTACCCTGCTTTGTAACTGCTGATTCTCTCCTATCAGTATACCATCATTAAAAGCCGTTTCCCGACAAGTACACAGAGACTGTGGCACAAACAATAAAGTTACATCCTCGCAGTAGCAGGCTGCAAACACTTCTTTGGCCAGTTCATGAAACCATGATAACACTTTATCTCCTTCTGCAGAATTATACTGTGCTTAGTGATAACAGGAGCTCGCAGGAGCTCTGAAACTTATCATTAACATGGGTTTGCATAATACTCAACCACTTATCAAAACTAGACGAAAAATAATGTACAGGGCCTACCTTGAATTTTAAGTTGGCTGGCTTAACCCCTTGATTACCACATCACAATTACCATAGGGTTAAAACTGTAGAATGGACACTTCATAGCCAGGCCCGGATCTGTGGAAAGGCCACCATGTGTCGGGCCTAGGGTGGCAGGATGTTAGGGGGTAGCATGCTGCCCAACCACACCTAAATTGGTTCAGAAACACTGGGAATGTTCATGAGATACAATAATTTTTTTAAATTCCTGTGTGTTAATAAACATTGCTGAAGTCCCGATGATGAAAATTTGCATGAATAAAAGAGAGGAACCTGGGGGTGATGACCAGCAGCAGGCCTAGGAGCACCCACTATGTAAGTCTGGCCCTGTTCATAGCCTAATCAGGTAGCAGTGCTCTGTCAAGCATTGTGATAGGGCTTGCTGAAGAATGTAACGGGTTACTGTCTTGACAAGACATAGGGCAAAAGAGCTACCACAGGCTTGTTTACATTGTCTGGAAACCAGAATGACATAATCTTAGTTTTTTTTTTATTTTATCAACTTGAAAACGGTTTACTCATCAAGAGCAGTTGATTAGAAAAGAAAAGCTATCTTGTCTGTCAGATGTTTAAAAGACACCTACTTACTGCTGTTAAAATAAACAGTAAATGCTCAAAGCTTATAGTTAGATCAAGAATGCCAAATTTTTTGGGCCAGCTCAGGACTGGCAGAAGATGTTGGGAGGTTCTCTACCCTATAGGCATAAAGTTATCCATTTAACTGTTGGCATTTAGGCCAGGGGCACACAGGGTGTATGATCTGCATCTCTCTACGAAGTTAAAGAGAATCGGATTCCCTTCTATGTTTAGTTGCATTGACAGGTACAGTGTCAGCCTGAGTGCAGCCACATGGAGAGGAGATTGACTAAAAAATGTACAGTTTCATTTCATTTTTTTAAGGTTGATCTCTGCTTTCTGTAGCTGCACTCATGCTAACTGTTATCTATATGTTATCTATATGTGACCTATAAAGTTTGGTTTGAAGCGGGAGACAAATTGGGGAACAGACAAGTTCTTCAGATAATTCTACTGACCTCCTAGGCAGTGATTGTCCATAAGGGATTGTGAATTTCTGCCAGCACAAAGTCTTGTGGGACTTTTGGGTTCCTGGTCTACAAGCCAAGATTCAGATTGATCCATGGAATATATTTGCAGGTAGGTTTAGAAGTCACTATCAAGGCTCATCCCCTAGGGGTCTTCTGATCACATTATGGAGGACTATTCCCTCTGTGATTAATAAGTGTAGGGAAGTGTCCAGTGTAACAGAGAATTTATAAGAGAAAGAGAAATGTAACCTACTTTGCAGGAGGATTAGCAAAGCAAAAATCTCTCTCAAAGTCGCCACGTTCTTCAATGAAAAATCTTGAATAATTTCTAATTCTGCTGGGCCTGTGTGTGCACCTGAGGTTTCCACATGTGTATTTATTAACTTTAGGATCTTTGATGAGTGAAAGATTACTAGCTTTCATTGTAGGTGCCCCCCTCCATCACCACCACTGTACAAATAAAATATAGGTCACAACGTACTGAAGTTTGGAGCTGAGCACAAATTTGATCAATATGTACAAATTGAAATCAAAGAGGAAGTACTCAAAGATTAAAGCAATTCATCTGTCTAATATGCAGGCTGGAATGTGAAATAGCAGAGGGATGTTTAGAGGTAAAACCCCACCACCACCTCCACCTGAAAAAAACAGCAACAACTATTCTATATAAAACTAATGGCCCATATTAACATGGGGCTGTTTTAATGTTATCATGCTAAAGGCCTGCCAACAAGCTACTACATATCAATGTACAATTCCTAGAGGGTTCCTTCAGTAAGGGTTTTCCTCTTCCAAGCACAGGGTAGAGCACAAGTTAAAGCAGTGTGACATCCCAGCATGCATTGGAGGATTCCATGAGTTCAGAAGAGGTTTACAGCTAACATTTTAGTGCTAAAACAACCCCATGTTTATGTAGTCCACTGTTAAAGAGATCTGCAGTCATGGATTTGGGGCACAAAACCTGATAATTTTCAACCAAATGGCATGTCCATGGATTTGAGAGCTGTTGCAAACATGTTGAATAATCTGGTCACTCAATAGGTACTGATTATCAAAGAGTGTTTGGAGCCACCAATCAACGCAACAATGAAAATTAAGCTGAGTAAATCAATCAATGAGCTTGTGAGCTGATCAGTCTCTTCTGCAGTCACATTGCAAACGTCCACGCAACTGTCCCAGTCAACTTGCATCCCAGAACTATTTTATGAGACTGAATTTTGAATAAATACCCATGAATTTTTTTTATAAATTTATATTTATCAAAAAAAGAAAGACAATCCATACAAAAGTAAAGTTTGGTGCAACTTTATTTCTAAATAACTTAATTTAGTTTTTCAGAATCTCACCAAATTGCGATCAAAAAATTGTCAAAAGTTTTGTCTCTGCAGGGCTGATTATCCCATTATAATTTTAAAAAAAGAGGACCTATAAAAAATAAATTACTTTTGCTAAATATATGCAAATTTCAATGTAAGCAATCATTGCAAAATTAATTTTGCCATGACTGATTAAATGCATTAATAAATCTATATGCTGTATTGCTTCAATCTGATACTGTAAAATTATTATACTTCCTGTAAGATTAATTATAAATCTACAATAACATATTACAGTGCCAGAGCAGATTATTGTACATTCTGTTAATAATGTTTAAGCAAAACCTGAGTTGTAATTATGCTAAGAAACAAAGTCATTTGATAGCGATTGTTTCCTTTAACTGTTGATGTTAAATGGAGAACAAAATGTGGAGGCGCTTGGGTTTATTATACTTTTATTTAGTGGGGATTTTAATTAAAATCATAAAAACCTTTGCCGTGTGTTTGTTCCCATGAAGTTCCTGCAGTGTTTTTCAAGCAAAAACAAAAACAAATTTTACAAACCAACAGAGATACAAAAGAAAAGGTTAATGACAACAGTTTAAGATTTTCAAGGCTGTTTCACATTCTTGCCTTCAGCCAAGTTTGATCTGTTGAAGGAAGTCACTATTATCTCTGTATTATTTATAATACACACGGAGGAGGCTGAAGGATTGCACACCTAAAGACATATTCGAGAAGCTTTTCTTCTCTTTTTATAAAATAAACCTCTTACTTTACTTTTCCAAGTCATTGGCTCTACTTTTTCAAAGAGAGAATTTTCACAAAATTTGTGGTAACCAAATAAGCAAACCTTTGCCCGATTTGGCCTAGGTGGAGGACTATAGGGTTGATTTAATTATTGCCCACCCCTAGACCACTTATCATGAGATTTGCAATATAGAGTTGTATATCTTCATTTTTATATACTGAGTGATAGGGAATTTAAAATATAATTGAATCAGCTTGCTCCATGCCCCATTTCCCTATAAGGGATAAGGAACATGACTTTCTGAGAAGTCTCTCTGTTGCATGCTGTTTTATTCTCAAATACATAAATAATATCAAATATAATTGTAGGGGTTTCATTCTGATTTTCATCTGAAGACAGTGCCTCCAATTCAACGTGTAGGCAATATAAATGAGAACAGACAATATGCTGCATGCCTGGGATGCAGTGTTGTAAAATTTGGTGGTCTGAATTATGTCCAAATTAAATTATTTATGAGAAGCTTTTTTTTTTTGGAGGGTGGGTTATATTGCTGATTTAGTTTGAACACAATAAAAGAAAATCAATATAAAAGCACATTGTTGCATGGCATCTGTGGGAAGAGCTTCAGAGGCCTGCTTACCGTCATAAAACTGTGTCACCAGCTGGGGGTCAGGGATTTTAAGAGGTCAGGGGGACCTGGTCTCTTAGATGGGATAAAGATCAGAAGAATAGATTTCCAGGTGATGCCCAATCCAGAAAAACATGCCTATCTGTGGCTTCATTCACATGATAATGAGTGGTAAATCACATCTGTTCCCCCTCACTGTGCCTGTATCTTTGTCACCTGAATAGCAGACCCACCAGGTACCAAATGAACTACAGGAAATAGGTTTCCGTTTCCATTGACGTTTCTCTAAAATGAGAAAATGAGCACCTTCATAGGAAGATCTACAATTAAGGAGGAGTTCAGTCTTTTTAGTTTTAGTTTATTAGAGAGTGATACGCTGGACATCTGCAGGCCCCAAGACTGAGCAGCAATACTGACCATTTTTCGTGAGGAGTCTTCTATCCTACTTTTAACTGGCCAAAAGTTATATCACCTCATATATACCAAAATTATTTTAACCCTTTAAACTGCTGTAGACTATATAACCTAAAGCCCTGGCTCTAAAGGACTATGACCCTGCTATAATTTTTGAGGTTTATTCTTTGATCTATAGCATGTTTATTGGCAAGTGACAACACACGTCACAGCAAGATCAAAGACTGCCAACACTAAAAAGGGATAAACATTACTATTCTTTTTACATTTGTATTATTACATTTTGGTGGTACATAAAATATAATTTTTATACTGAAAAAGAAAAAGGGGAAATGTAAATATTTTCTAAAACGAATGTAATATATTGAATATGTACTGGATTTTCGCCTATATATTTGCTATCTCTGCACTTTATTTCAATGACTTTATTATTCCACCCGACCCATGAAGGAGTTGAGTGTGAATTTGTAGGTGCCTAGAGTAAGGCAAGGTGGTAATTAGCACAGTAGGATAATTGATGTGTAGATTGCAGCATGAACAAATGCTTTGACTTGTTTTTTCTTCTCACTCTCCTACAATTATTCTTTTTAACTCAGCCTTGCTAATGAACATCTTACCTGCTTAGTTAAGCTGATAAAACTATACATCCATTTAAAAGAAGCCCCCCTGTCTACCCAGTAAAAGGAACCCATTTGGAACCTTCTCTCCTTTTCTTCAAAGTCATTGGAGCAGGAACAAGAGAAGAGAAAGAAAAAGCCTCTCTGACAATTGTGTTGCAACTTCTAAATCCTTTTCTGTGAATGCCGAAAGTGAAATAAACGTTATGCAATATCCTACCTAGGATACACACTACTTTCATTGTTGGCTGCTAAGACATTTGCTTATCCCATCTGCATGCCAATGGTGAACTGAGAGCCAATGAAATAGTCACTGCCTAATTATGTGGAAATCAATCTTTTAGCTATACTGGAAATAAATAATTAGAAGTAACGATAAGAACCAACAGCTATAAGAAAACGAGAACCCTCCCATTCATTTTTTAACAACAGGCAAACATGATGAATTGCAATTTATATATGTGTTAACCAATGTTTCTCATAGTTGCAAGAAAAAATATATATATGTGCGTACGTACGTACGTACGTACGTACGTACGTACGTACGCGTATATACAGAACGTACGTACGCGTATATACAGAATAGTTGAAGAAACTATGGTGGCTTCTATGAGGTAGCTGAGAAGGCTGAAAGAAAGGCATAAAAAAATGTCTATTGTGCTGATGGCTGCTGGGGATTCTGGGAGTTGTAGTTCAAAAGCAGCTGAACTACCGCAAGTTGGATATTGTTGAAGCAAATAGCTTCCCCCAACAATGCCTTCAAGTATGGCACATAGACCAAGCTCCAATTTGTTAAAGGATGCAACTTTACTTTATTATCCTTGCTAGGTATCAATACACATCTTATCCCAAACAAAGAGAAAACAATACACTATAAGCATCAAGTGCAACACCTTAACAGTATATGAAAAGGCAACAATGTGTATTATATGTGTTGCTTTCAAGAATTGGTTACTCTACAAGTGTATTGGCAGTGTGGCGAGTGTAGGCACTTTGCCTGATCAGTTTTTGTGGGTGGTGGAGCTAAAATGAAATATATAGACTACATAGTGTAAGTAAGCTCACTAGTATAAATAGGGGCCCACTGAGTCTTCTGAATTATAGCAAATCTTCTTCATAATGTAAGTATTACACCTTCATGTTCAAATATGGCAAACTCTGGTGCATAGGTCACAGTGGGCTTTGTCAGTAACATCAAATATATCTTTTTTAAAAATATTTAACATTTAGAAAAATAAAACATTGTTCTTTTCAATATCCCCCTATAGGATGTGTGCTAAAGCAAGGATTGCTGAAGATTGAAGAATATAAGAGATAAATACAACCAGCTGAGTGACTATTTACCTTGTAGGCTCCTACCAATATCCCACTGAGGCCGGAAGAAACACACACATTATAATATTTCACATATTATCCACGTCTCACTGTGAACTTATATTATTGAGACTTGGAAAACAACGGTCATTAATTACACAGGTTATTAAAAGAGCAGCAGCTAATCTTAGAGAGTTATCGGGATTCTGCAAATGATAATGTGGTGGGAAGGATCTGTTTAGATAATACCCTCTCAACTGCCGTAAATGTCTATTCCTGGGTAGCTGAGAATTCTGGATAATTCTTGACAAAACTAGAAGGACTGACATCTCCAAAGCATCCATGCCATGGATATATATTGGTATATAAAATAATTTAACCAGCAACTTTAATTTGATCCAGACAATTTATACACCCTACACTACAGATGTCTTGCATTTTTGCCATTATTTTCAACACATCTATGCCTTGTTGCTTGTTTTTGCGGAAATTTTTTATGTGAGGTTCCTGTTACCAGTGGGTGGGGGACCCTGGAAATCAACCAACTTCTGCTATTAACCAAAATGTGGAAACGCATGACAATTTGTTAAAACTTGTGTTGCAAACAGCTGAAAAAGATGTATAGGTTTCATTTATATTGTTTTTTTTATTAGAATATTTAATTTTTCATTTAAAAGACACCAAAATCTAAATAAATGTAATAATTTTTAGACTTCTAAGAAGCCCTATTGTAATTGGATGTATGTGAGCAGCCTAAAATGTATTTATTTCCCAAAATCATATATCCCCAATGTTCATTTACTGAATAGTTATTGTTTGGTACACCAGCCATTGTTAGTGTCTTTATGAAATTATTATACATCTGCTTTACTTAGGAAACATTGAGGAAACATGCAAGAACTGCCCAAAATGAGCCAAACCTAAATCCGGAAATATACCCAAGGTTGAAAGCTGACACAAACTGAAACAGCAAGGACATCAGTTTGAATTTATTACCTATCCAGGGTTATATTTCTGGCACAATGTAAGTCCAGTCAAATGTGTTCCTCTATTGAAGGTATTGAAAGGAAGCACATTTGTATCGAATGCAGCCTTATCCACATTCCATATGATGTATTCCATGGACAAATGCAACAGAGGATACATGGAATATGCCATAACTATTGTTTATGTATTTTCTGTAGAATTGTATATTAAATGATCTTGCTTTTTGCCATAATCCCCATTAAAACTCCTTTCTCCCTCTTCCAATAAACTGCCAATATGGTAATCTGATCTGGTCTACAGAGTTTCTGATCTAAACAAACACACATCGGGGTGATCTAACTTTTCATAGACATATGGTAATTTAATATGTTGGAGGTTGTCAACAGTTGTACGTCAAGGACAACCTAGCAGATATGTCAAATCTCCTGAATTTTTAGAAAGCAGCATAGATTGAGCCCCATCTTTCCCAATCCCCCACAGTCAGAGCTTGCATCCAAATTTGCTTTTATAAACTCAATGCACTATCCTGAATTTAACTGCTACAGGGGCAACATTAGACAGAGTTAGGGGCATGGACAGGGGTCTGATCATGACTTGGCATCTCTGTCCGATATGCCTTCACTTTTTCTTGATTTCTTTTGCTTCAGTGTTACTAGAAAGTATCATTTTTAACAACCAAAAAATTAGCTTGTGATGGAAGATTTTAGAGGTTGGCTGCTAAGCACCCAAAGTCAATTAATTAAATCTGCTTTTTAATGACCATCAATATAGGAAAGAAGTGAGAGAAAAAATGTCTCCTTTACTAGGTGATAGAAGGATTACCCACTTTAATTAGTTCTGACTACACTGTATTATGGGACCATCACCGTTACCATGACATTTGCGTCTGAAATATTCCAGAAACAAAAAAAAAAAAAATTATCATCAATTTAAAAATGAGGTCTATCTATAAAACATTGTTGGTGAAGGTGATTAATAAATTGGAATACATTGAGATAAGAAACAGAGCATTGAAAGTAACACAATGTAAGAAATACACCCTTTAAACTGTCTGGTTATAGAACATTTCATCCCTACAACATTATTTAACCACTCATCACTATGAGAGCAGGCAAACAATCAGAAAAGCTAATTTCTTAATTAGCTCTGCTCCGGCAGTAATGATTGCAGATCGTGTCAACTAAAATCTGTTTGGATTTCTGTAAATTGGGAGTCCGACAAGCCTGCAGTTCCGTCGCCAACTTGATAACGCTCACCCCCCTGTCTTTTGTTTTTCCTTCCAGCCTTTTTCCTGTCGCCATCTCGGTATTTAATCTGACACAGGCAGGCAGTGAGGAGGGCCCTAGTATTCCCTTTAAAGAGAGAGAGAGAAATAGAGCAAAGGATGGAGAGAAAGGGAAGGAAAGCACATTGGGGACAAGGAGGGCTACATACACAGGAAACCTGTAGCGAGTCTGAACCTCTGACACTAGCCTTTAATCTTTCTCACATTCCACAAGGAATTCTCTTGTAGTATTAGACACCGTGGCTCTGAAGTAAACTCATATAAAAGACACTGTATTTACTTTTGTACTGTAGCTAAAACAAGGAAGATCCCAGCAGGCTGACAAATGAGGGTGAAACTGCTCAGTATCTTACAAACTGACAGTTTATTGTCACTCAACTATTGCAGCTTGCAATCTAATGTTCTTTGTGTGTTATTTTCATCAAAACGATTAACCCACCAGGAAGTCTCCTAAATGTTGAAAGAAACTCAATGCACTTGAAGGAAAACTATACTCCTCAAACATTGTAGGTCTCTATGAAAATGTATTGAATAAAACAGCTCATATATAAAACCCTGTTTCTTGTAAATATACAATTTTCATAATAATATACTCTTAGTAGTATTTGCCACTGGGTAATCATATATCGGAAATTGGCATTTTAAAAAATAAGGGCCGCCTCTTGGGATTCTAAGATTCACAGTGCACACAAACAAAGCAAACAAACCATACACATTAGGTCACATGAGTCAATTAACAGACAGAGTTGTGTCTTTTGCTTCCACACTTCTTCCTGTTACAGTTAGAGTTGTAGTATTTCCAGTCAGGTGATCTTTGAAGCAGCACACAGACCATCGCAAAATGGTGGTTCAAGGCAAGAGATGTTAAAGGGCAATATTTACTTAAATATATACCCTTTTGGTAAGATTCTTTAATTTGATACTTAATTTGATAAAAAATATCTGTTGCTTAAGTATTAATTTTGGGGGTAAATTTTTCTTTGAAGTGCACTGGTCAAAATCAAACCCAAGACCTTGGCAACTGTGCTAACCAATGTGACATCACCATTTAATAGCAAATGTTAAAATGTCACTATTAGCAAAGCTGCAGTAAAACACATTAAGTCTGGAATGTGATCCAATTGGTTTGTTTTCGTTCGAGTTTGTTTGTCTACAAGAAAAGGACAGATATTGTGGTTGATCATATGTTTGATGAAGAAAATGGATGAACTGTAGCAATGGCTACTGAGCAGAAAGGTTAAGAGTTATTTTATCCTGTATATTAGTATATTAGATGTAGCTGAAGGACCCCATGTGAAACATATTTTTCTGGAATACAATTTTATGCTTTTGGGAATAATGTTCAGTAAAATCTATGACTGATGTTACAATTGTAGAATAATATTGTAATAAGAGCATACGTTAATTAATACTAACTGTATAAACATGTATATGTTACATTTAGGGGCATATTTATTGAGTGTCAAAGT
>CM044447.1:63214180-63249197 GCA_024363595.1 Xenopus borealis
TCATCTGAAATAAGTGCAAATGTTTGGGTCTCCCCCACTGCATAAACATTCCTGTGCTGACGGGACACAATGAAATATGAAGCAACTAGTTAAGAAAATCCTCTGGTGCAAGGAGGAGGTTACAAAGAATAATGAGAAATGGTTTTGGTCTGCAAAGTTTTACTGAAAGGACAAGGTTAGAATTCAACTCACGTGATTGATAGAATTTAACTCTGAAACACTTCCAGGGAAATTGTCTGAAAACCAGTGGTAAGATTCCTTGGCCTATAGGAGGCTATTGAAAAATCACTAAAAAGTTACTGTTTAAAGAGTAATTCCAGGCTGCTGAACACTTCTAAATCTCTTCCAAAAATAATTTTTTATCGGAATACTCACATTTAGACATATAGATGGGAGCTGCCATGCTGCTTGCATCCGGACAATTATCACCAACAGAACATTAGTATTAAACACACTATTCCATATACATTAGTTATCTATATAATTTAATTATATTATATATATATATATATATATATAATTATTAAGAACATTCATAGAGAAAATAAAGATAAGCAAGCACAGTGGTCCTTTGAAGGGAATATAAGTTAAGCACTGACATACTGACCTCGCAACTCCTGTACAGTTTCACTCTATGCAGAACCTCCAGGAAATTTTGCAGCCTTACCTGACTCAGCTGCTGGTAGAAATCACATTCAGCCAGAGATAAGAGCTAATCATTTGTCACAGTAAGAAGCAATTCCCCAGAATCAGAAGAGAGAACCTGCCGCTTCAATCCGCAGGTCTGTCACATTGCTAGAAATTACATTATGCTCCGACTAACCTCTGCTCTGGCGCTGTTAACAACACACAGCCTGCTCCATCAGAACACAATATCCTATGACTGACAACAGCTTTTGATATGTTTAATCCCCCTCCCAAAAAAGGGCCCAGAGAGAGAGAGATGTATAAAGACAGATTTACAGAAGCAACCCGTATTGGGAATCTGAAATCAGAGAGGAAAGAAATCCCTTCACAGAGCAATATGACTGGAAATTCCTGGGAAGAACAGAGAGGTGCCCTTGGGGGTAGGGCAAGGGAATGTAGATAACAATTGTTTGATATTTTCATTATACACAATAAGGGATATCTATCTGCATTTGCCATAATCCTACTAACAGTTGGGGCCTCACTTTGCTATTGCCAGTGGCCCCCTACCTGCCTGAATATTATGCTTCCATTTTTTCAAACCATCTTATGATCCCATACAGTCAGTGTTGGAAGGGTGGGCCCAGGGCCCCCCGGGACTGCAATCCAGGGCCCCCCTGCTGACCATCCCTGCCCCCCCCGCTTTGCCTCCCTTCTCTCTCCTTCCCATATTACCTATTGTTGCAATGGTGGGCAGTGAAGTTGCTTCCCAGCGCTGCACACCTCTGCACATGCGCGGCGGGTGTGCACTTATGGATAATTTTTTTTCAAATTGAGGAGGGATTGGGACCCTGCATACAGTAGTAGCTGTCAACTGCAACAAACCATCATGTGATCTCATACAGTGGTAGCTGTCAACTGCAACAAACCATCATGTGATCCCAAACAGTGGTAGCTGTCAACAGCAACAAACAATCATGTGATCCCATACAGTGGTAGCTGTTAACTGCAACAAATCATCATGTGATCCCATAGGGTGGCAGTTAGTCCTTCAATATGAAGAATTCTGCCTTGTATTGTCAAACACAAGGGAGTTCATTAGACTGTCTCTCACCGCTCATGTGATCAGAACATGTGGGCAGTAGACAAGCCAATCAGATCTGTACATTAAATTACATTGCAAAATGCAAATTTTTGTTTTCATTTTTGTAGTTATTTGTCATGCTGAGAACCACCCATGCCAATGTTAACTGGTAGTTACCCTTAAATTCTAATGGGAGGTAGGCAGTTCAAGAGTTTCAGAGAAATCACCTTTTGTGACATTAGCCTCTGTGACCCTTTCTGATCATCTGTACCAATACAGCACATAAAAGTGACAGAATGTCTTTTTGGACACTCTGGTAGTAAAGCTGTGAATGGGAATGTAGGTCACACAAATCATGTGCGCCAATAACCAGTTCAAGGGGCATGCTAATTTTAGAATTCAAAGAGCTGGTACTATAGACACATTTACAGTTCAAAAATATGTCAAACAGATTAATTATAAGAGCAGTGGGTGGAGAATAATTCATTGCTAAAACACGGCACTCAAAGTACCCAAAACATTTATCTGAAAAATGATTTTTGATTTTTTATTTCAGCATCCTGTGGTGAGTGCTGCTGGTTTTCCTTTCTTTTCAACTCATGACCACTGCACATGGGCCTTCTGTTTATGTCCACCCATGACCTGTATAAAATGATTAGATCTGTGACCTGTTTACTTCATATGGTTGTGGATCTCCTAGGTAATCTTTGTAAAGTCACTCTGCATATAATTACCTGCATTTAATGGATTCTTCATTAGTTGTATGTTAGTAGCATAGATCAATTGTGCTAAACTCAAGAGGTGGACTGTTCCCAGCATAAAACACTAGACTGATTTAGGGAGTACTTAAAAAAGAAAGACCTAGAGGACTGCACAATTGACATCCCTGGTGTAGCCTAAGTCTTTAAACAATCTGTCCTGCAATTATAGTATCAATCACCACGCTCAGGAGATATTTCAAACATTTTCAGTAGCAGAAAATGCCCGTTCTTCTGAAATTCAAGCAGGCAGTTCTTGGAAAGAAAGAGATCACTGGGAAAAAGTCTGTATTTTCTCAGGTTTAACTAAATAATTTATGCATACTTTCACTTTGGCATGATGAAGCAATTTTAGCCTTTAAAAACCCACAACTACTCAGGAGGGAAAAGGGTCTGGTTCCTGCAACTTAAATAATTTAAACATCCAGGTGGAAATGCTTCTAGCAGTTTCCCTTTCTTTAGACAAAGGAAAGAGGCTTCAAAACACAAACGTGCCACCAAGAAAAGGATTGATAAGGCTTCAGCCTTGAGTTCAGTTCATTTAGAAAGGAAATCCTGCCCCCCCCCCTTTTTTTTCCATCGGAATGACTAGATAACTACTTATCTGAGCCTGTTTAATGCTTTACAGTAATCCTCACACCAAATGCTTGTCCAGAAACACAACGACCCACAGTTCTAACAACATTTTTTTGCTGAAGCACACAGTACAAAGAAAAAAAAGGCTGACTGCCTTTAATGTGCTTTTTAAAAGACTCTCATTTTCTGGTTCCAAATTTATCCTACCTGTAACTGAGACTTTGTTAAAAATAGCAAAATTAAAGTGAAAGAACATTCAAGCATGCCTAGGTGAGCTATCAGGAAACTGTGACCAGATATTTAAAGCAAGATGTGCGTCTTAAAAATAATGTTCAGAAACATAATGTAAGATATGACTATAGAGATAGTGCTTATTTGTTTTTGAATAGAAAAGTAAAAAAGAGGAAAGAAATAAAAATTATGATAGTCTTTCTTTTTCTTAACTGCTCCTCAGTTTACTCCTCATACATTGGGGAAAAATGGCTCTTACCTGCCAAGTTGTATAGTAGGAGTGTGCCCTACAGCACACACATCTTCAGATGTTATAGGCACTGTCAGTGATTCATTGTAATATAGAAATGTATATTACAAATATACAAGTTCTAGCGGCAGCAGCAAAATGGATGAAAAGTTCATGGTGTTGCTTGTGAAACTCTTAGGCTTGTTCAGTCAGATATCTAAAGTGTAGAGTCATAGCATAATGGGAGCAACCTTGCAATATCATTCTTGTTCTTTGTATGTGTCAACGTTTCCTTTCCACCCTCTCACCACACTCAAAGGTTCACTCAACTAATAATTAGTCTAATTATTTAAAATGAAAGCTTATTTGTAGCCTGGGTTTTCCAAATCCCTTACGACAAGCAGAAAAATGGCCGATTGACTCACTGTCCTCTTGGTGATACGTGAGCTTAAATTTTGATTACACAGGGGAATTTGCCAGTTACTTAATCAGTAATGGCAGTTTTGTTGTGTAGGACTGTTGTTGAACCCCCGCAACTGCATAAACAGTGTATCAAAAAAATCCCCAACTTTTTGAAGATCAAGAAAAAAATCTGATGCTTCTGGAAAGTATAAGAAGAGGGAGTGAGGACTTGCAAAAGTATCAGTGGGCAGATCGTGGGTGATGGAATGAAAAATGCACCCCTGAGGTTATTAAGAGAAATATATCTAAGGGATAAAGGTATAACGGAGGGCAAGAGGAAGGAGGGAAGGAGGAAGGGAGGGAGGTAAGGAAAGAAGGTAAGAAATGGGGAATAAGAAACAAGGAGAGACCAAGGAGACAATATCAGAGCAATGGAAATAAGGGCTAGAAAGATGAAAATGAATTAAAAGGTGAGGTGGCCAGAGACAGAAAAAAAGAACTATAGGAATATTACAGGGGCATTTAGGATTCAACTTGCGTATCATTTTCTCTATGTGCTGTCCTAAAACCATACATCTATATTCTATCGTGATAATATTTTCTGTGTGCCCTAAGCATTTGATTTTCACTATGGTGACTGGAAATAGCCCAGTTCTAGGTATTTCAAGCCAACAGACATTTCAGCCAACTAGTCAGCTGGTCAAATTGTCCTGTAGAAGCTTGGCTCTATCCTATTCAAGGTGGGGCTGATAATAAGCTGATACATGGATAGGGGCATAATTAATCAACATTGTTTTGGGGGGTCAGCACCAGACATCAATAGTTCAAATCATATACTTAGGGGTCTGATCAAGAGTCTAATAAATCTGATTAGAGAAAATTGATTGAAAAGGGATTGGTGGAACCCTGGTTGATATGGCATCTAGAGTAGGAGCTACCATAGCACTTACAAATACAAAACATCAGTTAGTCCAGCCTCCCTTTTTAAAGTCTGATCCACGGAACCACTGGAAGTATTTGTATTGCTGTTTTATTGCCTCTTTATTTCTTACTCACTGAACTGCTGTATCACTGCTTTCCAATACAGAAATGTCAAGTACGATGGAATAAGCTTTCCTTGGTACAGCAAACAGATTGCAATTCTTTTTCTAATTAGGAATCTTGCAGTTACAAAAGAAACTGTCATTTTGATAGAGGAAAAACAATCTGTCTGCCAAAAATGTTGAACTATAATTCTTAAAAAAAATAATCACCCAACAGGAGAACATGCTACTTTTGTTTGATATACTGTCTTATTGGAAACTGAATTTGCTTTCGGTTGGAGAGACAACACGTAACATACGTTTCTGTGATTAATTTCCTTGGAAGTAAGAGTAATTAGAAAAAGTGGACCATTTCCATGGAAGGATTAGTACATTTGCTGTACTTATTTTTCACTCTGCCTTTCTAGCTGTGGATGTACATTAGAGCTCTCACAATAAAAGGGAAGATTTTATTACATAAGAGCAGGGGGGCTCAGTGCCTCATTGATGAGAACAACTAGATTGAAGTACTGGGTCCCAGGCTCAGTGCTAGCTAAAGCATTGTAAGGCTTCCTATGCCAATATATGTGTGGGTTTCCTACAATAAACATTCAGGCCCACTTTTGACCTGTGTGTTTGGAACATTATCCACAACTACAAAAAAAAAATATTGACTCTAGGAAGACTTTATAGAAGCACCAGCACAAGACACTTCACACCTTTAAACTTCCACTAGAGATCACCCAAAGTGCCATTTCCCTTAATCGCACCCCTACTTAAGTTATTTTCCATAGAGGGCCTTATTAATTCTACTTATTGGTAATCTATGGATATAAGAGCTGCCAAGGTACAATGAGATATTATTTCAAGCCAAAAAAAGGAGCAGAGCCAAATTGGCTATATTATCTTGAAAAACCTTGCAATTACACAATGCAGAAACACAGATTTATTCACCATTAATTATTGGCATTAATATTATATATTACTATGCCCTTCCTGCATCTGAGGCTGTAGGAAGTAGCAATCTATTGTACCCTTCAATTCTGGGGAATACGGAAATAAAGAGCTCAGCCTTCTGCAACAACATACAATATTACTGTATATTAAATTTGTATTAGCTAAAATTTCTGCTAAAGTGCAGAAAAGTGCAAAAAAAACAAAAGGCATTTGCTCATTTGCCATCAATGTACTTTAAAGGAGAACTAAACCTTAAACAATGAATATGGCTAAAAATACAATATTTTATATACTGCATTTATTACACCAGCCTAAAGTTTCAGCTTCTCAATAAAAGCAATAATCTAGGACTTCAAATTTGTCACAAGGGGTCACCATCTTGGAAAGTCTGTGCCACTCACATGCTCAGTGGGCCCTGAGCAGCTGTTGAGAAGCTAAGCTTAGGGGTTGTCGCAAATTATCAAGCATAAAATGAAGTTTGCCTGTAATATAAGCTGATGCCACAGGGCTGATTCTGATGGTAGTAGTACTGCTTTCTGTGATGCCACGTAGTCATTATTTGTATTAATTACAATAAGCAGCATACCAATAAGCAGAATTAATCAGTCTATTTTGTGACATTTATATTTTATGTGTACTGTATATTTTTATATAAGTTCAGCAACTAACAGCACCACTGAGTATGTGCAGTGAATCAGCATAAAAGACGATTAAGGGCCACTAGAAGGATCTTCAGAGGCACAGATCTTTACTGTTAAAGGGCTTATACAAAGTTGCCTTGACCTGGTACAGAAACCCAAAACATAATGTACAACATTTCTAGTCTGCTTCTTTAGTTAAGCTTTAGTTCTCCTTTAAGGTTGCAGTGGAATCCCATGGTCTCCGACACAATAGAAATTATTCCTTTTCTTGTTTTACACACATAAACACTGTACAATGCACCAGAGGATTTTAGGTTTAACAATCATAAAGGGTTAAGCACTGCTTTGAGTCTGCCTCGATGATTAGGCCACTGCTGCCAAAGGTTTTTTTGCCTGTATCAGCCAAGACGTGCAGTGGGACGTGACTTTAATGTATTTTCCACGTTTTACCTGACTTCGATTCTAATAGCCTGCAGAGAGAGAAAGAGAAAGAAAAAAAGATTCTTGGCTTCCTTTTCCCTTCTCAAACTGCTGTATCTAGCTGTGGGTACAGCAATTGAACACTGGGTGCAGAAGAACTACAGCAAAAAGTCACTTTAGAAAGTCTTACTCGGTGGCCCAGCAGCCATAACTGCCATTGAGAAACTGTGCTATAGAGAAAAGGTGATGCAAACGCACACGGTTCAAGATTCCCAAGCACAGATGATAAAACCTGCACCCAAAGCACTAATTCACCAAGGTGTCGCTTAGAGATATATGAACTTTATCTTCAGTACTCTTGGAAGTGACATTGCAGGCAAGCAACTGTCTGGCACCGGGTAGGCAGTCTGACAGTACCGTTGTGAACAGCTGGCACGTAATAGATAATTTAAGGGAAAGTGACCCTAATGTATAATTTTTAACTGGGAAACTGTCAGGCACCATTAGTTCTAACAGGATTTGGCAGTACGCAGATAGGCTGATGGGTTGTTATAAAAGCAAACTTCCTGAGGAGTTACCTTTATGCTTGCAGCTCGGGAAAAAAAACTTGTATTAAATACAAATTCTGCTCAAGGTGTAAACTGCCTGGCCATTTTTTTTCACAGTTCTCTTAATATTCAAAATAGCTGTGATGCTTGATATATTATTATGCTTCATTTATAAAGTACTGGGATATTCCGCACTGCTATATAGAGGTAATACATTATGCTTTGCCCCAGTTATTCCCAGGGGAACGGATTTAGCCAAATAACATATCAAATTTTTACAGTTATATAGGGTTCAGATTCAGTTTGGCGAGGCTCCTAGATTCGTCCAAATCCTCAGATTCTGCCGAATCCAGAATTCGGTGCATCCCTACTTTCTACTGATTTTCGGGCCAGAGAAAAGATAATAGGGAAGAACCAACTGTTGTACGTTCATAGATAATTATAAGTTCTATAGTAGAAAACCTCTTATTGGTAGCATTGTCAGCCATCTCCCTTGATCAGATTCAGTCTTTATAACCCCTTAGAAAACGTATTGTTCATTGAGAGGAAAAATGTCTTCCATTCATCTATAAGAAGATGGGTTACTAGACTGGAAGCACTTTTTATTACATTACCTCCTTAGAATACAACATATAAACCACTGGCATTTTTGGTAAACAGACTCAGATGTTCACTTCAGGAATATAAAAAAGGAACATTAAAAACTATTTGGTTATATCTCTAAACAAGCAATCAATAATCACTAATAAATATAATTGTGCATTTGGCACATTGGCCCATCTTCTTAACTATACCATCTCATTAGCAGCCTCCAGATATCAGAATGAGCAATAGAATGGTCTCGGATAGGCAGGTATTGGGTTACTGTGCTGACAGACTAAATGTTGGACATGCCTGATTGCATGGGCACCATACAATGCCCTATTGTTCCCACCAACCGACTAACAAAATTAACAAGGTGATAAGCATATTAACCTTTGATACAGGTGACTTACTTCCCCAAATAACCTACAAGCAGACAGCTTTGTAAATCGACAAGGTTCATTAACCCAGGTAAATACCAACAATACACCTTCAAATCAAAGCAGGTCCTTCAGAAATCACTTGGAGATAAGGCTTTATTGTACGCACAATAAGTACTCGCCACTTTCCCTGCTACTGAGTTACAATTTCACTATTGAACTGTCTGCCGAACAAGTGGAAACATCAGACTGCTGAATCTCAGCAAAGGAACCGAGCACAAACAAAATAAACTGAAATAATGGATAGAGATTCAACGCACATAATTCAATTCTCGCTACCTCTCCGACCAAAGCATTACCCATCGCTGTAGTTAAAGTGAATTGATGCATTTGCGCTCCTCTCTCTGTATTCTCCTGGGGGGAGAAAGAATCAGCTCTAATCTGATAAAAGTAACGTTTTTCCAACATTCCCCCAGCCCGCAAGTGGCTCGATTATGAACGTATAGCATATTTATACAGAGCAGGGAATTGGCTTTGTGTTGCTTTTTATGGATGATGTAAAAAATATATATTTCTGTGTGGATTGAAAAAGGTCATTCTCTTATGGCAGAAACCATGATTTTTTTTTTATAAAGAACCGTTACAAAAGGTCATTCAATCGCTGTTAACAAACGAGTTGGCTAATTAACAATTACAGTGACATCCATATGCACTGCTCCGAGTGGATAGAAAATTTTTATGGAAATGCGAGTTTCAGAAAGGAAAAAAAAAGGTAAGTTATTCAGCGTTGCTTTTCCATATTTATAGTTAAAAAAAAAAGAGAAAGAAATTTTGTCAAAATTTATATCCTGAGGTTTCACCTACAGGAAGCCAGATGTGTGCATTCGGCATGTGACCCAAGACAAGCCCTGAGCAAGAACGAGATAATTTTTTTCCCCTCGTACGACACACCGTTGATTGTGGCGGCATTGTGAGGTGAGAGAATCTGACAGCACTAACTCTCCAGGGCAGAACTTTCCAGTCAAGTGGATCAACGGACTGAAAATCTCTTATGAATAGTCATTAGGCCTTCATTACAAGGCCCCTACAACCCGGTTCCCTTTTTTTTTTCTTCTTGCAACCAAATGCCTTTTGTCATTTTCACAAGGTGCACTATTTAATTACCAATTGATTTCTTTATATATGACAACATGTCAAATAGAAAAATACAGAGGAAGACCCTCGGGGAGCCCAACATTTGTTAACTATCGGCATGCCAGATTGGAATGCTCAGCTAGCATATCGTGGATTGTGGTGCTTAAATCGCTCCCCTCAAAGTTCCAATAATTTGCAATAACAAGTGTCTGCAAGTCAGTTGTCGTTTCACTATGTCACATTGGTTAGCACGGACAAGACACCAAAATCAGTGAAAAAAAATAACTAGTGTTCTTGATTGCTCAAAGGGAAAAACCCTGTAAATAAATGTTTTCTGTATTTCCAGATTTCAGTTTTAATTTCAAATACAGGAGTGAAAGTTGCCATGTTGCTTGCCTCGTTTGCCATCATAATAATATGTAGAAGGCAATATGTGGGCAAATTGTCAGGCATTCCACCAGGGCAGATCCCATTAACATGTAATAATAGAGATATTAAGGAATATGTATATGGATAATACTATCCATATACAATAAGCTACTGTTCTGTTTAAGGGAAACAATACTGAATGTCCCACCACATGTATAAACACTAAGCAATATTCTCATACTGGGCTTCCTAGGGGAAGCAACAGGGTAGCTCCCACTCATATGCATAACACAAACTAGATATATCTCCTATTATTGCTTTTTTGTATAGATATTAAAACAGCTTGTCATTATAACATTTTTAGGGAATCTGTTTTGGACCCCACTGCAACTTCAGTTGCTCCCTTCATAAATAAAAAAAAAAATTAACATGAAATAAGCAGAATTATGAGCACATCAAGGAGAGCTCAAGGGAAACACAGAGACTTGTGCGGGTATTTTAATTTGGCCGCAGGTAAGAATGAATGGGCCTGACTGATTTTCACACTTTCCTTTCACCATAAAGATGACAGCTTTCTTTTCATCTTTGAACTTTAAGATTCATAACGACTTTATGCCTCTATCGCTTCAGTTCCTCTGCGTGTCTCTCAGACCTCAATTTTCCATACTACTAAAGGCAGAAAACAAAGTGATTTGATCATGGAGAATGTCTCCATACTGGGTCTTTTCTTCCATAAAAATTTTTAAGCTGCCAATGTCTCAAACTGGCAGGCCACAATGATCCATATGACCAGCTGTATAGATTATTCAATTTTACAGAAATCATGGCTTGATGTCATTCAAGGCATGGCCAATTGTAAATGGAACTCTTCATAGCAGGACATTCTACATTTCTCCCATATGCTAAGCACAATTCAGCAGGAAAACCTATTAAATTCTACTTGCCCTTTAACAGAATTTTTTTATTGGTAAAGAAAAAACCCAGTCTGGTCTTTGCTTATTACGTCATTAAATATACATCTATAAAAATGGAGGAGGGGATGTACTGGAGAAACAAAAATGTCCTGGCTCCTTTCTTGCAAAGCTTACTTCCTTTTCACTCTGTGACTTGATCAAAAATGACAGTTTTTCTACTGTTTACATGAGTTCTATTAGATAAGGCATTTAGGTGAGTAATCTGTAAGGGGGGCACCCGTGACTTGGGGTTGGCCTCGCTCATGAATAGTTTCATAATTTATCACATTGTAATTTATTTATTTGGCTGCATGGGCGAGATAAGAATTGTAAAAGGGGGGGGGGATACAAGTGCCAAAGGAACTAGAATGAAAACAGAAATGTTATGAAAACTGAAGCTGTTAAGAAACAGCAAGGTGCACTGTATTATTCAAGGCTAAATCACAGTGTATTCAATTATTTAGAAAATAAATGATACTGCAGATCCCCCTTAAAGGGACACCATCAATGGAGGTCTTGTATAAGCCTCACTATCGTAGTCTATATAATATTCCCCTTAGTACCCTAACCCTTGTTCCCAGGGCCATATATATTTATGTTAAGGCATACAAGTGAAGGGGTACGTTCTATTTTGCTTCCAGACTACCAGTTACACCATGACAACCTTTGGCAGCTGGATAGACTAACATAAAATGTTACTCATGCAATCTTAACCTCTCCCTAATAATTTAACACTTTTAGCTGGTCAGTATCTGGCTGAGAAGATTGTTTGGCTTTCGGCACAACAAGCCAATGTGATCCTTGCCCCAATGAGAAAGATCTAACTTGCAAAATTGAAATCTGGCAGATATCAGTCAAGCAGGCCCATAGTAGGGCCCTGAATAATTGTAACTCAGCAGCTTTTATGGGCCCATGTATGACCAGCTTTAGGGTATTGCCAGAAGTTTTGTGCAATTATGAGTAAATCTGTGTTAGTCAATTATCCCACAACGTTCTTACTTACATCTGTTTATCTTTGGGAGCCGCAATGACCCATGGTAATAATTTCTATTTTAACCCTCTATAAGCAATATGTTAGCACCTACAAATTGTCTAAATACTAATATGCAGAGAAGGAATGCTGTATAAGCAAAATGTATAGGGTAACCATGAGCAAGACCCAACTTAAAAGCATAAGTTTTAGTTCCCCTTTAACGGTTGCATCTAACACACAGAGTTGTGAAAAACTTATACAGACCACAAAGTGGTAAAAAAAAAAAAGTACAATACTCTCTGTTATCCATGCGGTTTAGAAGTCAAATCAAGCACTCAACCCAGATTCATCCAAATGCACAAAGTGGCACATTATCTCTGCCCCGTCCTTCTGTAGATACATGCAACACAGATATGCTTTTGTGCTCTCTTGCAAAAGTAAACACAGAAGAATGCGGCCTTGCATGGTGTTGGCTGGAGCACAGTATCTTCCTCATACCCGCGGCTCCATAATCAAGTCAGTATTGCCTTAATAAGCTGAATAATAGGGGAATTTCAAATGTGCACAGGGCTATTATGCCATAACAATAAAACCTCAAACTGAGTCGAGCAGAGGTAGGCGTCACAATATAATGAACGCAGTGTTGCACTTGTACATTCCATTGTGTGCCAGGGTAAATGCCGGCTTCGTTCGCACACAGAAGCCACATTATACGGTAGTCCAAAAAGTGTTCTCAGCCTGTGACTGGTAGTGATGGATCCTGGCACCAAACGCCCTCTGAAAAGCTGACATTATTCTCTGAGATGTGCTGCAGGTGTACGGGAGGCCCCAGAAACGGGCTCTAATTACATATTTTCTTACAGGGTAACAATTAAGGTTGCTAAAAATAATTGGCGGTTTCTTAATTCCCCCTCTAGGAAGGCTGACATGGGAGGGGGCGTTGGTGAATATTTACATTTTCTATTTTTATTGCCCAGAAAAAAACAAAAGAAGAAATATATCTAGTAACCATGTCATAAAGTTTGACAGATGATTACATCACAAATCCAATTTGCCTCCAGGATGCCCATATTCACTAATTTGGGCAAACCCCACAGCTAGGTTTAAAACTTTAAGGAGGGACTGCCTATATCTAGTCTGAAGATACACTTCCCAGCATGCTGCTTGTCTGGAGATCTCAACTACAACTCCCAAGATCCCCCAACTAGCAGCATGCCAGGAAGGGTAATTCACAGCAGCCAGGAAGCGGTGAGATAGAAAAGTATTAGGAGATCAACCTTTAACCAGGAACACAATGAACCTTTCCATTACAAGATGTCAAATACCATTTGCTCTCATCAAACAGCGCCCTGAGGACTAAGACTACACGGAACATCATTTTAATTATTGCTCCGTTTTTTTAAATGAAACTGCCTTTTGTAGGGCTCCGTTTCACTCTATAAAATGCAGCATGTTACGGTATGAGAAGTGGAGAAACTGGTATAATTGCTGTGGTTATAAAGGGTAAAATGTACCCCAAGTAGGCACAAAAGGCATTCCAAAACAGGGCAGGAATGGGGTCACTTCTGATATCATTATATTTTTAAATGAGGGATGTATTATTCCTTTTGTCAGTTAAAATCTAAACTCTTGTTTATCTATAAGACTGTCCATTGTCTCAACAGTCAACAGCTGCACCACCCTAGCCCTTATGCTGCCTTCAAATGACCAAAGAGCAGACATTGAAAGGCCTATGGTTCTAGCTGAGGGAACAAGTGGGTTTTCCTCCTTTGCTCATGCACACTTACAGTGGATCAGATGATACTACAAGGGGAATACACATGCTCCCATGTCCAACCATGCCAGAAAGCTTCTACCAATCATCAGTTATGCAAAGTTACTCTTTCAGCCAATAACATTTTTTTTTCTAGCGCACAGACTCAAATGACTCCAATGTTATGACTGGGGAATGGCATGATGAACAGGTGCAAGATCCTGGCTTCTCTTAAATATGGCAGTCATTTTTATGTCAGTCCGAGGGAACACATTCCTCAACTACCTTCCATAGCCCATGTCCTTTTCAGACTCTCTATGACACAAACTTTCAGAAAAGACTCAAAACACACAAAAAAATGTCAATGGCATTAAAACCAAATACCTCATACAAAAAGAGCAACCCAAATGCTACATTTAAACATCTGCTGGTGATATTGCGTTTGTATCTGTTAGTGGAACAAAGAACCTCCTGAGTCATCTCTATCACAACCTGTAATTACATTTTAAGCAGATTTGTAAACTGGAAACATGAAGAAGGGAAAAAAGGCAAACCAGAAACTTTCTGCCCAAATTCACAAAGCAGCCAATTATGGGTAATGGTAACACTTCAAATTATTTCTTTAAATCCTTTCATTTATTCAATTTATTTTTCTTTATGTGAAATGAATGCAATGACACAAATGTTAGCCACTCTATGGGGAAGATTTACAAAATTTGTGTGAAGGATTCAAATATTCACTCGAATAGTCTCTATTCGATTGTGTTACTATTGGAATATGCAAATTAAGTATTTTCGACTATCGAATATAGAATATTCGGTCGCATTGAATAGATCGAATAAATATATATTCGACCATTCGACTATTGGCCTTTTAATTTTTAATCGACTAGCTACTTCACCAGATTGAACCTACCGAATCGCAATAGAAGAATATAGTAATCTCCCATAGGCTTCGAACTTTCGATTCGTACGATTTTTGCAAATTTTTTTTTTGCAAATATTCGAATGTTTTTTTCGCTGCTTTTTGTCGTAGAATAATTCAATCGTACAATTCTGACGAATAGTTGAAAACGCGCTCAAAACAGGCAAATACTTTCTTCGATTTTGGCGTATTTATTCGCCCCGTATTTGCCAGTCGAATAAAAGCTTAAAGCCCTCGACAATTCGACCCTTAGTAAATTTGCCCCTAGTTTGGTCTCTTGAAGTCTACCTTTTTACTGTAAAGGAGAATTAAGGCTAACCAGGCATGTTCAGACTTGGTAATACAGTTTGACCAATTTTGACATGTAAATAGGGTCATTACCTAACCATCTTTACATGTCAGAAAGTATCGCATGCTGGTGCACCATGTTGCAAATATGTGGTGCATAGACAGATGAGGAAATATAGAGAAGCCAAAACTTCCTTCATTTTCAGTGGTTTAGGCTATCCCAAATGAAAAGAACAGTAGGAAAATAGCCATACATATTCAACCTGTGGGCCAATCAGTCAGATACCAGAGAGTATCAGCCAGTGTATGGCCATACCATATCTGGGTAATGAGAACACAAAACATTTGTCAAAATCCTCCCATCACTGCCAGCGTCAGACAATTGTAATTCCGGATATTCCGGATATCAGCCGGTACAACATTATGTGTGCCATTGGCCCAGTATCGGACTGGCTCGGCCAGACCCCTCTCTGTAGGCACCGTGCACAGCGCCACTTGTGCGGGTGCGCTTGTAGCGCCTTACCAGCAGCAGGCGCGGCACCTCTCCAGAGGGCAGTCAACAGAGGCTCTTCAAGATATGGGGGCAGGGGGGTCGGAGGGGCCCTGGACAGTAGTACCGGTGGGCCCCAGGCCCCCCAGTCCGACACTGCATTGGCCCTATTCTATGGGAATGCAACAAAGGTGCGGGGAATACTGCTCCTATTTGGCACTCATAATGTTAAACAGGAAGATCTCGCCACATAATAGCTCTGGTTCAAAGGGATGCCTTCCTACTTTCCTTTCCTGAAGCCAAAGTTGGAACAGTCTGAAATATTAAATAAACAAGTAACCTGTAAAATGATCTTTCCCAGGCAATCAGCCTTAAGCCTATCTTGCAGTTACCAAAAAAAAAGTGCATTTCATGTAGAGATTTATTTCACCATGGCCAAGAGATTATTTTTAATCTCATATCAGTTCACCTTGTATGCAACAATTTAGAAGATTTCCTTTCACAAAGTGACATTTTTGTTGTAAATGCTCTGCCTTTGTTTTGAAGTTGGTCCTTAGAAAGATGACATCAGCTCAGAAAACAATAAAGTGGCTGTAATATTGTCTCTGGAGGGCTGTAACATTTACTTTGTAGCAGTAAAATTTTTCAAAAAAACACTACACAAATGAAGCTATCTTATTAACCCTGTCATCAGTGTTAACCCTGTCAGAGTTGTTACAGAGGATGGCATTTAGTATTTTTACTTAAAAATAATCACATTAACCTGCCACACAGTCCCACTACACTTTCAGTTTTCTCAAACTTCAGAGAGTTCAGAGTTGGGAGAGTTATAACCCATGGGAAAAAAGCCTACAGAAGTCTTGCAGTATACAGTAGCTCTGCACAGGTGAAGCCAGATCTGCACAGGTCTAGAATCGTAATTAATTCCGTAAAGGTCTAACTCAAGTATGTACAGATCTAAAATATATCCAAGGTCTGAAACACATCTGCACATGTCTAAATCAAGTTTATATAGGTCTACAAGTGTATCAGAGACTTCATGGGTCTAAATCAAGTCTAGACAGGTCTAAATCAAATCAGTATAGGTCTACCTAGCAAAGTCTGCACAGATCTACAATCACACCCCAATATGCACACCCCAGTGGAGCTCAAGTCTGAACCAGAGTGGACGTTAAAGACTTTTGCTCTGTGCCTTGTAGAGCATCGTTGAAGCACAGGGCTTGACAATCAACAAAAATGTGACCATGCTTAATTTTCCCCTTTTCACTACTACTCAGACAAGAGAAACTGTTTACTTATAAGCTTCCCATTGCCTGCAAAGTAGACATTTCTTCTTAAAGAAGACCCATTAATAGCCACTGGTAAAACAAACTGGCATTTTTTACAAAAGCTTCTTGTATCCTTAGCGATTGTTCCTCAAACATTCATCTTCTGAAGAGGGGCACCACTCACTTATCATGGGTTGACGAAAACTTCTGCTCTTTTAACAAAGCTTTCCAGAATGAAGCTATGATCTGGGTTTGGTCCCCTTTAACTAACAAGTTACTACTCGATGCAACAATTAAGGATAGGTAAACCCACATGTGAACTAAATATGACTGGTTTGTAGGGTGGGAACCAATTAATGTAAATTTCATGGAAATATAATAGTTGAACCTTAGAGCTAGGCCATCTCTTTACCCAAGCTGCTTTTTGTGAGACATTTTTATCAAGAGTCTCCAGCTGCCTATGTTGCATCTCCTCAGCTTTGAATAGGTTAAAGGTTGTTATAGGTTTTTTTTAAGGAGAAAGGGACACAGGATCAAACACCTCTGCAGAACAAAAGGTTGTCACAGAGCACTCAATCACCAACCCCCTTCAACAAGAAATATTCCAACCTTTCATAGCAGTTACCCGGGCAGCATGGCAAAACATCCCCGACATAAAAAAGGGACAAAAGCACAGGGGACAGAGGTAGTTATTGTCATGCATGGTCTTCTTGTTCTCCAACCCTTTCCCTCCCCCACAAAACTTTTTGCATAAGCTGATGGGGAGAGTGATGGCACTGTCAGCTTAAACAGAAGAGGCAGTGGGTGCATCCTACCTCCTGTGTGGGACCAGCTGATACTCAAGCAAAGTTCATTCACCTGATGAATGGAAACCCAATGGAAATGAGTTAACCAGCTCCCTGCTGGATAAGCACGCAATTCAATGGTCAGAAATCCCCTCAGTTTGAAGGAAGTTAAGGCATGCAAATTGCCCTAGAAGAGAATGTACTACACTTATCTGATATCTTTGGGCTTCCAGCTTAATATATATAAGCAAAATGAAAAAACCAAGATTAAACCAATCTATAAATTTATATATATATATATATATATATATATATATTTATGTGTTTTCCCCTGCATTGCCTTACACTACTATTGTATTATTTTCATCCCACAAATTACAAGACAAGCCATCTGAATATGAACATGTATGCTCGATATCCACTAGTCCAAACTCTGGTCACCCAGCTGTTGTTAAATACAACTCTCAGCTGATGTTGTCAAGGATCCTGGGAATCATCACTCATTAATAGCCCTCCATGGCATGTACGTGGGCACACATGCTTTGCAATGCCTATATGTGTTGAAAAGAGGGAGTGTTTGCATATATAATTTTCCTTTGCCATTCTCAAACAGTTTTTTGATTATGGAGGAGGCTGGAAGCTGAATTACAGTAATAGTTCAGTGGTAACAGCAACAGCAACAAATTACCTGATTTCTACTCTGGTCAGCTTCATCCTACCCAAAATCCTCAGCACAAGCAGCTCCTAATATACCATGTCACTAATGAACCATCTGTTCTGCCTTGCCTTGGTGTCAGAGTTGCATACACAGGCAGGTGGTGGTGTGGGGGCAGGATTTGGCAGCAAGAAGGGAGGACAGAATAATAGTGATTGAACTAAACAGCAATGCAACCTTTCTGTGCTCAAAACTGCGTCAGAGTGCTAGAACTACAATTTCATAAGTTTTTTAACACTAGTTGAGCTAGTTGAGGTATGTTGTGGAATGGAGTTCTGGCTAGACAGGCTAGCTGTTGCACCCATCTCTGTTGCCAAGTGCCAGGGAAAATGCCCTTAGGTCTTACCTTTATAACAGCGCTGTTCCTATTTCATTGAATTCCCCCTACAATGATAACATTACCAGCACAATAACGTTGCAAGGATCCTTCCCATTGGGATAGAGTTAAGACATAGCCCTGATGAAGAGGTGTATTATTTCAGCTGTAGGAACAGAAAAGCTCTTGGATGAAACTGATTGATTAAGACCAGATGGATGCCCACACATAGGTATGACAAATATAGAAACACATTGCAAACATTCCAGGCATTGTCCTCCTATAGCCGGGGAAGTGGATGAGCCATGTCCTACCTTATATACCTCCTGATGTGCTAAGGGATTAAAGAATGTTAATGGGCCTAACTTTTCTTCCCCAACATCTGAGTGACAGGGAGCACAATGCGATCTACTTGGCACTTGAGCAGCTCTTAGTGGACCATATGCCAATAGAGATTGTACAGGCTTATTCAGCTGCATGGACATTTAAACCATAAATGTCCTGTTATATTTGAACTACAAATCTCAGCAATCTCCAACAGAATGATACTTAAGAGTTTAACAACATCTAAAATTACTACAATCCCTGCTGTTAGCTCCTTACATCCAGACACTACATCAATATCTGATGTCAAGTTGAATTGAAAAATTTAAGATGTTGGAACTTATGGCATCAATTTATTTTTTGCAAATTAACAAGTTGAAGATTGCCCAGGCCATTCCACAATGTATTGAATAGGAACTTCTAAATTTAAATTTAAAGGAAGGAAGTTTTTGTGCACAGATAAAAAGAGAAGATAACAAATAGAATATGGAGTAACAATCATTTACTTAAAACTTCTTCCTTTTTTTTTACTTATTTTAACACCCACAAAAAAACCCTTCCGATTATAACGCAAGAGATTGTCCCTTAGAGACATTATGCTAGAAGCTCAACTATCATTAAAAAACATGTTTTTGTCATTGTACAATGGTGGGAGGGGGATAGAAACAGATATATGACCTTGTGGGGTATTAGGAAACTCCTGAAAACATTTGGCCTTTTTAGCATGTTAAGAGCCTGTGGTTCCAAGGAAGGATAAAAAATGTGGGGGTGGAACCTTTTTTTATCAAGTAACTTTCTGACCTGGTGTCTTAACACACAACGGAGCCAAAGAATTTTCCAGGTGTTAATGTTGCTGAAATCTGTTCTTTTTTCTGTTTAAAGAAAAATATGGTATGGTTCCCCTGAGTGTATGACAGCAGATGCTCACGTCGGGTAAGATACAAAGCAATTTCATTAGCAGTATAACCATCATTTCTCCAAAGACCTTCTGCGCTATTTGGTCTAGTGACACCAAGCTACTCGTTACTTAATGTTATTTCCTAATACTGTTTGTACCCAGTTGCTGTTGTGCAACTCAGTGGACAGAAGGACCTAATCACCTGCAGAGAGTCATTCTCTCTTTTAAAGAAATGGTTTATCTGCAGGGGGTCAAAGGTCTGTGTAGAAATAAGAAGTCTCCATCTCCCAACCCCCCATCTACCTCCTATGGCTCAGTCCCTCCTCATCATGGCTAGTGTGATGTTTTTACTAGGGCTGCCTCTTGCAGAGGCCTGTAACTGTTACCTACTTGTTATAAATGTCCTCAGGTTTCACTACTGAACCATGTGCTGTGCTCAATTCTGATTGGTGTCTGTGCCAATAAAACTCTGTACAGCCCTGTTGGCTACAGTGGGGGCATCAGAGGGCACGGCACCCTGCAAACTTCCTTGCTTCTCCCTCACCCCTGACTGATGCTATAATTTTCACTCCAGGCATAAAGGCAAGCATGACTGCCCATGTCTGAGTGCTCTAGCTAGCTGCTTGAATATAAACAACACAAGGTCTTGGAACCTCATACACCCATAAAAATTTTTTCAAGTCAAAACTTTATCTCATACAAGGCTTTCACAAATTAAAACCTAAATAATACAAGATGTACTAACTGCACCTCACCTAAAATAAGTTTACAACAGAAACAAAAACGGTTGAGTGATAAAACCGTGGGATCATCTCAGGTTATGCTATGTACAACGGCCAACCGACTAAGTTATCAGCAATACATTTAGATCTTTAACTGACACCAGTGCAATCTCTCTTCCCTTTAGGAAGCCATAATGTTGATCATCAAATCAGATTGCAAGGTTCTGTTTTTCTATTTCTAGCATTTACCATATCCTTCAAAAGAAAATATATAATGCTTGTTTGAGGTGTTACATATCATGTACGATGTTTGTCATTCATTTTATAGACGGCAAAATTGTTGTGGCCACACTGGCCAAGTCAAGTGTATGCTATTCTCAATATAACGCAAGTATTACCAGAGTGGACTGACCCAATAATTCACTACACAATAAAGCACCTGGCAATTATTTCTTAGGTGAAATAAGTTTAAATGCTAAATAACAGGGCAACATGTTTGATTACACTGCTGTGAAACACGTTGAGTTTACCAGTACATGGAGCTTCTCTACAATCCTTTTTATGATATGTGATATGTTATGACACACAATCTCTTTGTAATCTTCATTGTTTTTTACCTTGACTCCCTGGTCCCCTGGACCTGGCTCCACTCCTGCAACACTTAATGAATTTATGTATGTGTTTAAGAAGGAAACTATGGAAGTGAAATGCGAATGTAGCACTTATCAAAAAAAAAAAAAAACTAATCCAAGCAAACACCTGAAAAAACGTTTCCCTGCCTTGTCCTGCCACAAGACTCCAAACAGGAAGAAAGCTCTCAGATGATAAATAAACCAGTGCAGCCTCCCATTTTTCCTCACTTCATTCTTGTGATTAACTGGTCTCCGTGTTCTAGTAAGTTGCAAGGGAAGCAGAGGCCTTCATGCAAGCATTGTTTATGTGAAAACCATACACTTTTTACAGGATTTTAGGAGCCTCTTGTTAGTAAAGGGGTATGTCATTTGCACCATATTTCACAGGTCTTTCAATCAGGGGACTTCAAATTGTAGCCTCATAATAAAATGTTTAACCCCATCAGTTAGTTATATAGACACACAGAAATTTAATTTTTCAGATCTTTAAAAGACTGGAATTAATCTGCATTGAATTAAAAGCATGTGTATAATATATAATATAGCTAATTATGTATTTTGGCATATTATACATACTGGTACAGTTACAGCTCCTTTTACATGACAGCAGCTTTCCTTACTACAAATGTTTTGTGCTTCTGAGCTGTTATTGCCCTGTGTATGGCTCTGTTTGTTCACTGGTCTAGAGGGAAGGGCAGGAGGGCCACAGATTGCCTTGAGTGCTAAAGCTCCTTGGCCTAACATTGTATTCTACAACTGCAGCCCCATTCCAGAGAAGAGATACATCTGTAAGGTACAATCAATATTCTTTACTTCCCCTTGTACATAACTGGTGCTTGAGTGGGCCCTTGAATAGTTACACAACACACAAGTCTGGCGATAAACACACCACTGTATTATGAGATACAATGAGAGACAACTCCCCTATATACAAAGCAAACAAGTAATTGCATCCATTGCTAAAGCATCCAAAATACACATGACACATTTCCCAGCACTTTACAGAGATTATAAATCATTCACTGCCCCAGTTAGGGTAAAATGTAATGTCCTTATCAAACTCAGAGGCCAGTTAACCTGTAGTTATGTTTTTGGAAATAGACAGCAGTATCCACCCACAATCCTACCCACAATCCCATGAAAAAGCCATTGCTTTCAGAAATACTGCTGTCCAGCTAAAAATACTCACACAATTATTATTATTGTTTTTTGTTTTGTTTTTTCAGATTGCATAATGACAAATTGTGCTTCAAATTACCAACTATTGTGCAGCTAATTTTAGTTTAAATAAAAAAATTCACATGGCTCTGAAGCCAGCTCGCCCCGTTCCAGAGGAAATATACAGATGCAATGCAGGAAAGTGCACGCCTAGCAAACTGCATTATTACAATGTTTAAATATTAATTATACCGCTATGTAGTAAAGATGATCAAGTATGAGTGTCAGGTACTTTTTTCTTTTTTTTTTTAATGCTACAATATTAAGTTCCAAGCAAAGTTATTTTGTTAAGCGGAAAACACAAAGCACAGCAGGTTTAGCATTGGGTGAGTTAATTTACTTGGTTTTTTCAGCCTTGTTGTTTTTCCTTTCTACTATAAAGCAATTTTAGCCCTGGTATAAAATAACTTTTGTTTTGTGCCGTAAATTGTCTTTAATTTATAAAAAGCCTTGAAGTCAGAAGAAGAAACATATGCGTCCTATCTGTAATTGCACTTAACTCTTTAAATGAGGATAAAAAGGTTGTTGTTATGTTGTGTTATTACAATATTGGTTGTACTGTTAGAACCATGCTCAGGTGTTACACAAATCTGATACCTGGGGGATAGGGAGATACAGATGGGGAAACAGATGTTCATAAAAGCAGAAAGTATTATATTATTGTGTTGGGAAGATTCTGTCAGTAGCAGGTAAAAAAACAGAAGATTATTTGCAGTCTTCCATAGTATAAGAAAACATAGAGATTTGTTGTATTTTGAGAACACTGCACCTTCAGTACCCCTAATCATTGGGAGTGATAACACAACAGGAGGATTATGGATTGATACAAGGAAGGTTGGGAAAAACAACAGATTTTATAAGCAATGTTGAAGCTAACTAAACTAATAGAACCTAAGGTGGACAATGCAAGAACCTGTAGGGTACTGGTAAGACCCGGACTGGCAATAAGAGGGTTCTGGCAAATGCCAGAGGGGCTGCTCTAAGTTGCCATAGACAGTCACTATTTCTTGGGCTACTGGGGGGTTTGGGTCTCTGTATACCTGAAATGCCACAGCCTTTTTCGATTCTCAGTCCAGAACTGTCTCATTGTACTTTCTGCAACATTCCATATTTTCATACAAAGCCAAAATTTTAAGCAACTTTTGAAGTTCCCTATCACATACACAAACCCACATGCAGATACACAAAGAACATACCAACTCCTTGCAGATAATGTCCAACTTGGAATTGAAATGTGGATCCCAGCTGCAAGGCGGCAATGCTAACCAAACTGATAATTATTATAATGGCCATTTTTACAAGGGTGTGCAAGATCCAGGAGTAACGTCGTTGACACTGGCCAATGGCATCACTCAAAGAATATGTCTATAAAATCAAAGCTGTTTCTTTGTATTAAAAGTCTGATGCTTTTTTGAATGATACAAAAGGGTAAGCAATGCCCAACACAGGCGAAGTTTCCTACTCATGATCTAGAATCAGCCTGAAAGAATCAGCAATTACTTAGAGATTCTAGGGAGAGGGAACGTGTGTTCAGAGGCTCATTGCGAGCTTTATTCTGTCACTCATAGTCACTTTGCCAGGATTCCCCACCTGAGACAGATTGCGACGCATGTTTAAATCACTCATGCACGAGGAGCAATACACAAGTTCAGTGTAAAGGCACTTTTAAAAGCTCATCGGGCGCATACTTTAGTTGTACAAAATACCTTATTCATGATGGAGCGGAGAAGGGTCTAGGTAATTACTGGAATCAAGGTGGCCTCTGAAGTGTTTAAATCTACAAGGACACTTAGAGCATGAATAATGCAGAATAATTTGCATCTAAATTTTTTAAGTGTTCTTTATTCAAAAACTAAAATGCAGTTTGGAATTAAAGTTTGATGAGTGAAAGCAGAGTACTCTGTACCCACTGTGAAACATCTTCTCTTTGTGAAAATTATTTCAGACAGTGGAAAAGGGACAAAAGAGATCAAAAATAAAGTTGAAGATTAGACTGTGGTGCTAGCAGACACGCGTGTTTAATGATTTTGTGTCTCTGATGAAATGGATGTAAATGGCCTGTAATGAAAAAAAAACAGTCCTTTCTTAACTTGAATGTGCAAGAGCAAGAGTGTGTTTTTAAATCAAACATGGACAGCCGCCTGAGTGATGACTTCAAAAAATATTGTTCAATGACCAAGTCCTAGGTTTGGGGCATTTAACAATAAAAGTCTCTGAGCTAGAACAATTTAATTGTTTCTGTTGTACTAATTGATTTGGCTCCATTAAGCAAATAATTCTTATGTTATGCACTTTATTTCTATGGAATAACATTCCTCAAACACACATCGTGAAAAGAAGCCATCAGTTTAAACTATAGAGTCGAACTGGGAGTTTAGAAACCAGTGAAAGAAATCTCTTGGGCCTCTAAGCCAACAGGTTTAAACAAAAGTGATTTATTGGTCATGTGACGGCGAGCTGCCAAAATTGTCTTGCAGAAGTGGTGCAATCTAGATATGGATGACTCCATGAAGTATTTTCTGTCCATTTGAAAGATTGGTAAATTATGCACTAGCAGCAGTGACCTGTCTGTTGAAGTGGAGAAGAGGTTAAATACCTTCTACTTGCTGGTGAAACTTGACCATTAAGGAACAGAGTGCTGGTGCTTAACCCTGTCTTGTCCTAATGAACAAATGATTTCCTTGATGAGAACCTGATGTCTTACAGCTGTTATGGAACTTCCAATCTAACCTACCCCCCCCCCCCCCCAACTACAACAAAAAGGTTTGCATATGGGTGCTAAGAGAGTTACCTTGTGGGTGTCATGAAAAACATTGACCAGTGGAAATGAGTAATAACTCTAAAAGGCTATTGCCCTGTGGAATAAAACTGAAGGAGTGATATTAATGGTCCAAATGAAAGGTCCATGCTACTGTGGATTAGTGTCCTTTTGGTTGTGCATGGTATTAATCAACAAATTGGTGACTGTCTTGTGAAATAGATGGTCTGAACCATTATCAACAAGTAATATATTCCACTAGTCTGATATATTCATATAGTATAGCCACAGCAGTCATAAATTTCAAGACATAAAGTTTCTGCATTGCAGGTGAAATCACAACATATATATTTTATATATATATATATATATATATATATATAAATAACTCAAGCTCTATCAATGATAATATTGTTAAAGCAATAAGAGATGGTAACTATGTGCCCTTTAATAATGATTCAGTTTAATGCAATCTACATTTTTTATTTTTGGGAAGGGCGGGGGGCTCTGATTTCAAGCCTTACTTCCTTTTTTTATTTTGGAGTCCTAATTTCAAGTAGATTTAAATTTTGAATAAAATATCAATAATGAATTTGATCATTTTAAACAAATATTAAGTGCAGGTAAGTGAGGAATGGGAATGAAACTTATTATTCCATTTTCTGCACGGACTTGTGTCGAGCCAATCATCCATAAAAGTCATTTTGATCAGTTCAAAAGCTTTTACATCGTGCCACCCAATTCTTTTTTTTTTTTTTCACGCCACTACTTTATGTTCGTCTTTAAACACAGAACTAGAACAAAAGTAATCATTATCTCAAATGAACATCACAGTCTCATAAAATGATTATTTATTAATATGGCACAGAATTATGTTACGTTGGCCGTTTGAATTACAAGTGAGCCACTGGATAGGATGGACTGAATGTTCCACTGTGCATTACAATCTGCAGGATTACGTCTCGTTTTATTATCTGACCAACTGGTGTTATCTGACCAAAAAAAACACAAAGCAATCTCAAGATATTCATCAGAGGTTGTTTTGTTTTTTGTGGAACTGCTCATTTACTAACGCAAGTACTAAATAGCAATAAAACAGTTACCTGTAACGAGAAATGTTGGCTTTTATTCTATCATTTGGACTGTTGCACAATAAAGGAAGTCAGTGTCCCCAGGACTTCTACAAGTATTGGAAGTGTCATGTTATGTCCATGATATGACATGATTGTTATGCTCCCTTTCCTCCTCATTATGAGAAAACTATTCAGAAACTTCAATCTCTGAAAATTCCCAAACCTGACAACGCCTGAGGCGTTTTTTGTCACTAATAAATACAACAAATTTTTGTTAAGTCCTGAGAGTGCAAGCTTTTTCTTATATATATATTCTGCACAGGAATTCTTAATGGTTTCTGCTCAGCCCTATATAGGGGGTGGGGGTCATATCCATTCTAGTCTGTGTCTGCCTGCTTGGGTCAAAAAGGCTAAATAAGAGATCTTTTGAGAAGTTGACCTGAGAAGCTGCCTATTACACAATCATATTTTTTATGTGCTAATTCTCTCTTCCAACTAAAAAAACATGCTAAAAGCACTAGCAGCTCAGACGAGGAGCCCAGTGAGCGTGCTTGCCACACTTGCAATGAAATCATATCCTAACTTTTCTTCGTGCATAAACAATGGGGGCTTTTTTTTTTGCTCAGTGAACAAAGATTTCCCCAGCAACCGCCACCCCTCCCCAAACTCAGCAGGGCACCTATCTTTGCGACAGTTTTCCTTTTCCCACGCTAACCCCAGGGCTCATTTGCATAAGATTTCTGTTGTGACAATTAGTTTCAGGTGAGCTGATTCCTATGAAGCTTGCTCAGACCGATGCACAGGCTCGAGTCTCTATGTCCTGGTCCTAATTGCGACTCGCTGGCACCAAACACAATCGCCCCCTTGATTCAGCAAATTGTCTTTGCCAGTGTTTTAGCGGTGACCTCACAATACACGCATGACGCTTAGGCTGTCTGGTGCAGTAAACAACATACTGAGACCTGTTACTGGTTACAAATAAGTAAGTATTAAATTGATTCTTCAATTTAAATAAAGCAATTTTGTGTTTCTCAGAATTTAAGAAATTCTTAAGAAAGTTCTTAACAGGAAAAAAAAAAAAATAGGCCCTTAAAAACCATATGGGTCAGGGTTATAAAATAAGTACAACACTTGCAAAGCAACGAACCAGTAGGTGATTAGAGCTAATGTAATATCCAACAGCAGAACAATAGCTGTTGAGCAGTTTATTACACCCAGTGCGTAATTATAGTATGCAGTGTGGGTGCACAGGTGCTCAGCGGGAATTTAAATGTATTTGAAAATGAAACATACATGAACAGAACAAAATGTTTTCAAGTGGAAAATAAATACATATTCAGAACACACCATACTCACAATCACAATTAATGATTAAAATTGATTCTATATCAGCTAATATCAACTAAACAACACAAACTTGTGACATATCAGGGATACTGCAGCAAAGCAAATGTAGTGGAACTGTATGTATGACATCAAGGACTAGGTGATTGACTTATGAGTGATGCTTACTGGCTGTTGCCACTGAGGGTCACCAGGTCAATCTCCCTAAACTAGGGTTAATGTTTATAATAGAATAGCTACAAGCCTGGGAAACTGATGTGGGCCTCCATTTGATTTTTATGGTGCCTTGCCTGACCAAGGTCTATAATATCATCTGGACTGACTAGATGTGCTTCTAACACAGTGATTAGAATTTCTGTATCAATTGGAAGGCTACTAGATACTAAGAACGTAAACCTATTTTTGAAAAATAAGTGAAGAATCAGAATAGGATGCTCTTTTTATTAACCGTGATACGGTCAATTTGTTTATTTTTTTAATCAGAAAAAGATATCAATTACCAATGTGATTACACAGAATCATCATTTTGAAACAAGCAAAATAAATATCCCTCATCCTAAAACTATATCAACATCCATTTGCCTTATAAACAAATCTGATTAGAGAAGTACTGAAGCTGATCCATTTTTGCTAGAAAGCAGAGCAAAAGAGAATAAGCTTTCCCAAAAACTAGCATCTACACTGTCTACGCTGCCAGCTTTCCCCTCTCTCAGAATAAAGACTTCCATTTCTGCCAGACTCCTAATAAAAGGAGAATCTTATGATATTAAGAGCTTTTCTTTTGCTGTCAGCTTTTAGATGCCATCATTAAATAATGTGAATATTTGTGATCAATACCCATTCGGATATTAAAGAGCTCTTCTAACTCCTCCATTTGGTGAGTTAAGCGTTTCGTAGACCTTGATGGATTGGATGGGATCGTTCCCATAAATAATGATGCATAGTAATAAAATGCCTACATTTTTAGATCTGCCATCTCCTTCTCAAATGAGGTTTGTGGTGCAGAAGTTAACAGCTGTAATAGATAAGACTGTATATGTAGCATTGTTGCCTTGCAGAAGATCTGAAATTTTGACAAGACACCACCTGCAATGAGGTTGTAAGTTCTCCTTATTTTTTTGTGGGTTTGCTCCTAGTACCCTGGTTTATTCCCACACGCCAAAGCACATACAAGAAAGTAAACTGGTTCTTGATCAACTTGACTATAGTGTGTGAATATGAAAGGAACAACAGAAGCAAAGATTACAGTTCAACAAAATAACTTAGTGGAATCCAAAACCTTAAAGATTCTGGGGTTTCAGCCCTAAACAGTTTGTAGGTAAGGTGTGACAATTGTTTATCTCTTCTTATAATGATTGGTTTTCTCCTAAAGAAGCATATAACCAAGGACACTTTTGGTATCTGTTTCAATAAGATACTGTATATCCCTTCTACGTGAATGGCATACCACCTATAGAAAGCATCTCAGAGAACAGCAGAATTATGTGGAAAGTTTTTTCCCTGAAAATAGATCCACATGTTATAGAAAATGCCTTGGATCAGCAGCAACAAAATATGTCAGGTTTTGTATTAAATTAACCTAAGGTGTTCCCCAAGGAGTTTAACATGTTGGTCTTCTCTCTTTCTGTACCACTCAGCAGACAGATATGCAACAGGTTAAAATACACTAGAACCTCAATGTTATTTATTGTGGTCTTACTTTAATTAGGCAAATGTGATTCCTCCTATCCCTTTCATGCACTTATATACTAACATGCAAATAGGATTTCTTTTGCTTGTGCATATGGTAAATTTCCCATTAGAGTGGAGCCTACATGCTTAAAAAACAAGAGAGTCGGTTCTTCGAGGAGCCGATCAATGCTCAGTACATTCTACATACTGTATATCACGAGGTTATTAATGTATGTTTCATTTTATATAGTAGTATTTTAGAGCCAACCATATTGGTTTTAATGAACACTTGGAAAGGCTCGAGCCATTTTGAGCATATTAAAATCAGTCAATTTGAAGCAAGTGAGCTGAAAATGTAATGAGAACTGTTCCGAGGTTTAAATAGAGTAGAACATATTTGAATAAGTACCTATGAATTAAAATAAATCTGTATTGGGATGAATATTCTTGATCGCAAGGAAATGTAAAATGTGTAGGGAGCACTATTAGTATGGAAATGGACGGTTGGCCATTACCTTAACCCAATGTGACCTGGTTATCAAGGAGGTCACAAGTTTGTTACCTGTCTAAACCTATCTCCAACAATGCAGCACCCCAATAACTACAAAGAACTGGACTCAAATGTCAACTTATATATTAAAAACACAATTAACCAGCTGGAGGGTAAGTTGTAAAATCTGATAAGTTGTTGAGTTTTTTTCCCTGCATTTAAGCCTAGATAAATTGACACAGGTCTCTGTACTCTATTTAGTCATATTCAGTAGCACCATATTCAGGAGTTGCAAATAGTGACATGTAGACACCCCTCTACCACCCCACCATCTATCCCTTAAACTGAGTGCTATTCAGACAAAGCACATGAGAAGATGTCAATCACAAAAATGCTAGCTCCCTTATCTAAGCAGGATCAGTCTGGCTTTACCAGGATGTCAACAGATATTAGGGGATCCATTCGCTAACCCACACTTGAATATCTTACATATACCATGATCTGGTGATGTAACCTTTGCTGCCATGTTGAAAACTTCTTCATAAACAACTATAAATAGTTGCTCTTGTTGGCCATGGCTATATGGCAAGTGTCAATCAATATGGTAACTCCCCCATGATATAAAGAAAAAATTATATTCTGTATAATAAGTTTAAACAATATCCATCAAAACATTTGTTCAGCTCCACCTTAGAGAAGTTCTGCTGTGCAAGAATCAACTGTGTGTCAATAGTTCTGTCTCTGTAATATTATATAATCACTACATTAATATTAGATGAAAAATAACCATAATTGTCTAGTTTTCAGAAGCTTTTACAGCTTACGCATCCAGGTGAAAGAAGCCATCTGAGTTTTTATGATACTGAATTATACACTGTTAATCGATCGTTAAGGCTTATTGTTTTTATGACTATGCCCTCGCTTGGTAGATATCTATCATTTGAAGATTCCTATAAGATTAGGACATGGCCATTAGTTGTAACATCAATTGGACTATTACATCCAGGATTCAACCTTACAAAAAAAAAAAAGGCAACGTGCACTTTATCTTTGAAAATTAACGAGAAATTGGTTATCAGCACAATCTGCCGCCTACTTTATTTCATTTATAAATTACAAGAATGAGGCTATTATATATATTATTCATTTTCTGCCGTTCCACAACTTTCGGCTGCAGAGGTGCCGGAACGGTGTAATTACGTTCTAGTAGGGCAGCCATCCATTGGTTTTTGAAAATTTTACAGGATTCTTAATCACACGGTGCGTTTGCAGTGACGGCGGAACACAAACAGGGCACGTTGGTTTACACAGGAACACCTGCTTAGCATGACAGCAGATGCCAGTCAGCGAACAGAATACAAAGGGAAAAAAAGAAAATATCAACAGAATCAATTCATTCAACCTGACACAAGCGTCGGTGTTGGAATCAGAATAACGATGCTTGAAGTTCTGTTATGAAAAGCAACGGCAGTGGTACATGGGGAATGTTCTGGACTTGCAAGGGGTTCCTTAACTCTGCCATCCTCAAACTTTCCATATTTATTTAGGAATTGTTTTCCTAGTTAAAATGTTTACTTTTTCAGATAGCATTGCATTGTCTTTTATGGGTGCCCTGAGAGGAACTCACATTTTTTTTCTTCTAACGTTTGCAATGATTATGTTGGGGCAATTTAGCTAGCTGGCTTCTGTGGTCACTGTGGGATTCATCATTCCTGTGGTATTCTCAATTTTCCAGCTCTACTCACTTCAATTAGCCGCTTGAAACTGATGTGGCCCTTCAGTGGTTGTGATCTCCCATAATTCTTTTATGTAGTTCCTAACAACTGTAGTGCTGCAACATTGTTATGCTTGCTCTACAATGAAGGAATCCTATGAGATCCAGTTCAGCAACAACTTCAAGGCTGCAGTATATAAAAACTCAGTCTTTAAGAAAAGTATTCTTCTTATTAAATAAGACCTAAATTCTTCCAAGTGACAGTATGAATGGGGCTGCATACTTAGTGGTGCTCTACATGTGACTACATGACACTATCCTAGTAAACCGCCCCATCTACCAACCTTATAAAATAAAAACACTGATATTGCATCCTAAATTCTTGCCCAAATTTAACTAAATATTCTACAAAATAACAAAGATACTAAGGAAGGCGACAAGGGTTGATCGTTTAACCAGGTTCCCAATGATCTTCTACAAGGGGAACCTCTATTAGCCTGTTCCCTGTTTCAAGGGAAATAGTGAATAAACCTAGTTACCATGAATTAGGTAATCTGGAGTACATAAAACCAAAATGTACCCAATTGCTCGTTTCACTGCTGGAATGGATCACAAGGTATAATCAGTGAAGGAAAAGCATACCTAGGTTTGTAGAATGCCTTATTAAATACTTGATAAAAGAAGAAGCTTTTGGCAACATTAATGTGTACCATTAAGTATTACTTTTAAGACATTTTAGGCTTATAACAGAAACCTAAGACAAACCTGCTCCAAGGAACACAATTAGTGATGGTCGAATTTTGGGGCGAATTCCCGCGGTTCGCCGCAGGCAAATAAATTTGCGAAATTCCAGAAAAATTTTGCCTGGCGAAAATTCACCGGCGTCTCGTTTTTTTGCAATGGGCACCAAAATGAGATGTGGCTGTGTTTCGTGAATTTTTCGCCGTTTCCCAAATGTCTACTAGAAATTCGCGTAATTACGGCTAAATGCCCCAGATTCGCCCATCACTAAACACAATGTAATAAGAATGCAAGTAGATTCTCCTTCTCTAAGAAAAATATTGTCATCTAATGAATTAAAAAATACTATTTCATGGTGGGATATAGTCACATCTAATAACATAACATTCCCAGATTCAATAACACATAGTAACCAAAAAGCAGTTAGCTTTCAATGGCCTGCTTAATTGGATAACTGGGGTAAAGGTTGCCCTTGTTACTACACAGAAGCCTCATCTACTCATCCATACAACCAAAGTATGTGTTTGTAAGAACAGAGGAGGAATTATTGTATATATGTGACTTGATGTTCCATGCTGAGTTGGCTTGTTATGATGATACATACACACATTGCATTCATCCCAATTCCAGTCATACATTAGAATTCTTCATTTGTCGCTGTGTTTTTTTCTCCCCCCTTTAAAATGTGCTCTTTGCTTCCCGATTCACAGATGTACAACCCGTGTTTAACGAGAACAAAGAAAACACATTTTAAAACAAATCTAAGCCTTTGTAATGAGCTGTGCCATACAGCTGTAACTGCAGCTGCAATTTAGCAAAAAAATCTTCTTTTAATGTCCAGCTGGTCCTGCGCTTTAATAAAATTGACATATTGATTCCTTTGAATTTACAGATGCCTGTTTCATAAACTCTATCTTTAAAGCCTAGATATCTTCAGAGCGGTGTCATTTTTTTTTCCCCCCCTCCAAATGGATCAATTATGTGCCTACGTAATCCTGTTACCTGTGAAATCCATGCATACTTTGCCCATTTGCGGCTGTTCCCAGGCGGACAAACTAAGCATTATGTACGCATAAACAAACAGCACATTTCCCAGATATTAGAAATTGTTTTCAAAGAGAAAGGCATTCTCTTGGGTCTTTAACTCTGAATCGCAGACAGGTCCCCTGCTCCTTCAAGTAACCTCTGCTTGTAAGACTACATACCTAATGTCCTTCATTTAAAGCCCATGTTTGTATCTCTCTATATGCATTTATGGAACACATCTTCATATTTTATTTTAGCTCCCTCCCCCATTGCTGGTATCCTCTTTCACTACTTATAAAAACATTGATGCATGAGTAATTCCTGTCTGGTTCAATGATGTCAAATCTGTGACCTTCCTAGCTATTGCAAACTATGACACCCTGAGAAGCAACTAAGGATGCTGGGTATTTCAGTATTTTTATTATCATTCATCACTCTTTGCTTTCATATTGACTATATATATATATATAAATATATAAATATATATATATATATATCCCTGCTTCAACAGAGCTCACAATCTAATTTCTCGACCATGGAGGCTTCTTCAGAAGCCTGTGGAAGGAAAAAGCAGATCCATAGAAATTCTGTGTAAACACCAGTATATACAAACCCATTTCCAAGACCCCAGCATTTCCAGGTACCATACTAACCACTATAAAATAAGTGTGATGGCTGAGAAAACATAGCACATATATAAAATAAAGATAATGTACACTGGTCATTAAGTAGTAATTGAATAAAGAGTTTAATTCCTTGAGAGATGCCAATATATCAAAATATCACCATCTTACTATTGGGAAATTCCAAGCACTTGCATGTCCTAAAAGGGAAGCACACAAAAGAGTTGGAGGCATTAAAGAATCAGATATTAAAAACTATATCCATTATTAAAAAAGCATTTTACATTCTAGTTAGTGCAACACAAAACTGGTGGTTATATGGCAGGGAGGGTCTGCCTGTAGCCCTCAGTATTTGTTATAGGGTCTGTCAGTTGAATGCTAGGACTTGTAGTTCAATGATGTCAAGTACCTATTTCAACTGACTACTTAGGATGTTGTAATGGGCCAGACCAATACTGGTGTTATATACTGTATTGTGTCTTAATGGTCTTAAAATAGGAAAATTGGTTTTATTAGTCTATATTCCATAGCTTTACCACTAGAATCATCACCTACTGAAATATGGCTGGGCAATTCTAGAAAAAACGACCATACAGACCCTAATAATGCACACTCAGGACTGACTTATGAGCCAAAGTCTTAAAGAGATATATAAACTTTAACAATGGTGATTGTAAAACTTTAGGAGTTGCTGTTCTTTATATACTGAAACATTCAAAATCCCCCAGAATTCTTTCCAGTTGACTTCAATATTTTGCAAACAGTTTCACCTGCATGCTGCGAATGTTAAAGGGAAGGCAGGAAGGCAATTGTGCATTTCCATAGCCTCTACTGCATTCATTTATAAATTACCTCATCACTGACTGAAATTAACACTGATTCTTACAGGCAATTTCTCAATTTCCAATGCTAATTACATTTTTTTTTTTTACTTTTAAATTCCGTACCACCTGTTTTGGGCAAGACATCTTAGGCAGCGCGACCACATTTAATCACAATTTTAATTAACCGCCCCGTAGATGTGAAAAAGAAGCAATTATAATGCAGATGAATGATGATTTTTCTGCATTAAATTGTTTTGTTTCCCCGGCATGTTGATTGTAACACAGCACACAAATACACTTACTGTACATATTTTTTTTTTCTCATTGTAATTTAGTAATTGTTTCTAGAAAACCAGTTTGGGAATAAGTGACTTCATCTGCTTACAAATTGATTGATACCGTTAACTCGCAGATTGCTGCTCATGTTGAGGAATATCCAGTGTTAATAGTCTATCTACAGTCATATCTTTTCCTAATCTCATCATTTGAAATCCATCAGTTTCCAAGGATCAAAAAACAAAACAAAAAAAAAA
>CM044447.1:63282643-63296867 GCA_024363595.1 Xenopus borealis
TGTTGCTGTAAAGTCTATTAAGTTAAGGAATCTTCAATGTATTCAGTGTAATTTACACTATCCATTTAACTGAAAATATGGGTTAAGTTTGCCATACACACACGTGTTCACAGCTTTTTCTTTACCATTGCTGCCTGCCTTAGTTTACCCAATTTTTCAGGGGTCAGAGCTTTATAAAAACATTGGTTTCTGTCAGGGAAACTGAGAAAAGGTGAGTCCTGGAGATTTCTGCAGTTCTTACTCAGCAGCTTGTGCAACTTGTTTCTCTTCCTATTAGAGACACAAGCACTCACTTCAGGAAAACTGTCAGTCTGAACTTTCCTAATGTGCAAATAATGTGTTTTGTATTTGTGGTTGACAAGCTGTGATATAGTGCTAATGGGTGGCAAAAGAGGCCATGGGTGCGAATTAGTGCCTTGTTAGATCTGTTCTACGTAGATAGGAATTATTGGGTACCTATTCATATTAACTAGCAGGGCCCAACCACAGAGGCCCCAGAAGGGCAGAGGGCTAATAACCTGTGATGAGGACCACATTAACTAAATATTATTGGGCCATGATTTTCTAATGGCAGCACTGTCTCAGTTTTGGTGACAATTCAATATTAGTTAAAGGGATACTGTCAAGGGAAAACATGTTTTTTTCAAAACACATCAGTTAATAGTGCTGCTCCAGTAGACGTCTGCACTGAAATCCATTTCTCAAAAGAGCAAACAGATTTTTTTTAAATTCAGTTTTCAAATCTGACATGGGGCTAGACATTTTGTCAATTTCCCAGCTGCCCCTGGTCATGTGACTTGTGCCAGCACATTAGAATGCAACTGCTTTCTGGCAGGCTGTTGTTTTTCCTTCTCAATATAACTGAATAGTACGCAGTGAGACATGGATTTTTACTATTGAGTGCTGTTCTTAGATCCACAAGGCAGCTGTTATCTTATGTTAGGGAGCTGTTATCTGGTTACCTTCCCATTGTTCTGTTGTTAGGCTGCTGGGGGTAGGGGTGGAGGTGGGAGGGGTTATATCACTCCAACTTTCAGTACAGCAGTAAAGAGTGGTTGAAGTTTCTCAGAGCACAAATAACATGACTTGAGGCAGCTGGGAAATAGACAATATGTCTAGCCCCATGTCAGATTTCAAAATGAAATATATAAAAATCTGTTTGGTCTTTTGAGAATTGGATTTCAATGCAGAATTCTGCTGGAGCAGCACTATTAACTGATGCATTTTAAGTATCCCTTTAAGGCTATACTGTTTGCTATAAAATCAGGGCTGGAGTACAAGTCCCTGGCAAAAGGATGGACCCCCATTTTAGTGGTGGCGAGGGGAATGTAATACTAGTCAAGGAGTTGTTACCTATAGCCCTCATCAGCTGTTAAACTACAATTCTCAGCAATCCCCATCCCCAACAAGTTTTTTTACTATCCCTATGCTGCAGCTCCTTCCGCTGCCACCATCTTGTCTTATAATACACACTATCCTGCAGTTCAAGCCCCTCCTCAGATGTAACCTTACCTTACTATTAGGACTACACTGAATCCTGGATTTGGTTTGGGCTTCTAGTGAATCCAAGCCTTTTTCAGCTGGACTTGGATTTGGCTGAAACGAATAGTCTGACCAAACCAAATCTGAAAATCAAATCACTTATGTAATATGATTTAGAACATCCAATTGTTGTTTTCTTTCCCTCTTACCCTTTGTATTTCTATTTGGATATGCAAATTAAGATTTGGATTTGTTTTGAGAGTCAGCTGAATCCCTCCAGAAAAATTTGGGGGTCTGACTGAATCCTGCAAATAGGGATACTGTACATCCGTACTTGGTATACATACAAACTAGCCAATGCCATCTTGCATTCCTAAACACACAATCCCACTGCTGATTCCACTGATACATTATTTTCTTATCATACATACTGTATTGCAGTTTGAGCCCCTAACTTATGTGATATCATCTTCCCTTACTATAAAAAAAGGCAAAAATGGGGCACAAGTGGAGTATTCTGGTACTTTCCACCCATGGACAATGAAAAAGAGAAGGTTTATTTTGTATAATTCAGTCACTTTTTCTCCTGCATGCTTGTCTCCTGCTGGTAGGGTTGCCACCTGGCCGTTTTTTTACCGGCTTGACCGGTATTTTAGATGGTTGATCCCAATGTAATTAATAGGAAAAAAAGCTCAATACATAGGAAGGCCGGTAACCCTACCTGCTGGGCATACTGATTTGAGTGAGGGCACCAAACAAGCATATCTCTTCCCAATTTGGCCATCCATGCACTGGGTTAAAGTGGGCTGATCTATGTAGATGTGAATAATCAGCGACCTATTCATCTTAGCTAGCAGGGCCACATCAACATACCAATGCAGTCCCTGTTTATGGTAATTTCAAGCTTACCTGAATTTCAGACAGATATCTATTGAGCTGGCCCCACACATGAAGGTGTTGACTAGGTTCAGGAGACCAAGTTGGCAGCTTTTTGGCTTTTAGTCCATGGCTTGCAAGCTTTTATAGTCCCACAGTTATAGCCACTTTGCCAGTACCATCTCACCTTACCATACACACAATCCCATGGTACCAATACTTTACCCATTGTGAATTAATAATTCTGTAATGATCATTAGTATCTGCCCTCATACCTTTCACATATTAAAAATCCTATACCAAGACCATGCTAACAACACCAGAACATTACCATACGTACTTCTGATCAGTAGAAAAAGTTGCTGAACTTGATTGTAAGTACTCACACTAGTCTCCCATACACACGCAGAGAAACAGCTATTATCTTCAAGAATTATTAATGGATATATTTTTATGATGAATAATTAATCTTTTGCATAATTTCTCTATCTGTGATCTGAACATCTATTTGCATATTTAATGGCTGATGACTTTAGTGCCATCCTCCTGGGAAACAAAGAGAAAGTAAATAATATTTGCCAAACTTTTCCTAAGTTGCGGACAGATTAATATTTACTTATTACGGTGCCTGAGGCAAGGCCCCCTGCTACTCTACCCACTGCAACTGCATATAGTGTCCCTCTATGCTAGAGCTTTCCATGGTCATGGTGGGGCTGAGGACAAATATCATATGTGGGGCTCTATTATTTTTGATAATATTTCTGACCTATAACTCTCCAGCTATTGCTATATCTCAACTCCCAGCTCCTTCAGTTTCGACTAGATTCAATTCAGTGGGAAAAAATGTACTTACGGTTTATCAAGTGAAGTCATGGGTGAGATTTAATTCAAGGAGAATTTTTTTTTCTCCAAATTCAGTTCCAGTTATTTTCCTATAGACTTCAAAAACATTTTTACACAAAGAACAGTGAGATATGTTTTTCTGCATTGAATTGCATCTCATATTGAGTTTCATCCATGATTTTTCATGCAATAAATTATTTTCTCCCTAAGCTGAATCTGAATCTGATTGCTGCTTTGCATTGGCAGTTCCTTCTGCCTGTAACACCCCTTAAAATACCAGTGTAAAATATAAAATATGCTATAATCCCACATTGTGTCACATTGTGCCTTATCACCTGTAGGTGAGTCCAGCCTCCATGAGTTAATCACCTGGGAGAAGATGTACCATGTGACTCAATTTAATACATCACATAAGACAACATTGTTTACCCATATAATAAAAGGCTTAGTCTGAAGAGGCTGAGTTGGCAGATTTTACCAGCCCATGACCAGCTTGAGTCAGCAATCTATTAGACCATTGGTCCCCAACCAGTGACTCGCAAACAACATGTTGCTCACTTTGGATGTTGCTCCTAGTGGCTAGTGCCTATTTTTGAATATCTGGCTTGTGGGCAAGTTTTGGTTGTATAAAAATGAGGTGTACTACTGACCAGGGCCTCCTGTAGACTGTCAGTCCCTATAGGGATTACCGAATAGCCGATCACAGCCCATAAGTGGCACCCCCATGAGTTTTTGGCATGTTTGTATTTCTCTCCACCTTTTTTTTTTTATTTAAATGTTGCTTACAGGTAAAACAAGTTCCCTATGTTAGACCATATATGAAGCACTTGGGACAACCTGCCATATCCATCCATCCTTCTGGTTGTGAGACTTGATGTGAACAAAATATAAGGTTTTTTTTATGAACAGCAACAAGTGCAGTCACTCCAAAATGGACAGAAATATTGATCTTATTGACACATTACTGATGCTGGGGAACTGTAGAGCTACCACTGAACTGATTCCAGGCAGTAACGGAACTAGGTGGGTCCAGGCCCTGGTGCGGGCCTTGCAGCCGTGCCCCCACCCAGTCCTTGCCGAATTTTATGCTGCTGCAGCTGATTCCAGCCGGCTGCAGCAGGTGCGCGACTACCAGGGGGCCCTGCAGGGGTTCGGGCCCTGGCCCCGGTAGTTATGCCACTGATTCCAGGGTACCCACATCACCAGTATCAATAGGTATAGCAGACTTGCTTCATTCACTAATGATAATGATGCGCTGCAATCTCCACAGTTTGCACATATTATTGCATTCTTTTTTAAGCATTTGGAATAATTGCAATGGCAACAAACCTAGGTTTGATTCCAGCCAGGACAGAAAATGCAAAGAATTTTATGTTCTCTCCGTGTCTGCTTGGGCTTTGCTGTCTCCATGGGCTTCCTATGGGTACCTCAGTTTCCATCCACACTAAAACATACAAACAGGTTGGCCTCTAATAACACTGACCCAAATATATGTGATTGTGATAGGAACCTTCCATTGTAATCTCCACTGGGCCAGGAACTGATGCATAATCTCAGCAAGATGATGCAGAAGATGTTGGTGCAATATAAATAAAGAAGCAGAATAAATATGAATACATTTTGCCCTTGTGGATGAACCATTACAACATTTTCTCAGCAGCAAATAAATAAATGGAACCATGGTGTGAGATATGTAGCCCGGAATGAAAGAGACCTGTTATCTGCAGAGTTATGTAATACTGTCATGTGGAACTAGATCTCAGGGAGAATGAGCGGAAGCCAGCACAACCACGCTCCATTCGTGACTCCCAACCTTGTGACTTTTTTGTAGCTTTGCACACAAATAAGACCTTAAGGGGATGTTGATGAGACTGTGATCAAAAAATCAACAAATCAGTTGCCCCTGTTTTGTATAGGTTGTGGGTTTAAATGCAAACTATTATATAATATCGTTATCAATCACAATTAATAAATATAATTAGTTAAATGAACAGAAAACCTGAGATTGATTTTCATAAGAAATCTGATTTCCTTGGTACATTTCACTTCCTCTTCTTCAGAAAAGGAATTACTCCCTGCTTCCACTTGTACGGCAATCACACAGCTCACTCGGAGCCAATCGTTTATGCACATATGTATCAAAAGTTGCCTTGACTTTCACCCAACTTCTCTATAAAATACTTAAATGCAAGGTAAGCTTTTAGGATTTTAAATAATTGTCTTGTTGCCTCTTAAGGCTATAGAATACAGGGCATTCAGCCTGCAACTGTAGGCCATAATAATAATAATAATAATAACAATAGTAATAATAATAAGTCAACATATCCATAATATAGTAAAATCTCTAGTGCCAGTAAGCTGCAGCATCCAGTAATATCTCATTGGTTGCTATTACCTTAGGTATTTTTTTCTACCTATGATTATATTAGCTCTTTCGTTAAATGATCATTTATGGTTCTTAATTTTTTTTTCTTTTTTTAACATGTTTTTGTTTAACTAAACAGACCATTTGGATTCCACAAACAACAAACAAGTGGCTTTTCCTATTCAGATATTCTGAAGAATTTATATACCCGGAGTAAAATAACCTGTCCCGATGTTCTATTGAGCAGCAGGCAATCAGATATATTTTGCCTTTGAATCAACTAAGATAACTTCAACTTCATGCCAAATTGTCCACTTGGGGCACTATTTCATAGGAATGTGCTGCTGACTTTTTACCTTAGCTGAGGAAGTACAATGGCCAAACTTAGACTGGCTTGCCAGAATAACACACGGTCTAGTGGGCCCCAAACAAAGACAATTCCCAGCAACCCTTGCTTGTTTCCATCATAGGTCCATATGATACTTATAACATTTTGCATTGAATGACAGGTTCTCTTATGGGCAGTAGGGGGCCCAGCCCATCACTTAGAATGGAAGCTTACAAATAGAGGAATGTGCAAAGACCCATGTCTGTGTGTTTTACTAGACATCTGTCTGTTGATATAATCTAAAAATAAGGCTTGTTTGCCATTTGATAAGGAACAAAGGTATTTTCAACCACCTTGGTAATTTGCGACACTATAAGATGACTTTAAACCTTTTATTTTTTCCGTAACCCCCTTAACTGGAAGCTATTGATCCACGGGAACAGCAAGGACAGATAATAAGAAAGGGCTGCGGTGTGAGGGCCGGTGACTTGGTATAGCATTTGTAAACACTTGTCTTGACACCTGTTTATCGAGCTTAAGTGATTTCTGTGGCCTTTCCAAGTATTGCATCCAATTAACCGTGTTTTTGTGCCGTTCAAGCCTCTCTCTTGGATAACAACGTGTTGACAAAGTTTGACATAACCTGCCGAATCATTCCAGTTTGCAGGTTTTATGAAATCTAATTAACACAAGGTTTAAATAGGGGTTGCCTTCCCTGCTACAATATGTGTTGTAGCTTTTTTCCCCTTTCTGTTATTATTATTTCTAAGTTAGGCTTGTGATATTTTTGCAGAGTTAGTATTCATAGATTCTCATATATATATGAGAGTATATATTAAGTGAGTCATCACTCTTGAATAAAAAGTTCTTAAGAATTTAGCAACATAAGTACCATAGAACTGATGTAATAGTATACAAAAAGGAGTGTGTTACTCTTTGAGAGTGACATGGGTAACTTTGTGCTTTGTTTTTAATTTGATTTTTAATTGATTGACAAATTTGGGGTCAAACTAACTAGAGGTCTTGAGGACAATAATATATAAATGTTTTAATATGCATATATGGTATCTTTTTAATGAATAGTAATTATCTAATTATGCTAATTACCATATGACATCTTTATTGCAATTTCCCACCAGTTTATGTATATAATACATCCCTGTTTGCAACCAAAACACTTTGAGAAAGGCCTTTTTAATTATATTAATAAGACCTGTGAGTGCAGGCCTTCTTGGATGTATATATATATATATATAGCATATATAGTAGCAGTGGGATAATAGTCTATGGGAAGGGACTGTGGCTGTGGTATAGCAGGTATAGTAGTGAGAGACGGTGTCTATAATAGCAGAAGGGATGATAGCTTCTCAGAAGGGACTATTGCAGTGGTATAGCAGGTATATTAGAGAGAGATGGTGCCTATAGTAGCAATGGGATAATAGCCTCTGGGAAGGGACTGTGGCTGTGGGATAGCAGGTATAGTAGAGAGAGATGGTGCCTATAGTAGCAATGGGATAATAGCCTCTGGGAAGGGACTGTGGCTGTGGGATAGCAGGTATAGTAGGGTGGGAGTGGGCCTATAATTTACTGTGGGATATGACTTGTTGGTGAAAGTCAAAATCTTATAACAGGCTTATAACTTTAAAAAGACATAAAAGATACCCTGATATCATGCACAACTTTCATACAAATGTATTTGCAACTTTGCATTATGTTGTAAAATGAAATTGATTCTGAGCTCAGTCATGCACACAGATGATGGTATGTTACTGTGTATTGATAGATACAATATAAATCAGGATCGCCTTTGCTTTAGCAACTTTACTGATGTCAAATCTATGTCAGCCAAAGCAATAGGAGAGTGAGACTGCATATGAATAGTGGGAACTGATTCCTCTCCTGTATAATGTAAGTTTTCCTTTCATAAGTTACAGCACAGAACTGTTTGATTGGTCTTTAGTACAAGGGAATATATAAGCAGACAGTACTAAGTATAACTCATTGCAATTCTTGGAAGTTTTACTCCATTTAATGGGCTTCATAATTTATTCACAATAGTTGTTCATGGCTTCCTTGCCACACCCCTTTAAATATCCCCTTTAAATATCCCCTTTAGCAGTAGTCAGCATTGCCTTAACCCCAGACATTCAAGACAGGTCACTGCATAAAATGTAACCATAGCATTGTATTAACACCAGACATGCCAATAAGATCACTGTGAAAATCAGTTGAAAGCACTGTATTAACCCAACATCATTTACCACAGACATGCCAGTAATGATACAACATAAATTCATTTAAAACACTGTATTCATTTCATACAGGAGAAAAAATTGAAGAGACAATATGAGTCAGGGATTCATATCAGTTAGGGTATAGTACTGTAGTGTATTGGGGGAGAGAAGGGAAGGGGAAGGACCTTTTACATCCACAATATTCTGTTCAGCTTAAACTCCAGGCCCACTCACTTCTACTGCTGCTGAAAGACCCAGTTGGAGTATATCCGTTAAAGAAAGGGTTAAAGAAAGGGTAAAGATCAACAGCCCAAGACATTTGAAAATTTTGTTTTTTCTTCAAAGGCTTGAAGGCCAGAGAAAACTGCTTGAAAACTTTCTTCTCATAGACCCCCTGCTTTAGAAAGCTGGAGAGTGAGAGGAGGGGTTACATCCTCTTTTTAGGTGTGCTCTTATCAACTGTACATTTGCCCAATTTCCCTTACAAATGTTTAGTTGAATCTTGAATCAGGGATACCATCAGGGCCAGATTTACCCAGCAGGTGCCCCTAGGCCCGTAGTCATTTGTCACCCCTGTCCCCTCCCTTTTATTTGCTCAAATTTTCCTCATCAGGACGGAGCAATGGGATTTGGCACACAGGAAATTAACATTTCTGAACCAATGTGGGTGTGGTTGGGCATCATTCCGACCCTTAAAATCCTGCCACCCTAGGCCCGGGCCTAGGTGGTCTCTCCACAAATCCAGGCCTTATTAAATATTCAGATTCAGGCTACTGAAGGCAACTACATCAACACAGCTGTCATTTGCTTAAAAATCAACTTTCTGCCATTATGTGGTTACCAAAATATTTGCACCATTTATTCTAGGATTGTAAATGAACTCCTAAACGCCCATGTTATGCTGAAATTCACATAATCGATTATAGTTTTCCTCTAAATTTAGAACTGGTGTGACTTTCCTTTTCTTATTATTGCTCAATACACTATGCTGAAACTCCAAATATGTGTTAAAGATGATTGAAGTGTTGGCAATTTGAGACTCAAACATACATTTCCAGGCACTTTGTAAGTCTGAAAACCAAAACTATGTTTTAGGGAAATATTTCTGTTTCCAACAGTGCGGTTTACTAGAACCTTTAGTTTCATGTGCTTCTTTCCTGCCAAATACCACATTCTCTACCTAACATAAAATAATAAGAAAAAAAATGAGAACACACTGCAGTAACATTCATTTGGATTATTCATTGTTAGATTTTTTTTTTTTTTAAATATAACACTTTTTTTCTTTTTGGAAAATCATGCATTCAGGTTGGGAGTCAGTTGAACTATTGTCAAGACAATACTATGACTGTAGGCAACATCTCACTGTTGGTTTACCCCCCTCCCCAATAAAAAAGGTAAAGAAATGCAGAATTAAGGAACGCAGACAGACTTTATTAGTGAGTCATTAATTTGCTTTGCCATTGGTAATTTTTGCTGGTATATGTGTATTTTGGCATTTAGCCTATTTGAATTGGAAAGTGCAGAACACTTGTTTATAAATTAACCGTCAGGCAAACATCACATTTCTTTTTTGCAGAATAGATCATTCAGGCCATAAAGCAAATATACACATGTATTAGACATTTAATTGTCTACATGTTTATCAAGACCCAAGTAAAAGCCTTGTCTTCATTAATTATAGAGGGACAAGAATTAATGGTTCAGTATAATTGCCGCAAAAGTCTACCATTATTAATTCTTAACAGTTTAAGGGCTTCAAATTGAGCGATGTCTTCTTTTGTATCCGATTCTTTATTTCTCTTCATATATTGGCATGCACTATCCCCTTCCATAAAGATTCATTTGTATCAGTCAGGCACATAAATAATGAAGTTAATCTGTGATGGTTTGAGAGTATATTAATTGCAAAATATTGACATGCACATTATTTGACTTTTTTCATTAGCTTAAAAAACAAAAGTGGAAAGTTAAAGATGCGCAAAAGAGTGAGCATTTACTTTAATGGGATGATGACTTGGGCTTTGGGTAAATGGTTCAAAATGTCACACCCATGGAAAATGAAATGATCAGTGTTCTTACTCTACCAGATTTTCAGTCAATCATTTTAAACATTGAGTACTAAACAAACACTTTTGCAAATACTACTTCTATTAGGACTGTATGTAAAAATGTTTGTGTTATAATGGATTTCAAAGCATATCCTCCCGTAAAATGATGTAATAGTTGGCCAAGTCAGTCTCCAAAAACAGTTATATATTTCAAAGAGAAAGCGACATTAAGGGGCATATTTACATTAGATTCGACCATCAAATAATTTTTTTGGGTTTTTTTCATCATGGGTTTTAGAACATCTATCAAAAATATTCCCTATACAAGCAATACATTTATTAGACACCAAACATCTCAAAATATTTACAGAAAGATGCAAAAGGCCTTAAAAGCCATGTTATTGCATCATTACAAATATAATTCAATGACATTCTTCAAGACCTTGGCATGGATCTAAACAGCCTTACATTGGTCTCCAAATCTGCTGCACCAATGATCCTTGAGAAAGGTTCCCAAGAGGAACCGAAACGTTGGACTTCTTATGTGTGTTCACAATAAAATACACTTTTTTCACCTTAAACAAGAGTGCTGATCCCTTGGCATCCTATCTACACACGATTGGATCGTGCACCACCTATCAAGGTACTGTTTCGAGTGCTGGTACTGCGGGACTTTTATATATATATATATATATATATATATATATATATATACATAAAACCTTATTTTGAGGTGATGAAAGGGGTGCAGTCATAATTACTGTTCAACAGGGCACAGTACCCTCCAAGTATTTCACTTCTTACAAGGTTTCAGTAGACGAGGTATCTTTTCTGATGTCAAACTTAGATGCCAGTCCTTCTGTATTAGGATTTTGGATGTTCAACTACCAGCTTTCCTTTCAACTACATTTTCTTTTGTGGCCTTTCCAAGACAATTCAGGAAATTTGAAAAATGTGAAGAAAAAAAAATAATGGCTTTCAACTTTATCATAAATAACAGTTTTATGTTATCATTTGGGACCTGTTATTGGCTGGGAATGCAGCAAAGGTGTATCTGTGCAATTGTGCATCAGTATGTGACCTTTTGAAGACATGAAATATTGTGCTTCTGGGTATTTGCCTCTTTATATGTCTTCACACTTTTGCTGAATTGCTTGAAATCCACTTATGCTTCATCGTATGGTTAAAAAAAAATCAACTGTTAAATATATAAAAAATCTTTGCAATGTTTATATCTGTACATTAATTATGCTGATATATAAACATGGACACTTAAAACTTGTTCTTGTCTGAGGAATGGATAAACTTGATTCTATTTCTGAAATATTAAAGAAACCTATATTGAAATTATTCCTATTTGAGCATATATATGAAGGATTTAAATCTGTTTCCAGTAGGTTTGTGACCAGTGGTGTAACTACCGGGGAAGCAGGGGGTGCAGTTGCGCCAGGGATTGCACCCCCGGCTGGAGTTGGCTGCAGAGGCATAAAATTTGGCAAGGACTAGGGTGGGGGATCCTGGCTACATGGCCGGCACCAGGGCCCATCCATACCTAGTGACCAATAAGCTTTGAAGTACGGTACAGTTCATTTAAGAAACCAGACCCTTTTCGTAAACGATCTATGTTCATGTTTTCACATTTTTATTAAGGGATACCATATACAGAAATATATTGCCTGTTCACAAGCAAAAAATGATGCCCTCTTCTGTCAAGCGCATCTCTGATGAAATGTGCCAACGCTGTCCACATCAGAGTAGCTTAGCTTTCAATTCATGATGTACATTTTATGTGATGACATGAGAACATTTAATCCCAAAACTTTTGCCCAGTGGTGACTTCGACTTAGTGTTTTACTAGTCTTTGACTTACATCAATGTGTTACTGAGATGCCTTCACAGAAGAATTAAGCAGAACAGTTGGAAAGATCAAAAAAGTATCCAAACAAATATATGTTTTGGCAACAAGATCTGTATAATATGCCACATGATTTTCAGCCCCAACATCAATGAAAGTGATAGGAAAAGCAATACAATATGTAACATAGCTAAGTTTAATACAGTTTTTGTGAAGCTTACATGAAAAGTATTATCATGAGGGAAGCATCACAGTAGGAACATAATAACACACCAAATAGTATTGTGATATTACCCCCCCCTTCTGTTTCCACTACTGTAATGAACTTACACTTTCTGCTGTCTTTTTTCTAGCCTCCTAAATAGAAGTATATTGAAGAGAGCTGAGCATTCTTTGATCCTTATGGATGTTGTCACAGCACTTGGGATTGAAGAGTCTGTTGGCTACAATTGACTGCGACAATTAGGAGATGATCAGAGCCCTAGAGTGGAGCACTTAAAGGGTAATTTACATGTCAGTTTGTCGAATAAAAAAAAGGATATTCAGCTAAGGTTTTTTTTTCCCCCTCCGAGCCTTGTAAACTGCAATTTGTGTTCTGGTAAGGAAAAACCTGGCAGAGGAGTTAGGATACCTATTACCATTTGAAAAGAAGCAATCATAAGGCAACCGCTGGGCCTATTGTCCACTAAAATGCTGATTTGCAGTCAGTGAGTGAATGAGTAGGGGCCTTCACTAAATAGAACCTTGTGCAAGGTAACTTCCCCCTTGGTGGGTTTATATTATACGGTAAAGATTGTGTTCTACCTTGCATCCCTCATTTACACTCCTATCATTATAATATTGTCATCGTCTGGGAAAATCCTTTACCGTATCAAAAAAAAAAGATGAATATATTGAACCAGAGGGAGATAATGTAAAAGCTCATGTCTGTTTGATAGGCTAATAATTCTCTGGTATAAAATCTTATTTTACATTATATTTGGATTCAGCCACTCTCTCTGTGGTTATATTGAGCACAGCTACTCAGTTTGGCCATGGTCTTTCTAATGCAATAGGAAAAATGTAGGATTCACCCTTTACATGGAGGGATCATAGATTTATGGTTGACATATTAGGCATATGCAGTTCTTTTAAACATGATGCATTTGGCCTGTTCAATGAATAACTACAAGATTTTCATTGTGTTGGATTGGTAAATTTAGAATTTTGTTTTAAAAAAACTTTGTGAATTTCTGTGTGACCATGCTCATCTGGTGAAGAGGCCACCAGATTATAAGGATCTTTACCTGTGTTGTAGAGCAAGTGCCTATTGCATGTGTTGCCTAAATGAACTCTGATCATTTATTGATAAGGAAGAGTTTAAGATGTTGTCTCAGACAAGAGTGGCCAAGACTGCAGTTACAGTATATCCACCAGTGACATTACTAGTGTGGAAAACCCAACCCCCCCAGAAAAATTTTTTCAAAAGGTCCTAGCAAACAGCAACACTTACCTGGTCCCTTCCTGCATGCTTCCCGCCTCTTGCCAGTGTCTCCAGGTGGCATGTAGGACTGTCCAACTGGCAATATAGGACTGTCCAACTGGCCATATCCATTTTGTGTTTGAGCAGACCGGTCAGTGGGTCCCATACACAGGCTAATAAGATAGACAGCTAAATTCAAGAGCTTAAATTGGCCTGTGTATGGCCTGTGAGCCTGTGGGCAGCACTGTCCAACTGGCCATATACAAGGGATTTTTATTACCCCCAGTGTAATCAAGGATTTCATAGATTTCTTTGTATGACTGAATGTGAAAAATGTTGCCAAAGCCATAAATTTATAAGATACACTGACTTGTACATGGTGCTAAATAATGAAATGTCTGCCCCATGTGGCCATCCAAGACGTGAGCCAAATTTAGGTGGATATATATGTTGCTAAGCCCTGACCAAATGTTTGTTGGGCAGTTTTGGTCATTTAAAAGCCATTGAACATAAGCTGGCAACTTGCCAGGCTTCAGCATAGACACATATATCTCCATCATATTCCTTATGACAATCCAAACTTTCTTATTTATCATTTGATTTCTATTGCTTGTGTTGCTTAAATGAGCACTGAGTTATTGATAAGGGAGAGTTGAAGATGTTGTCTCAGACAAGAGTGGCCAAGACTTCACCTATATCCACCAGTGGCACAACTAGTGTGGACAACC
>CM044447.1:63325752-63338287 GCA_024363595.1 Xenopus borealis
AAATGAGCGATTTCAATATATATTGGTTAAAAAGGAGGACCTCAGGATATTGGGGGCCCTAAAATTTGTTTGTTGTGGGGCCCAATAATAAGTGTTAATAAGGGTGTGTAATTGTGACAGTGTGTCTCACATGGCAGGATATTATCAAAGCAAGGAGCTGCAATTGTGTGATAGTGTGCATAGTAAAGCAATGTTAGGCCAGGGAAGGACTGTGGCTGTACAGTAGGGTGCACAGTAGGGCAAGAATTTGTTAGTGGTAAGGCTATAACTGTGGGATAGTGTGCATAGTAAGGCAATATGAGACCAGGGAAATGCTGTAACTGTGATTTAGACTATTTTAAAAGAAAGGATGATGTCAAGGGAACGGGCTGTATATTGTGCAGCAAAGTGGGTCATAACAGAAGTTGTCAGGGCTAGAAGCTGCAACTGTGGGACAATGTGTATAGTTAGTCAAGAAGGTGTCAGACTAATGGGTCTGTAACTGTAGGACAGAGTGTACATCAAATTATATCAGAATAAACCTGACTTATTGTCCCTTTGGCTGCTGAAGAATTGTGGGAGTTGTAGTTTAATACCAGCTGGAATCTGCAAGCTGCTATTTTGCCCTACATTTCCATTAAGATTAAATAGCTTAGTCTGGCTGCTGCTGCTGCTATAAGAAATGTCTCCTCCATATCCTAATTTTTCCTCTGCTGTTACCTTTGTATCTGCTCGGCACAAGACATGGGGAGGCTGATGAACTTTCCTGCCTGTCTTGAGTCACAGTCCCACTGATAAATCTACTCGGGTTTTCTCCTAAAGCAAACCAGCTGCCATCAGCCCTCCTGCAACAATCTGTTCTGACTCCACAAAAAAGCTGTGTGTCAGCCGTTTCTATCCTCATAATACTCACCTCCAAATAATACAGTAATGACAATTTCCCAGTGACAGGTGATTATGGGGGTAATGTAATAAAAGGTGCAATGTTTACTGCAGGTAGCAATTACTTGCTGTTTGAAAACAAACATCTGGTTGGTTGCTATGGCAAACATTGCCCATTTTATAGCTTTCTTTGATTCATGGCTCTTCTGAAATAATATCAGTCATTTATAGAACAGATACATAAACAAGAGTAAAAATATCACATGCACAGTTGTTTACAACTTTAAATTGTAAATATGCCTTATAATTTGCTGAATTGTGCTACAGCTAAAAGGAATTCAGCAGCAAACAGTTACAAAAGCGCAGTATTAAGCACTCAAACCTTGATCGACATGATATAACTTTGACTTTATAAATATGAATGAGAAATGCTAGCTGGACATACATGGAAGTGTACCATCTAGTGGTTAAATAGAATGTCCTGTTCCAGGTATGCTTGAAGCAAAACAAACAAGCTGGCCATACAGTATATTGAAAGGTTTGTTTTTTTGGTGAGTTTGTGAAATGAATATCCTCGATATGCCCACTTTGAAGTAGATAACATTGAGATGATCTGATTGTTTGACCCTAGGGCTAAAGGATTGGATCACAATCACTGGGATACAACCGCCAATGTGAGGACTGCATCAACAAATGGTCATCACCTTGATCATTTTTGGTCAGGTATGCCTGTTGGAGACAGGAGACACATTGCTGGCTAAAATCTGCCAAAGAAATCTAAAGATGTTCTGCAAGGAAGATATTCCATGTAAAATAGTAGTGCTTTGGTATCAGGGTTAAGGACAACTACACCTACAAGTACCCATAAGTAGTGGAATTTTATTTTTATTCTTCCCATCTGCAAAACCTTTAGGTCAGTGGCACATGGGGCATTTCACTACTGCTGGCATCCATTAGACAACATAAGCCATAAGCCTTAGGCCAGTGGTTCCTCAACCACCCTGACCAAATGTCATTGTCAAACATTCAAAGTGGGGGGGGTTACAGCTCCCAGTAAGGCATTGTTACACCTTATATCTTTTTCTTAACAAGAGCTTTAAAGGTAATACAAATCTTCCATGAGAGAAACAGCACGGCAAATATATTTTCGTCCACAGATCCTGACTGAACATATGGATATGCCTCTGGGCGTATCAGTGTGACCATATGCCTGGCATTCAAAAGGTTAAGGCTCACCTGATGCCAGAGATGTTTGCACCAGATTGGGGAGCATTTCAGGCCTCTGGCTACGGAGGACACCAAATGTTAAACAAAGAAAATCTAACCTTGGAAGGTGATAACTGACCCTAGTTCTGTTTAGAACCATTGCCAAGTGAGTACAAACCAAACTCAAGACAATGTGTTTTTCTGTTGGCAGAAACTTTTATTGTTTTGTATTTTTTATGCTTGGAAAATCAAATCCTGACCTATATGAAAGCAGAGAGTGTGTGGCCTAATTGCCTTTATATAGTCTCAGACATGGGCAGAGATAAGTCTATTGACCCTCAGACCTATTGTGCAAATATTGGAGTAGATTCACTTCCTAATTTCAGCAAAGGGCTTTCTCCTTAATACAAATCAGTTTCTTAATCTTCTGCCCACTGAAACTTCTTAAAGGACAGGTAACATCAAAAACATTTTTTTTTTAAATTTGTTCCTATACAACGAAAATAAAAAACACCAACACAAATTAAACCTTTATTAAGAAATAAGTTACAGAAACTCCACTTCCTGTCCTCTTCAGAAAAGGTGAAAGGGCGACCACTCCACTTCATTTCTCCTCCCTGGCTTGCCTCTCCCTGCTGGGAACAGCGCAAGGGTCGGACACGCGAGGAAGTTGGGAGGAAAGTTTTCAGGGGGCAGCCTGTTTATGGGGGTGGCGGTAGCAGTGCACGGGGCAGCCAGGGACCCCCGACTGAGCTCAACAGCAGCAGCGGCAGTTCCCGGGGCAGCCAGCAAGAGGCAAGACTGGGCCAGGAAGGCACAGTGCTGGTGGGCATGGGCAGCAGTAAAAGACTCTACTGGCTCAAGAACCGAGGTGAAGGGCAGCAGCAGACAGACAAAGCTGGCCAGGGTGGGATTAGTGCAGAAACTGTTTCTAAACAGTCATCCAACCGCACCATGACGACAGCATCCCCTGCCCCTCGGAAAGGCTTTTCCTGGGGAAGGAAAGAGCGGACTTCTGCTCCAGAATCTGCCTGCACCGATCCCAGTCTGACATCAGCTCCCATTCCTTCTCCAAGCTTGAATCGTTCTTCCAGTACTGTGGGCTGGAGCTGGTGGAGGAGCTGGGCAGCAACAGGTTCAGCCCGGGCCAGGAGGAGAGGCTGTTGGCTTTGTCCCGGACCCACAGTGTCAGAGTCACCACGTCTGAGAGCGGCATGAGCTGGAGGAGCGAGGGAGAGGCAAGCCGGGGAGGAGAAATCCAGCGCTGCTGGATGGATGGTTGCCCTTTCACCTTTTCAGGAAGAAGAGCTCCAAACGTCTTACCTCTGTGGCCAGTTTGAGCAAATTTCCACTTTAGAGGTTTGTGTTAGAGTGCTTGCAACACTGCAGTTGACTGACAATCTTGAGACGAGTCTCTTGCTCACTGAGCAGGATTAGCGGGGTCAGATAATTTGGGGGGAACAGAACAGCAGCAGGGTGACAATTAGAAAATCTAGCTGGATGACAGTTAGAAAATCTATTGTGGGCAAAAGGAAAAGGGAGGTCTGGATTGGCAGTTTTAGTTGGGGCTGATCTCTCTAACAGCCGGGATACCAGTTTCTCTAGTTGTGGTGGAGAACAGAGCTAGACCAAAACAGAAATCGCATAGGGTCATTTGTCACCCTGATCAGTACAACCGAACAGTTTGCTGTCTCCCTGGAGCCAGGGTTCAGCAAATGGTAGATGGGTTAGACAAATTATGTGGTGGGATTGGGCATGATCCAGCTGTCTTAGTATATATTGGTACTAATGACAGAATAAATGGTAGATGGAGGACCTTAAAAAGTGAGTTTAGGAATCTAAGCTCAAACATTAAGGGAAGGTCTTCCAATGTAATTTTTTCAGAAATTTTGCCTGTGCCACATGCAAGTTTAGGAAGACAGTGAGAGCTTAGTCAGTTATATACATGGCTAAAGTCTTGGGGGCCCATTTACTAAATTCACATGAAGGATTCGAAATAAAAAAAAATTTGAATTTCGAATATACAAATGAGGTCAATTTGACCATTGAATTCGAATAATTCGAATTTAATTGTATTCGAATATTCGAATACTCGATGGTTGAAGTACTTCCCATTTAGAAAAAAATTTGATAGGCCAGTTTGCCAACTTACCGAATTGCTTTAAAACCCTATGGGAAGCTCCCATAGGTGTTTTAAAGTTCTTTGTGATCGAATATAAAAAATTTGATGCAAGGGTTAAAATTGTTCGAATCGTTCGATTCAAATGATTTAATTGATCAAATTTTTTATATTCGACCATTCGATTGGTCGAATTGATCAAATTGTGTTAAAAAACATTTGAATTTGAATGTTTTTGCAATTCAACTTCCCCTATAAATTCGAAATTCGAATTTGAAGGTTAATTAACCCTCAAATTCAAATTTTAGTAAATCTGCCCCTTGGTGTAGGAAGTAAGGTTTGCATTCCTAGAGTACTGATTTTTCCTTTGGGAACAATCCATATAGTAATGACAGATTGCACCTCAATAGAAGGGGGTCCACTGTGCTAAGGGAAAGAATGGCTAAGAGGTTGGAGCAGTGTTTAAACTAGGCAAGGGGGTGAAACTGAGCCAGAGTATTATGGGGAAGCTAGGGTAGTCTGGACAGTGGTATTAGTAAGGGGTCATGGGAGAAGAGTGAGGGGGCAAACAGTTTATAAGCTATGGAGATCCCCCCCGTTACAAAAAAAACAGACTAATAGTTACTTTAAATGTAATTACCCATTAAATAATGTAAATATCAGAGGGAAAAGTAATAAGTTGGAAAAAGTGAATGGGTTTGTAAATATCCTTAATGACAACTTTTTAGTTCAGCTCATTCAAGAACCTACTAGGAATAACTATATTTTGGACCTGGTAATAAATATTACTGAACTCATCTCTAGCATTTGCATGGGTGAACATTTAGGGAATAGTGATCATAATTTGGTCTCCTTTGAGATTATGTTGCAGAAACTATTCTATAAGAAAGTAACTAAACACTTAACTTTAGATGGGTGTCTTTAAAATGCTGCTCAATAAATATACATAACAGTATGTATGGAAGGAACCTTTGTGGTTTCACAGAAGTGTTGATGCCGAGGTTGGTAAGGCAAGACATGCTTTTAAGGCTTTCAAGTTACCTGGGACAGCTGAAAAACGGAGGCCACAAAATTATGCAGAAAAGCTATCAGACAAGTTAATAGATATGGATTGAAGGTTTCCTTCTAAATAGTTCAAATTCTATTATTTCAACATATGATGCATAGTTCACGCAAGGGGAAATTCAAAAGAGACTAGAACATGTAAAGATAAACAAAGGTTCTGGTTCACATTGTATTCATCTTGGATACTAAACAAGGTTAGCTCTGTGATTGTCAGACCACTTTACTTAATTTTTCAGGATTCATTGAGGTTTGGCATGGTTCCGAGAGACTGGTGAATTCTAATGTGATGCCACTTTTCCAAAAGGGATCTCATTCTCAGCCTCAAAACTATAGGCTGGTTAATCTGACGTCAGTGGTAGGAAAGCTTTTCAAAGTGGTATTAAGGGAAAAAATAGTTGACAAAATTGCAAATCATAATACTATGAGTTTGTGCCAGTAGGGTTTTATGCATAACCGATCTTGGCAAGCAAATGTAATTGCCTTTTTTGAGGAGGTGAGCAGGAACCTCCACTCTGCTATGGCAATGGATGTAATCTATTTGGACTTTGCTAAAGCACTTGATACAGTACCACACAGAAGGATAATGGTTAAATTAAGGAATTTTGGCCTCGAACATAATATTTGTAATTGGACCGAGAACTGTCTGAAAGATAGATTACAAAGAGTGGTGGTACATTGAACATTCTCTAATTGGACCAGTGTTGTTAGGGGACTGCCGCAGGGTCTGTACTTGGTCCTTTGCTTTTCAACTTGTTTATTATTGACCTGGAAGAGGGCATTGGAAGTACTGTTTCAATTTTGCTGATGATACTAAGTTGTGCAGAACTATATGTTCCATGCAGGATGTTGTTACTTTGCAGAGTGATTTGACTACATTAGAAAACTGGGCAGCAAATTGGAAAATGAGGTTCAATGTTGTTAAGTGCAAAGTTATGCACTTTGGCAGAAATAATATAAATGCAAATTATATGCTACATGGCAGTGTGTTGGGGATTTCCTTAAACAGTAACACCAAAGAATAAAAGCATTTTAAAGTAATTAAAAAATAACTGAATCTGTTAAAGTCTTTAAGAGTGGCTTGGATGATTTCTTGGACAAGCATAATATCCAAGGCTATAGTCATACTAAAATCTACATTTAATATAGATATTGGTATATATATGTTTTAGTGTGTGTGTGTGGGTATGTGAAGGTATGTGTGCTGGGTTTCATTTGGAGGGGTTGCACTTGATGGACTTTTTTCAACCCAACTTAACTGTGTATCCACTATGTAACTGTTAACACACAATCCCCTGATTTAAATTTGTTTTTCAGAATATCTGCAGTCCCTATCTGTACAACACTTCTCTGCATATATCCATCCTTTCTGATGGCCAGGATGTGTATGACAAGACACAGTTTATCTACATTGGCTTTTGAAAACCAAACACCAAAGCTGAAATAACTTTTCAATGTACCTGTCAGAGCTCTTGTTATCTTGAAAATGCTGTTCAACTAGCATTGTGGCGCAAAGGGACCGAAAAAATCCGTACATCTAGAAATTAATATTACCATTTCCTAACAGGACATAAAAAAAACAACAAAGTTTAGGGGTCATCAGATATTACCCTCCCAAGGTAAACTGGTATAAGTGGTGTGAACATACTTTTACCCTATTCATTACTACAATGAACCAAATATCAGAAGACTAGCTCCTCATCCTTCTGGATGGTTCTTGGTTTTTGGGGGTTTCAGCATCTATAATCTACCGACTGCATTCTGGTGAGGCCAACTGGCTGACAAATTATATAAGTTATAACAATGTATTGAATAAATAATTAATGCGAATACTGCATGCATACAAACTATATGTGCATGAAAGTGCTGGGAAATTAGATCTCACTAAACAAACAAAAACAGCCCCATGTAATTTATCATGAGGAAAAGAAACCCCCCTTTGCTGTTTTTTATTTTGACAAATACAAATTTTTGCCAATTTTTGTTATATTTTTCATTGTGCTAAAGATACTTAAGTTAGCTGAAGAACTTCAATATGAATAATTAATTTTAGCATGACATGGTTGAGCAGTGTTTCCTTTTGTGTGGTTTGCCTCCTCTATCTTTAAATAAAATATGTCCGGTAAAACTTCTTTGTTATGACTTGACAAAAAAAATTCCCCACTAATTTAAAAAAAAAAAAGAAATTGTGTATTTAAAAATATTTTACATGTAAAAGCAATTAAGCTGTTTGTATAAGGGGAAAGGTAGGTGCATGGCATTAATGATCAAAAAGAACAGATTATATTGTTGATGATGGCAGAAGAAAGGTGTTTCTGCCATATATTACATTCAGAGTATGTTTCAGAGTTTCAGAAGTCAGAGGCAGAAGAGAAGAAATGTATGTTTTTTTTAGTACTAAACCCTCTGTCTGTGCATAGCCAAACATATATAATGAAAAATGTTTCTGGTCACCAGTTTGGAGAAGACAAGAGATCCTATTGTGATCAGGAAAAGAAAAGTAGGATAAGGATTTGTAGGTTCTCATCTACCTACCTGGGTGTATTCAAGGGAAAAAGTTCTGGGCAGACAAGGGAACACAACACGTAATAGTTGGCGGGGAACAAGGAACGTAGTTGAGGGTCAGGCCAAGTCAATACCACATAGGGTTGCCATCTGTCCGATTTTGACCCGTTTTTTTTTTTCTGAAAGGCTGTCTGGGATCAAAACTCCAAATTAAGAAAACCAGGCAGGATTCCCTACCAGGCAGGATTAACTATGACTGCCATATGAATGAGTTGTCAATAAATGGCATAGGTCAGTAGCAAAGAATTGGATATCAGGGTCAGGCTAAGTTCAAAGAACAGAGATCAGAACATAAAAGCACCCAGGAACTATTAGTAGTATAGAACCACATTGGGCAGTGAGTATTTGGTCAATAGCCCTTTAATTAATTAATTTTTCCTGCCAGTGTGCTTCAGTAAAATGACTCTAGCGTCAATCCCATGTCAAACCCAGAAGTGGCAGAGCGGCACTGACCTTCCCCGCATCCCTGCTACCCACTAGACCTAGGTACTCTCACAGGAAGATAGCTAAAACAAAAGTATGCCCATTGCCTATATCTGGAACACCTTATAATGTCCTGCATGGTCTACCTTGGTAGATGAGAGTACTTAGTGCTCTCTTTTGCCACAGCTCTCCCATCCATCACTTATATATCAAAGCCATGACAAGTGTAGCTTTGATTCCCACATTACCCCTCATCCCTCCTCACACCCCTACCTAATAACTGAACACTAGACACAAAAATTTAACCATAATAATATGAACAACCATTACTTATTGTAACAGAATCGTTTGTACCACAAACCTTAACAGTAATAAAATAATGCAACATATTCTCCAAGAGAACTTTCCTGTATCCTCCAAGAGGACTTCTCCGCACCTGGGCCTGAACTTACCTAATCACCTGACCAAATGTCCATTTAAATTACCTTGGGGAGTCAACCAACACAGATGGCAAGTAACTTCTGCAGGATTGAGGCTGTTGCTGCGCTCTAAGTCTTCTTGACCATTTAGAGATAAATTGATAAGCTGTCTTCTGAGCCCACCCCTACATCCCTAGGCCAATCACATTGCAGGGAAATGGGGGCTTGCCCTCCTAGCACTGTTAAGCTCTGCTTCCCCACACACCAGGCCCTTGGGCTTCCAGTAGATGTGTTCCATACTGCATGAAAGTTATAGCTATAGAACTACAATGGGAGCAAGAACAGGCCATACATTGTTTAAAACACATTAAGCCAAAATGACTCTGCTTTTCCTTTAAAATTGAGCCATGTTTCAGTATCATAAGAATCAACATTGTGATTAGTTTAAGTTAATCTGCCAAACACAACCTCCACCCAAAACTATAAAAGCACTGGCATGAGCTCATTATTTAATATCCTAGCAGCACACAGAAGAGCGTACACCAATGTTTATTAAAGGAGAACAAAGTTTTGGTGCTCAGAGAGGAGCTTGTATTTGCTGTAAAGACAGGTTGCTGATAAAGCAGAATTGGACAAAATATCAAAACTTCTGGTTTTGTACTTCATGTTTGCTGCTTTTCTGTTAAGAAAAAAAATATCTCAAGTTGTTATTAACATCCAACACCCACCTTCCCTTTCTGGTCTTGACATTGTGTAATAATAGATAATGTTGACTTAGGTTCCCCACTGGTTAGAAACACTATACTGCAGTTAAAGGTAACATTCTCAAGCTATGACAAAATGTATTTTACTTGGACAGAACACTCGCTCTAGGGCTGTGCTCAGAACGTTGATTACGGTCTTACAGTTCTCGCTTTCTAGATGTGGGAGGAATTTGTTGGGACAGTGAAGAATTAGTATGTGGTGTATTAAGGTTTCTCTGGTCTGAAATGCTCTGGCTTCATCCCAAATTCTTGTGCAGAGGTAGCCTGGAACAGAAGCAGATATATTTGTATTTGTACTTGCTGGATAGCAGTCAGTGGTCATAGGATGTTTCCAGAAAGGGACAAGATTTGGAAAGGATAGGTTTTTGAGTGGATATACATAGGCAGATTGGGTACAGAAAACATAACCCTGTTGTGAATTTTTTGAAAATGAGATAGTTGTATATTGTGTGAGTGATGTAGGCAACAACCAACATGGGTGTATGAACTTTCTTCTTTAAAATTCTGTTAGATGCAGAGGGTGCTTTACATATTCCAAATAAAGAGCTCACCTAGACCAAATCTCCATACCAAGTCTATACTTGTGCTTCCACATGACCCACGCCTCCAAAACAAACAAAAAACATCAACATTTGTATAATTTTCACTGAGACTTTGGCCTTCTTATTAAAATCCATTTAAAAACAATTGTATATGAAAACATGCACTTAATCCTCACGTTTCATTGCCTTACTTCTTCAGAGGCTAGGTATCACCAGGTGCTCTAATCATTTTATAACCATCATTTTCAAACCATTTTAAAATGGTTAGAGCACTTGGTGATGCCATACTGGCTTCTGCAGATGTGGTTTGAGGATATGAAATGCATTAAGCATTTGTATCAACTTCGTGTTTTCATTTACAATTGTTTTTAAATGGGTCAAATAAAATCAGATTTTAGCAAGAAGGTCAAAGTCTCTTGGTGCTCCATGAAAATTCCACACAAATTAGAATTTTGGGGGGAACTCAGTCACGGCTATTGAAGAGAAAATTAAAATGATAAAATAACTTGAAGGTTTGAAATACACCTTCCTTTGACTTATATAGAAGCTTATACAAATATAAATCAATGGAGGGCACTTCAAATGTAGTAAAAGTAAAGAATATCTCTTAACTCAGAAATTACTTTTAAATGGATATGAGGTGCAATCAACCCTGGGAAACCCCCGCAGTTACCGTAGTTACTCAACTAACTGTTTAACTTAGCAGGTTTTAGCTGCCGCAAACATCTGATTTTTTAAAAAAAATATGAATTGCCATATATTTAGGTTGGGAAAATTCTAATTAATAAATATGTGAATTTGCAATTTAAAAAAAAAAACAGTTCAATAAGTTGTACTTGAAACATTCAGTAAAATAGAACTTGAAATAAGATTATGTTTTACTTTGGTCATTTGCCAAAACTGGGACTGTCCCTCTGAAATAGGGACAGGAAGAGGTGTGAAGGGATATATAGAAGCCTATTTTGAGACCCTTGACATGACCCACAACTTACAGACCTACTGACTCATCAACCTGATCCCCCCAACCTCAGTTCATATTTACTACTTGCAAGCTGCCCAATACCTCCATATCTTGCTGGTATCTGCTAATACCCAACCCACTAGAGTATGAATTTTTTAGTTTGGTGCACAAGGCTTGGTACACAAGACTTCTACAGCATTATATGTGCACACCAAAAGAGACAAATTTGAATTTCACAATTTGCTGAATCTGAATATCTCTTCAGCACTATGCACAGTTATAGTATTTCATGAATAAATATATGCAGACTCCTATGAACCTGTGGTAGAGAGACATAATTCAATCCATCTGAGCTTGCTATTAAGGCACTAAAGGGTGACTGCCACCTTCTTGTCCAATTAGCTATATTAAAAAAATGAAAAAGGTTTTTTTCAGCTTTGCAGATGCAAATCCTGCCTAATTAGCTCATTAATATACATGCAGGTGAGTTCTGTTACCTGCATACATAATTAGCCTACTAATTAACAGCCTGACCTACTACTCACGGCATGCTCCAAGCAGTGATGTGACAATGATCCCCTCAACCCTAATCCTCTTGTCTGACAGGGTTATAATTCAATGCATGAATATATATACACACACAAACACACAAAAATATACATAAACATATACATATACATACATGGTATGTTATATACATGCAACACATTTTCAAAAAGGGTTATAACAGTCATTTTGGTTTGTAATGTACAGCACATGCAAAATGCTCATTTCTGTGTAATACACACACAAATGAAAACTGTAACTTGTGTTGTTATGGTGTATTCACTTTATTGAAGAATAACAACCAGGTTCCTCTTTGTCACACAGCCCCACCCCTGAAAGTACCAATTGAGAGTTAGCCTAAATTTATCTTACCCTACTGGAAATATTGCAATTGCTAAATTCTGCAGCTCAGCCTTTGTTCTGTACTATTGAGACAAAAATATGAGGAAACTATGATTATACCTGCGGTAATCAAATGCATTAGGTGCGGTGAAGCATTCGTTATTTCTGTCTATGGAAATCCAATGCCAAAGCACCTGAGCCATGCTACAAAGGTTTCTAACAGCCACCTTATGTTAGAGAATAATACTGGCCACTCAAAGGCAAGGTTACCAGATCATGTGGAGAGACATAGTACCAATGCACCTCTCACTCCTGTTTTATTTGTTTTCGTAATGGCACCAGATGTTAACTGACCAGATCAGAAAAGGAGGGAAGAAATCATTGATATCTGGTTGTTGAATTTCAATTGAAATACTGGAGAATGGAATTTCACTTTTTTGTCAAACACATAACTCCTTTTGATTCCCCAACATGTTCTGTATTATGAAAAGGCCACCTCTCATTGGATTTATTTTAATCAAATAAAGCAATTGCATTTAATTAATTTTTTGGCAGACATAAGGTGTAGAGATCTAAATGGAGATCCCTTATCTGGAAAACCACAGGTACCAAGCATTCTACATAATAGGTCCATGCCTGCAGTAGAAAATTATTACTGTACCACTTTATTCATAGTTACATAGTTAAATTGGGTTGAAAAAAGACAGAGTCCATCAAGTTCAACC
>CM044447.1:63348105-63392926 GCA_024363595.1 Xenopus borealis
TTTTAGCGCTGATGTCTGTGTGGTCTTTTAACTGTGGTGTGGAGTGGGAAGGATCCAGTGTGGGGCCTGGGTGGGCAGGGCCCAGGGGCCCCCAACAATTTGGTTGTACAGGGCCCCGTGATTTCTAATTGGGTCCCTGATGGTATCTCTATGTACAGACCATGATAACACCTGGCCAAGTGCCCATTGTCCCTGAATTTTGTAACTTGTTTACAACTGTGGAAGGTATTTTTTGAAAACCGTATAGTGCAAAAGTGAGCCCTATACGTTACACCAACCATAAGCAGCCGTGCACTACTTCTGAATGATGAGATTAGATCAGGAAAAGGTTCTCATAGGCCAACAATACTCATTTATTTAAGCCACTCTAAGCAACTCTCAGCTTCTATACTATTAAAATGCAGGAGGAAGTCATGGCCCTTCTATGGGAATCACCATAGCATCAAATACTCATTATCTTATAATATAATTACAAACTGCTACCTATCTTTTTTAATATTTGGATCAGTAAAAGTTTCTCACAGGCTGAAGATACCATTTCTTCACACTTTTCTGAGTACTGAAGTTAAAAAATACAGGAACTCCATGTTATGCTGATTCTATAGGAATTTTTTCATAAAAAACAAATATTTGAAAGGTACATTATCAGGCAAATAATTTGTTGGCTTCAATACAATGTCCATGTGTTTGGGCCCGTGGAAAGGAAGCAGCAGTACTGGGGCAGGGTCTGTTATGGATATTCAAACTTTCTCTGGAAAGCCCTATGTAACATACTGGTTGAAAATATTGGATAATAAAAATACAGTTTCCAAGCAAACTTCAGATGTATTTGTTATAGGGGTTGCTACTGGTATGTTGATAAAATAACACTATTTTAGGCAGGTGATGTCATTCTTCAATTCTTTCCTACCACATTTGGTTTCTATAGCAGCTATAGAAGAAAACAGCACAAATTATTTGCCATTAGAAGCGGATTTGTTATGAAGCCGAGTTGTACAGCCCCAGTGAAATCACTTCCTGCGTTTATTATATGGTCTCAAATTGGTCACTGTCATTGACTGTTTTATGAACTATGTGTTAACTCACAGGGTAATGGGGAAGCCAGCAGCAAGTTGCTAAGCAGTGCAGAGAAGGGCCCTGTAACACCACGTTTAATTGGTTTAATAGAACTGTTTCGGAACTGATCGCCTTCCCCACCCAAGGCTTATTTAAAACATTCATGTCATAATTTTCCAATGAAATCCCCTTGCCATGAGTCACATTTGAAAAGATTCCAAAGAGAGAGAGAGAGAGAGAGAGAGAGAGAGCGAAGAATAATTAAACCATTTGCTGAAATTGATGTAATGGTATTTTAAAGGGTCCTTTAACAGGCATAGACCATGTTCTGGCAGTTAAAATTACCCCAATATCGGTTTACAGTATTGACCACCATTGGAGCGTACCTCTTGAGGCTTAACAGGTTACTTGTATTCGGATTTTTAATTTCATATAGTGACGTCTGATATTGAGAATGTGGTTTGGAAGACTCTGGGAAATATAGTTCCTGCAATAAGTTTTCAACCACAAAGGTAAGAGGGTTTTTTTTTCACCTATTTTACAGCTGCAGACTCAGTGCTGATCCTGGTACAGCTGTGGGGTTTAAGACAGGGGCATTTTGTTGTGGGGGCTAAATTAAAAAAATGTGTATGAAATCGCAATAGAAATGAATGCACTGAATATTCCATTTATAAAACAAGTGACATGTTATGGAAATGTAGGGAAATCCCACTGAGTCACTGTTTTTGCTTGGCTAGTTATTCCACATTATAATCCATTCTTTCTCTGATACACGTGTATACACATTCTTATGTATGTATAATTTATATATGTAAATAATATATAAGAATGGACTAGATCAAATAGGTCATAATGTTTGTAAAGTGTTATGTGAACGTATAAAAATGAACTCAAACCCCCACAGCCTGTTCATTTGTAGGTGTTATTGCTAGTGCAATTTGCAATGCAAACCAGTGTTTTTTTAATTCATCGTTTATTTCCTAAAATGTCAGTGTAATTGCTGCAGAAAGAGGGAGTTTTGTCCAACACTATTGCTGCAGATACATTAAATGGTGCAACAGTTACCCTTGCATTTTGATATGATTTGGATGCACTAATGCTGAAAAATCATTGCATCAATTCCAAATTATGTCTGTGCCCAGTTCATAAGATACTAGTACACTGTGGTTTCCTCTGGGTTTATGGGTGCATTTGCACATAATTTGAAACAGGAGGTGTGATGGATATACCCAGCATCAGAGTAGAGGGTCTGAGGCCCACAGTACCCCCTGCCTCCACCTCAACCCCCCTCCAAGCCCCTTGCCCAGCCGCAACCCGACATTTTCCCCCTTGCCTACCTGGTTTTTAGTTGAGGCTGTGATTGAGGCTGGGGGAGATAAAGAGGCAGCGTGGGGTCTCAGAAGGGTGTGGGTCTGGGGCCCACTGGGTTTTTACTTGGTGCCCCACCACCCAAAGGGCAACTCTGCAGAAGTGCAAGGAATGGCTTTGGCCACAGTACTTTGAATAGTGCCAATTAATGCAGGAAGTGTCCATTTTAGCAGGTCTGTAAATGACCCCATGGAATTATGTGGATACATTTGAAAGTCAAAGTATTTTTATAATCTGAGCAATAATGTCATACACAAGTTGGGCCTCATGGTACTCAAACCAAGCTCACAATTCACTACCGCAATTGAATTTAAATCATAAATAGGGGAATGTAATATACGTAATGCAAAAACTATTCGCACTGCGAAAAGTTAAGCCTTTGCACGAACAAATTTTGTTTTGCGTGAATGCAATATACCTTTTGCGAACCCAGAAAGTGTTTAGTGACCACTTCCACCAGCGTAAGGCCGTTTGCAAATGTTATACCTTGTGTTAATGCGCTGTCAATGTAATAAAACTTCTTACTGAAAAAGTCGCAATGTTTACGACACATTCAAGCGCTTCTTAAGAGTACGCAATTATAATCCGCAATGCGCAATAACGATTCGCAATGCAAGAGCCGTTTAAGGAACAATATTGCGAGATGTGGATTTTAACTCTTATTGGTGCGCAATGTTTTCCTCTTTGAGACTTTAGATACATTCCCCCTATAGTAAACGTTTTAAAAAGTGTTTAACAACCCCCTACTATGAAAATCATTATTAGCTCACATGGGCAGAAGTAATTATAAAGACTCTGCAAAGTGCTGTAAGTGTTGTATCTCTCTCTCTATCCCTCTACCTCTTTGAATGTCTGTCACTGTAGTTCTGATTTTCTCTATCATATATTAGCTCTCTGCAGCACTTCTCCATCCATTTATCCATAGCAGTGAATGCTTCACAGTTACTTATTTTATATGTTTCTGTATTAATATCTGTGCTGTGATACCTATCTATAGCAAATTATTGTATTGTTGGGAATGTCATTTGTTAGTCATCTGATGCTACAGTAACGTGACTGCTGGCATGACATAAAACCTTGCCATGTAACTGTTGCACTGGTAAACAGGTCTCCCTTTTGATCTGCCACATTGATGGGCCTTCACACTTGAACGGGCCTGAGGTGCGTTAGTGCAAATCCAGATTGTTTTCGTTAGCATAATCAGTGAACTCACTGTTCTACCTGGATGTCTGGGAATATTGCCAGAAGATTTCTCAACATTTCAATCAGAGGCAGAGTCTATAAAGCTGTCAGATTCCTTGTAGGTCAATTTACGCTTACAATGGCTCGAGCGTTGTGTTCATTTAGAGAAAGAATCAGCACGTGTCTGTTGCAGTCATATTTCATATTCCGCTCTAAAGATTGAGCATTACTATGAAATCTCAGAATCGTTTCAGGATATTTTATGACTTCGAGACTAGAGGGAAAAAAAAGCAAGAGCGTTAAAACATTTTCATTTATGCTCGCAAATGCGTTTAAGAAGGCTTCGCTTCCCCCTGCAAGATTTGTGCATGACTTATTACAAACAAGCTTTCACTTGATATCCTTATTGAAAATGTATTTATGGACCATTAAGAGCTTAAATATTTCATACTGATAGATACAAGTTAGAAAAAAGGGGGTCATATTAATGCAAAGAAGAAATGTTGCTATGTTTCGGGAACTTTCAATAGGTAACACCTGTAGTGCTTCATGTGCAGGCATGGGGAGTTCAGACTTGTTAGCGAATTATTTCATAAAAGAAACAAAAACTGATAAAAATTATCAAACAAGAAGAAATCTTTTACTCTGAGTATGTAGTTACAAATGTCCTTGGTTGGTAAAGTTACTAGTTATCCAAATGGGGGGCACCTTTGGCTTTTCTTAAAGTTCTTGGGTTTACAATTGGATCACAGTCATGCAATTAAAGTATGGCTTTGTGTATTTCTTGCAGGTACTGCTGTAGTTTTCCGGCAAAGCAATTTTCTGCCTGACAGATCAAAATCTTAGCTTATAACTTGGGAAAGGCAATGATTTTGGTTCCATACATGGAGTGAGTAATTGGTCTGAAGATACCATGCATGGCCTCCTTTACACCTGCTAGTTGCATCACATACAGCTTCACCCTGAAACATTGACATCAATGGAGATGATTTGCTATTAAAAGTCCAAATGTCCTTGTGTTCCATTGCTCCTGTATCTCCAATATCTGGTCTTGGTCTAGTTACCCATAGCAACCAAACAGCTGTTGCTTTCAAACAGCTCGCTTGAGTAGTTCTGCATCTAGGTTCAATTATTTCTTATTTAGGCCTTATTTATAAGATCCTTGCAGAAAGTCACACTTGATAAAGGGCACCCACCCGAAACATGTTGTGTCCAATAAAGAACACTTAACAGCAAGTTCTGCTCTGACTGCTTTCTCTCAGTAATCTGATTAATTTGAGAAAGTCCACTGGATTGCTGTGCCCCTAGCCTTTTGAACAGTTGGCAGATTTCGTCATGAAATGCAAAAAATCATATTTCAGCACCAAAATCTGCCTGCACCCAACTGGAAACAATGCTTATGGGTACAGGCAGACCAGTAGCAGAAGTGCAGAAGGATCGCCGGAACCACCATCGTCTGGCCTTGGCCTAAAGGTAAGGTGGTCCTTTATTATGGAGTCAAATAACAAAGTAAATAGCCCATAACTTATTAATAATATACTGTACATTATATTACAAGTATTTAGACATAAGAATTGTATATCATAGCAGAATTAACAATGAGTACCAAAACTGAAAACACAATAAAACCTTTCCTCTGTTGTTAGTTCATTAAGTCCACTGCTATGTCTGTTGGTGGACATGAGCTGGGGCCCTACAGGGTCTGTTTTACATCTGAGAACCCCAGGACTCAAAGGTGTTGATGTTTAAACCTAAAGATATTTCTTATTTTGTTTTTATCATTTGTGTAAAATTAATTTAGAATTGTTAAAAATTGTCTTACAAACTCTTCAGTACAAATAAAACATGAAATTACATTTTTTTTTAAATTATTAATTTTTTTCCCCAGGTTAAATTACCACAGAGAATCTCTACTAAGATGTTAGAATTATTTTTGTGTTCATATTTAAACTCTCTCAATATTGCTTCATGTGTGAATAAATAACCTCACAAATGCAATCATTTTTGCCACAAATATAAAGAAACATTTTTCCGAGCCTCGTAATTAACATGCTGCACAAGGAGCAGTCTGCATTTGGCGCAGGTATCTGAAAAGTAGCTGAGGATGACTCTTTTTCCAGTGTGAGTCCGTAGTTCATTACCATCCCTGGAGGGAAGATGAAAAAAAAAAACCTTAAAGAATAAAAAGATGAAAAGAGGATCTGTTGCAAGAGTAAGGTTAAAAGCTTTCTGCGGCAGGGAATCCTGACACATTAGGACACCCTCCTGGGAAAAATAAAAGGGATTCCAGGTAGTCTTTTAACATTTCAGCAAAAGCAGAATGAGGTGGTTTGGTATATTTCACATACAAGCAGTTAGCCCTCTTTTGTAAGGAACCAACATTAAGCACTAACTAGGATGTTAGAAAATACAACATCGTTTCTGCAACTGAAAATTCATTGTTAAATATAGGTTACTGTATATTTTTCATATCTGCTCCACGATTCAACCTTTTTCGTTTGGAAAGCAGAAATGCATGTTCAATAAAATAACAGAACTTTGTATAAACTGCTGCAGCTTCATCAGTTACAAAAGGGCTGACAGAGCATTGTACTGCAATCCGGAATATAATGTTGCTCTTACCGAAGTCAAATAAATGAGAAAAAGGGGAAAAAAAAAGTTTTTGATTTATAATGTGTTAGTTCATTTGGCAGACGTTACAATGTACCTCAAACAGGTAAACCATTCTGAAAATAGAGCCCACGCCATCAAGCTAAAATGTTATTCTTGGCAGCAGTCCGTGCTTAGCAGGAATTCATTTTTATGCTACACTTCACAGTTGCCCTTTCAAGTATAAAGTCAGGCAATAAATTAATTGATTAACTCACTATGGTACAATCAAAAAGGTTCAATAGATATGACGGACACCGCCATGAGTGATTTAATTAGGCTTCTGGAAGTCGAAGGATTTAACCAGAGGGTTATCATTTAGCCTCTTTGCAGCCAAAAGGGTTCATGCAATAGTTAAGTGTCATTTTGTTTTATTTTACAATTTTATTGTTTTTTTTTTTTTTTTAAATTAATTCAACATTAATTGAAATCACCCTAATGCACAAAACAGAAAAATAACATTCTACATTGAGTTTAAAACTGATCACATCCCTACCTTTAATAATTTAATACAGGTATGGGATCAAGTATCTGAAAACCCCTAATCCAGAAGACTCCAATATATTAGGGCTCATTTTAGTACGTCTGACACCTCAGTTGTGGTATTTTAACATTCTTTGTGGTCTGTTGTGCAAATAATTCCATTCATTTTAGAACTTGCGTTAAAGGTCACTCTTTGCACTTACATACTCGTTATGCAGAATGCATGGGACCCAGGGTTTTCTGGATAAGGGATCTTTCTGTAATATGGATCTCTATAGTTTTTCTATAAAAGAATCATTTAAGGATTGATTAAACCCAATGGGATTGTTCTGTATCCAATAAGGATTAATTATATCTTAAATGGAATCTAGTAAAAGGTACTATTTTATTATTACAGGGGAAAAAGTAAATCATTTTTAAAAATGTTAATTATTTTATTAAAATGGAGTCTACAGGAGCTTTCTGGATAATGTGTTTCCAGATAATGGATCCCATACCCACTGGATTTTTCATGCTTGTTTTGCTCTCCAACTTTTTAAATTTAAATGTGGCTCAGGAGCAAAAAAGGTTGGGTACCCTTGCTCTATAGAGTTGAAATATTCCTCCCCACAGCTTTCTTTTTTAAGCTCGGTTGTACCTATTGATGGAGGGGAATTCCCAAAGCTACCTCCATACCAGTCAATGATTTTAGGGTTGCCACTGCCTCCTGCAGCTGTGCCCAAATAATAGCGTGCATATGTAACTTGCCAACTAATAGAAATGACACCACATGAGCTTCAGAAATATTGAGATCTGTGACATCCATTTTACAATGACATACAAAGAAATGCACAACAGTAAAACAACAAAGCTGTAAAAAAAATGTTTAAAATATGGTGATTGTGACAGAAAATAGCACCTTGCATGTTTTGGTATGGTAAGTAAATGAACCCTCTGGCGTTCCATTTCCATTTCCTATAGAGTCATAGATAATAGTGCTCAGATATTTTACATATTGTATTATTCTCTGCTCCAGAGGTACCATTCACACATGCTTGGGTCAGAACCCAATCATATGCATAAATAAATAAATATCATACAGAAATTTCAAACCCACAACCCCAGAGCTACCCACAGTGCCATCACGAGCGAAAACTCCTTGCACGTCAAAGACACGGTTCAGTATATGATTGTTGTAGTGACCTTTAAGTGGTTGTTAATTTTGAACATTCTAATCCACACTACCTTACATCTCAGAGGAAACCCTATTACAAATTAATCCTGTGCAGATCCATCTAACGGCGAACGGGTTAAACTATTTGAGAGGCTGCAAAGGACTGCTTGGTGCTGAACTCCAAATGTGTTTTCAGTCCTGACAGAGGGATTATAGGAAACAGATGACTTACGCTTCTAATTTGTGGCCTTAAATTGCAAACAGAATTTCAGGAGTCGAGCAGAGTAATAAATGGCAGCAGAGAAAGCCACACACAGCCAAATCAGTATGTGGTGGTTGTAGGTTAAACTAAATGGGAAGAGACAGGTTATGATGGTTTAGTGTATTACAGAGAAGAAAGTCTTAAATTACTAGTGCTGAGAGGTATTGCACCACCGTGCACAGAACGGCATTGTGCTGTCTATAGATATTGCTGGCAGGACAATAAAAAGCAGGTATTACTCCGAAAGTGTTGCTAGACATATCTTTCCTTTATTTGAAAAGGGAGATGTTTTATGTGTCGTATTATTTTTGGCATTAACAGTGCCAAGACTGAGTGACGTTTATAAGACCGTACCTAACAAATGTGCTCTCAGAAATTCAGATACAATATTTAGGGACCTTTGGAATCTCTTTAAGCTAGAAAAATAAAGGTTTCCCTTTTGGCAATTACGCTAGATTTGGAAGCCCTTAATACAATAAATCTGTTAATGCGGTTTTGTTGAAAGGAAAATATGTAGGTTTATCTTCCACTTTCAATTTCTTCCTCAACTGGACATTCATCGTATGTTCTGTTTGTAGAATCATTCCTTCCATGCATATTTCCATTCATACCAGTGAGTGGGAGTTGCCTTACTGCTTGTCATGGCCATGTAAGTTTTTCAATTTCCCATTTTCAAGCTATGAGATGATTTCCTTTATTTTCAGCCCCTTTTCATGATCTTGGATTGTTTTGTTTTTCAGTTTGAGGGTACTAGATGAATCATTTTCTCTGTCTAGTTTGACCAATGTCATTGCTTGTTTTTCTTTGTATGTATTTTGTTGAGTGCAACTAATCTTGAAGTAATCTGAGATGGACTATCCTGTAACAAGTCAAAAAAAGTTATTTTTTGCAAGCCAAATGCTAGCAAGCCAGAAACTATCTTCTGTATACTTGATGATTCACCATCAGATTTTTTATATCTTTCCATTGCTGTGGCCCCCTTTAATTTCAGATTATGCTCTCTTTTATTTTTTTATATTCAGCCTCCTTCAACTCTTTTTTGCTATTCCCCATTGTACATGGTGCTAGTAGTGTATAAAAATAAAATGCATTGACAGAGGCCCTTCCTATATGTACCCTGGCTGGGAAGTAACCCCAGGAATAGACCAAGCATGTCAAAATGGTAATTTCACTGTAGTATACAAACCTCTCTTTTCTATTTTGCACTCCTTCTGTGATTTTCAATCAAATTAGGCATTTGAAGTTAACCTACATCTTACAATTCATAAGAATTTTCTGTTGTTTATCATTTCAATAACCAGTATTAAATCCAAATGAAAGATGTAGAATTCAAAGATTATATCTTTAAACTGTAATTTCTCATACCAAATCTTGTAAAAAAAAATGTTTTATTAAACCCTTGAACATGTGTAACCACCAGAGAATGTATTTGGCTAATACTGGTTCTTGTTTCAACCCACTTTTTAATTCCACTTTTAAGTGACTAGACTGCATCCAAAGTGAGAGTTTTAGAGTTGAATCTTCCATGCTACCTGTCCCAATACATTAAGGGAATAGAACACATGCCACATAGATGAGGAAACCATAGAAGAGGGTGTTGAGTAGAATAAGAGGGCTTGCTGGCCCTAATGACATGTAAACATGCCATCTCTCTTCCCCTGCATTCAGGTTAGAGGGATTTGCTTATGCAGTAAACTGTATTTTAGGTTAAAAAATGGAAAGCATGAAAAGACTCTTATATGATAAGTAGGAAAAGAACCAGGAAGAGAAAAAAATCAAATACTAACAAGACACAAACAGAAGGCAATTTAGAGAGAAAGGAAACAGGAAATGGATCATGATGAAGAAAGAAAATGAAAAACAATGACGGTGAAGACAGAAATGTAAGACAAGAAAAATAGAGACTTAGAAGAAAAGATGGACACACCATAAGAAAATGGGCAACATTTCTTATATAGGGTGATCTTGTATTAAAAATAGAGTAGATTTAGGTAGGTTTAATATGTCAGATGATTAGTGATGAGCAAATCTGCCCCATTTCATCAAAAAATTTGTGAAACTTTTTTGTAGAACACTATATTAGAGTCAATGGGTGAATTTTTGCTGCAATTTTGTAACAAAATCTGCTAATGGCGATATACTGAATTTCTCTGCAAATCCATGCATGGTGAAAAAATTAGCTCATCACTAAATATGATACATTTCTTAGTTTTGGCCTTAAATCAAATCAAGAGTTTAGGCTTTTACAAGTTGCTCCTTTATTTTTAGTGGTACTCATCCCAAACATCTAATCTTATTGAATTTGTATCTAGGTATTCAACACTGTAGAATCATAAACAAATGGGTGATGTGAGTAACTGGACACAACTACAATTCAATCATTGTAGATGGCGTTAAGGGTAGAGAAGAAAGGGCATTTGAGTTGGCACACCAGCTGAACTGCTACACTGATGAGCATGTTTATTAAAACATATTGTGAATCGTCAATTTGATTATTGTAAATTCGCAATTTCGAACTAAAATTTTTGAGTTATATCAATAAATATTGACCAAAATTCATATTTAAAAACTGTGATTTACATGGTGGATTTTTTAATGGAGGATTTTTTTTATGAATCAATGCAAGTTTTTCTGATTCAAGTTTTTTACAACTATGCTAGCAGCTGAGAAATCTCCATCATGTTTATTCCTGTTTTTTTACATATGTTTTGGAAGAAAAACCCTCAAATTGCAAAATTAGTAAATCACCTTCCCTGCATCTCACCAATTTCCAGCATCCCCCCCAAATTTCATGAATTTACAAGAGTGTATCTCAGTCTATAAAACGAAGCATTAACTTGGTTTGTGTTTTCGTGTGTGTGTGTATATTCAATGATGGGGGGGGGGTACCATTGTATTTTAAATTATCTTGCAAATGAGCCTTAACTGCATGCACAGCAAGCTCATTGCATTAAAATATACCTCATTCGTTTGCAGATGGGATGCATTTAAAACATTAATGATTCTTACAAGCTGTTGTCTTATTCATGTTAAAAAGAACAGGAAAAAAAATCCTTTCAAACACTTTTCTAAAGCTAGCAAAAAAAAAACGAATGCGTGTGCCCAGTGTCCTATTGAAATGTGCAATTAATGCACCTTAACCGTCCTATGATAAAAGCAACTGTTGTTCCCCTAAAAATGGTCAGTGCTATTTGAGAACATTAAGGGACATCTTCTTTGGAAGCATGCTATTAAGGAATCAAGCTAAGCGCAACTATTTCATTTTTTTAATAGTCGCCAAACTGTTATTGTCTTAAGGATACCTATTGATTATCGTTATGAAAAAAACAAGAAAAGCCTGCCTAAATAACACTTTGATTAGTTGCTCACAATGAGGATGCCTGTTAGAGTCGCTTTATATTCCCTCCTGCTCTGATCTTGCTTCTCGTTTCTTTATATGTGTGATGATTTTAGAAAAATCACCTGGTGAGAGAGCAAAATAAATCTTAGTTGAAAGCTTTTGTCTGCGGCTCTGTCTTCATTTTTCCTATTTCCATGTCCTTAAAATGCTCAATTATTGGCCGCTTCGGAGAGGAATAATAAAAGATATATTGGACCTAAACCTTTTTTGTTTTTGTCACTTAAAGGACATTTGTTTTGGTGTTTTTGTTGTTTACACCCCATCAACACAGTTCTCCTAATTAAATCTGATGTATCTGGCTGTAGAAGAAAAAAATCAAGGCTTGTTCATATTTATTTTAGATTTCATTTAAGGAGGTTTGATTACTTTGTGGAGTAGAATCAAGTGTTCTAAATCAAATTGCAGAGGCTTTGTAACCATGCAGTATTAAAACAAAACAATTTTAAATAATAATTAAATATATATATTTAAAAGGCTATATATGCACTGAAAATATAAACTTTGAATGAATTGCACCAAATCCCAGTGTTGCTGGTCTTCTTGAATGCTATATATATATATATATATATATATATATATATATATATATATATATATATATATATATATATATATATATATATACATATATATATATATATATATATGTATATATATATATATATATATATTTATATATATATATAGTGAATATATATTTAATTATATATAATAATATAAATAGTGAATATATATATATATATTATATATATGTATGATACAAATACACAGGTTTGCCAAGAACCTGATCAATATTATGCAACTTTTCTAGCAATTAGATAGACTAATTTTTCACACAAGCCTTGAAGAGTGTGGTTTCCTTTGAACTGTATATGAATTTTTAATCCTTCAGAACCCAGACATCTATCTATTTGTCTGTCTGTCTGTCTGTCTATCATCTACTGATCACATTATCTCCACCAAATTCTCCCATTAACACTGTAAAAGTCTCTACAAGTGAAATGGAAGAAAATATATTTTTAAAGCATTTTGCAGTACTTTTTTAAACCTTTGATATATATCTTCTATAAATTTTGGTGCCCTAGGCCTGGGCCTTTGTGGCCACACCACAAATCTGTGTCTGAGTGTAGGAACATAAGCCATGGTGTGCATGGTCCAGCAACTCATACCAACCATATCATTATTAGTATTAACCAGACTTATGCCTTTAGAATGAAAATAAGAATGTGGTTAGCCCCTATGATTTATTGGACTACACAGTCCTTGCCCTCAGAAGCCACATTCCAATATCTTGCCCTAATAATATTTAAAATGATCAAAATAGTCTGCAAATTTGTTTGGATGGCTGTGAATTACAGGCTGCATCTGTGCTATTAAATCAGTGGTTCTGGATTCATAGTTGGTGTAAGTCTGAAAGCAGAAACTGAGAAAAAAGCACAGGTGCACGCATGGACACAAGAGGACTCTGGAGCTAGTACTAGACTATAATTGGTTGCTTTAATAGCTGAAACTGACTTGCATGAAGTGAATCAGAAGGTAATACCATTACTGATGCCAGGCACCAGTCTTACAAAAACACAGGGGAAATAAGGGTTCTCCACCACTTGCACAAAAACTGGAACGTGAATAAGTTGAGATGGCTGCAAAATTTATTCTGCACCTGCATTGTGTTGTTTTTGTAAATATTCCTTCAGATGTATATTTAATTCCTACTAGGTTGCAACTAATGCTGACTATTTACAGGAATTAATGTTTTTTTCAATAGACCTTGCTTTCCTTACTTAGATTCCCTTTTGAAGACATGGCTAGTAAAGGGATAAGCTTTCTGTCAAAAGTTGTGTAAACACTATCTAAAATAGTAGAAATAAAAACATTTGTTTATACAAATGCACACTGACTTAAAGGAAACCTTGGTAGTATATCCTTGCTGGTAGTCTGGCCCAGTTCCCAAAATATTCCCACAATGTAATGCACCCCTCTCATGCCTTATTCTATTGGGAAGTGAAGGATTCTGGTATTTGATGTCCCTACTAGTGTATAGAATCTGTACATTACAGGCCATGGAAAACAGGGTAACTTCAAGTCCCAGAATCCATCACTTCACAAGAGAACAAGGTGAAGGAGGAGCTGCTTTTCACTGCAAACATATGGAGGGTGCAGAACTGGTACCGGTGAGCATCATGGTTTCCTTTCAATCTGTGAATCAGGTATGTAAGTGTAAAAAAAAGGTATTTATATTATTTTTGGAAGTTCATGAGGGTAAATTTACTAGCCGGTGAAAATTCACCAGTGATGGCTTCCCACCCATCACAACACTTTGCCAGGAGAAAATTCGCTGGGACAACGCTCATTTACTAGGATGTAAAGTTGGTGGATGCTGGTGAATTTTCAGTAGCTTAACTTTGGTAATTCTAGCAAATCAGAGCAAAGATACTCTAGGTTTCAATTCTGCCTAGCACATATTTTGACTGCACCTCTTTATGTTATAAGGTGCATCTCATATATTACATTTACACTAATAACTATAAATGCCAAGGGAACCATAATAAAATCAATAGAGTTCTTATAATGCCCTACACATGAGCCCACTGAAAAATAATGTTCCATATGTTAGAAAATGTATGGGGGAAACCAGTTTTGCAGCCTATCACCCTCAAAAAATTTAAAGTCTTCAGCATTTTTTGATCTTAGTTGAATTTAACCACTCAGAATATGATGTAAGTAACTGAAGATTGAGGAAGTTTTATGCGCTCCAATGCATTTTGCCGTCTGCCGAAAAAGGTAATGTTCTGTAAAATCTGCATCTTATTGGATTTGCAGAGTACATTCCATTCGCTAGAGCGAAAAGTTACCTGGCGCCAATCACTGCTAGTGTCTATCTTTTTCACTAACAAAGTGAAGTCTGTGCCTGCTAGTAAATTGTCAAAGTCCCTGCGGGCGGGAACGCTGGAGAAACGTTGCCAGCGTTATCCATTTCACCCTTTATTAAATCGGCCCCATAGTGTTTATGCACCTTTTCTTCACAAGCTTTCAGCAAACACAAGAGTTTAAAAGGATTCCATTCTGATTTTGATTGTGTAGTTTTTAATTTCTAAATGACACTGTTTACTTTGCAAATAATTCAGTAATTTATTTATAATATTGCCATGTAGGCAGCCATCGCAGGTCATTTTGCCTGATGAAGTGCTTTAAGAAAGAAAAGAAAGAAAAAGAAAGAAAGCACTTTAGGATGGATGGAACTGCTTACAGGCAATTTGGAGCAATTTTAAAAAGCACGCCGCTCCGTGTGGATACGCGCCGGCGTTTTCAAGCAACGCCGGTGCGCTTAGGTAAGTGGCTATTCGGGGAGGTTCGGGGGCTACAAGTCGCGGCGAGAAGTCGCCAGGCGATAAAATGCCCCCGAATCTCCCCGTCTGGCCTAGCCCTTAGTGCAATTGAATGTGTCACAGTGGGCCCTGGATTTTTACTATTGAGTGCTGTTCTTAGATCTACCAGGAGCTGCTATCTTGTGTTAGAGAGCTGTTATCTGATTACCTTCCCATTGTTATCTTGTTAGGCTGCCGGGGGGAGGAGCGGGGGGATATCAAGCCAACTTGAAGTACAGCAGTAATGAGTCACATGACTGGGGCAGCTGGAAAACTGACAATATGTCTAGCCTCATGTCAGATTTCAAAATTAAATATAAAAAAAATCTGTTTGCTGTTTTAAGAATTAGATTTCAGTGCAGAATTCTGCTGAATAACTTTTAAAAAAAACATGTTTTCCCATGACAGTAACCCTTAAAGCACATTTTGCATTCTTATTATTATGGCCTGATAACAAGAGATAAGTTAAATATTGGGATAAGGCTTTAGATGCCCTTAAAGTAAGCACTAAACAATCCAGAATTTCATTACTGAAAGTTTCAGGATCAATTGCTGATGTTTACCAAGTTGCTAAGCTTCAATAAATTACTAAACTCTGAAACATCAAAGCAGAGTCGCTAGTTAACAAACAAAAAATATCTCCCGGTATGAACCATGGGAAGTACAGTATAGTTTATTCTATTTAGTTGCACTTTTCTAATGATTACTTTGTTCATTTACATATACATTAATAAGTCTGCCGTGCATGGTTATTAACTTTAAACTGGAAAAAAATGGCATCTTGTAATGTATGGCTCTAAAGAATTTAGAGATAGTTAGATACAGTAGGTAAGCCGAATGTGAGCTGGATTTTGAACTTTAGCAGAAAAAGATAAATACGCTTGTGGACACAGAATTGGTAGCAAAAGTCCTTTGATGTGAGGCCATTAAAATATCAAATGAAAAGATCGTAATTCCAACATTCTCTAAAGATTGCAAGTTGCAAGTGGGTTATCTGTTTAACATTCAGAATGCATATATCGGTTGGATTTAATAGAGATACCTGACAGTAAATTGTTCTCGTTTGCAACTACTTAAGGACTGGTTCATATAGCACCATTAATAGAGCAGCCAAACTAATAACTTGTGGGAAGGATTTTTTTCTATTTTGTACATGAGTTTGAACCAGGGAACAGGCTGTTAAGTTGTACTTTAAAAGTAGGATACGTATATTTAATTGTAACATTTCTGAGAGCCGACGATCTGCACGGATTATATACTCTGCGGGTGGCAAATTCTGTTTCTCTTCCCATGCATAACTGGTAAAAAAGTAAGCTTGCATATTCCCAAACTGAGGGGATGCCCTTGCTAAAGAACAAAGCATATTAAATGTGTTTACTGGTTGAAGTGCCGCTGTAGAAGCCAAAAGTATAGGCCTCATCTAAAACCGCAGTGCAGTGTGTGACACAATGCTGTGATTACTGATGCAATCAGATGTAGGAACAGTGGAATTACCTTAATGTGCAAGGTGGTGATAATTTTAGGGTTCTCTAGAGGCAATGAACATATTTGTACATGATACACACTGCATTGGCACTTAGTGTGACTTTGCAAATGTATGAGGAGCACATTTGGGCCCATTTTAGTGTGCCACACTTGGGGGCAAATTTACTATTATTCCCCAAAAATTATTTGTTTCTATTCGATATTCGATTAGCATTCAATTTTTGAATGTTAATCGAATAGTTCTAGGCTACCTTTTATTCGATATTCGATCATTCGACAATCGAATACAAACCTATTCAATCAGTCGAATAAATCATTCGACTGAACAAAGAAATCATTCGATCGTTCGAAAGATTCGAATGATTCGAACGATCAAACACTTCGATCGTACGAATCCTATTCGATCAGGTCTTAGTCTCAGAAGCCTATGGGAAGCTTCCCAAGTAGGCAATCAAATAAACTTAAAAAATAAAATCCTTCGCTGATCGAATGATTGAATATTCATCCATTCGAATCTATTTGAATAGCAAAGTACAGGAATATTCTGCTGTCAATAGGATTTCCATCACAAAACACAACAGTTACCATTTCTCATATTTTTTACACTGCTGCCGTGATAGGTATTTGTCTTCTGTAAGGTGCCCATGCATGGCAGACACGACTGGTTGAGTCATGCTTTCTAGACTTAGTGAGCAGATCACCTTGTGTCTAAACCAAAAACAATCATATCTACATTGGACACTGTATGCTATTTGTGTTCTCCACATTGCGTGTGTCGCCATCTTTGGCAAGATTTCTTCACAAACAAGAAACCTTTTGCCATGGGAGAAGAAGATATACATGCTTTAGCTGAAAGAGAACAGAACTGGTAAAAAATGTTTATATATAAAACATCTGAATTTTTATTTCATGTCACAGAGCAGGACCACCACCAGGATAAATCCTGATCCATGTCTTAATTTACCTTGTATCTTGAGTATTTGCACAATATTTCAAAAAGAGTGTCACTGTTGCACAGCCACATGCTACTTAGTTGTTCTTTGTTGGTGCCACTGGATTTGGATGCTTTAAACACAATTTATCTTAACTAAAAAGCAGTATGCCCTCCCAAGATGACTGACAATATTGGTAAGCAATATTCTCAATGATGAATTCTCTTGAAAATGTCTTTTGGTCAAGTATTCAATCAATATATGCTGGGTGCAGGATCTAAAATGCATACATACCTATCAGGAAGATCTGCACACCAGTATTTTCTTTTTAACGTGAATTTATTTCACTGTGTATTCTAACCTTTCAATCCGGTTTGAGATCTTTATCAAGGATATATATATATATAAACACCAAAGCCTGTGGAAATACAGCCAGAAGTAGGAGGAGATGGATAACATGTGATCCCTCATTCATCTCCTCCTACTTCTGGCTTTATTTCTGCAGGCTTTGGTATTTACATCTGTCAGGCTGTCTTACTTGATGTTCCTCTTGTTCCCTAGCTAGTGGGATCTATGCGGAAAAGGGTTACCTACTCCTCCTGTAGGTATCATAATACTGCTTACTGGTATATGTCTGAAATGTCAAGCTAGTTATTAATAAGTCCCAATGTGCTAAGTCTTTTATTAGAAGAGTAAAATAAGACCATGCATAGAGAAGAAGAAAGCTGTTGGCTCTGAGTCCTCAATGAGTGCTAGCAGTTGTTTGAAAGAGACAACTAGTAAAGATGTTAATGAAGTCAGGGCCAAACTGATGCCAGGCCAATGGTTCTTTCATCACTGAATTACCACTGTATGGCTCATGTTGTCTCCCCTCACTAACCATGATCAGAGACACTTTAAGCAAATACATTTAGCTTTAAAGGCTGGGACAAACTGTTGCAAATATGCAAAATGACACACTTAAGTGCACAATTCAGATGATTTTTTTCCATAGTGAAGTCACTATACTGTATGTCCTTCTGAAACTGGAGAAGGTTGAGTTGCAGCCCACACGTGGAAGATACCCAGAACCAAAGACAGATACAGCATATGTCCATGTTGAAAGTGCAACTCTTGAAACTTTGATCATCTACACCAGATAACTGGGAGATGTTTAGAAAAAGGGTCCTGTCCCCAACAAGTCCTATAGAGAAATACTAAACCTCAACACCAGTGCAACTTTCATTTAAAATATTAAAATAATTAGACCCTAGATTATTTGTCCCTCTTCATTTTCCTGTTCATCTATGTTTTTCCTAAGAGCATGAACAAATGTATTACCTGTATTACCATTGAGGTGTATTTTAATACCACAATGTTCCTTCTTTTATACATAGTTTCCAGTGCTTACATTCTGATGAACAGTGTGCTGGTGTCAGGGTAGGCCTAGTAGGCACCCTAGGGGAGTAGTAGGGACCAAGGAGGAAGCTTAGGGGTTAAAGGTCCAATAACGCAGTACAGGCAAGGATCATGCAGGAATCAAGGTCAAAGTCCAGGCAAAGGTTTATATAGACAGGCAAAAGCAATACAAAGTCCAGGCAATGGTCAAAATACAGGAATCAGGATCAAAAATAACACCCAGGAACAATAGCAAAAAGATCCTATAATTGGGCGCCACCATTGTGGATGTGATCCCGGAGGAAGAGGACGCGCCTCCCGGAACTACATGTAAGCCTCCGGGCGGCGCGATCCTGACAGTACCTCCCTCCTCACGGGGGGCCTCAGGACCACCAAGACTGGAACTGTGGAAAAACTTAGAACAATGATTAACAATAAAACAAGAAACTAACATAGGAAAACAGGCAGGAACATGAACGTTAAAGGGAATAGGCAGCGAGTGCAGAAAATGAGACCCCTTGGAGACAATAGACAGCGGATGCTGTTGGGGAAAGTCCACAGGAGATGTTGGCTGCAAAGGCTGCAGGGAAAGTCCCTCTGGAACAGTAGGTTGCGGAGACTGCTGGGGAAGCCCCTCTGGAGCTGTGGGCAGCGGAGGCTGCTGGAGAAGCCCCTCTGGAGCTGTAGGCAGCGGAGGCTGCTGGGGAAGCCCCTCAGGAGCAGAAGGCAGTGGAGACCGCTGAAGACCCAGTTGATGAGGGATGGTCCGGGGGTAGAAACCAGCTGGAAGACAGGCAACACAGAGAAGTGGAGTGACAAAGAGGCAATGACTCTGGAAGGGAGAAAGGCTGAAGCTTGTTCCTCAGGAAGATGCTCCACCACGGTGGACTGTGGAGGAGGATTTTCTTCCATCAGGGAAGCAGAGTTCTGGTGCTTAGGGGTAGCATGAAGGCAATGCCGTTGACAAAATGAACTCCAATGGGAGACTTGACCAGAGGACCAATCAATGGAAGGGTTATGGAGACGTAACCAGGGTAACCCGAAGATAACAGGAGATGAGGGACAAGAGATAATCTGGAAAGGCAATTTCTCAGAGTGTGAAGTCCCAATCTTCAGGGATAACTCATCTGTGGTTTGGGAGATCAAGGCTGAAGCTAGAGGCTTGTCATTAATGGCAAATGCCCATATGGGTGAGGGCATAGGGAATAGGGAAATCCCATTTTCTTTAGCGAAAGCAAGGTCTATGAAATTCCCGGCAGAGCTGGAATCCAGAAAGGCTGATACATGAACAGTCTTATGGGGAAGCTGGATCTGTAGAAGGAAAAGCAATTGGTGAGTTTTCGCTTGGTGACCATGGTTGACACTAGGCACTTGCAATGTCGCAAGCTTACTCTGGGGGTATGGTTCTTTAGGCTTCACAGGACAATCTTTGACAAAGTGAGTATTCTCCCCACAATAAAGGCAAAGACCTTCTGAGCGTCTTCTGAATTTCTCTTGCACAGAGAGATGGATGCGGCCCAACTACATAGGTTCATCAGCAAGAGTCACTGGAGGATTGGGAGATGAAGATACTGTAGCAGGAGGTACACTAGGAAATGAGGATCTTTGTAAACGAGGAACTGAAGGAGGTTGGAAATTCTTGGCATGATCCTTATCTGCTTGGTGCTCTCTAAGGTGAGTGTCCACCTTAATTGCCAAAGCCACAAGATCTTCTCAACGAGTAGGTAGCTCACTGGAGACAAGATCTTCTTTCAGGCGGATAGAGAGGCCATTGTAGAAAGCAGCATGGTAGGCTTTGTTGTTCCAACCAGTCTCGGCAATCAAAGTACGGAACTCTACAGCATAATCGGCCACCGTCCGAGTCCCTTGGTGAATCTGCATGAGGAGGCAGATGCGACCCGACCGGGAGCGTCAAAAATAGTCCTTAACTCAGAAATAAAGGCATTATCAATTGAGGGATCCTTCTTCTCCCACAGGGGTGATGCCCACTCAAGAGCTTTTCCGGACAAACGGGTAATAATGTATCCCACCTTGGCACGATCAGATGAAAATTGACTGGGGAGCAACGTGAACTTGATTTCACACTGGTTCAGGAATTCTCTACAGGCTTGAGGATTGCCTCCATAGAGAGGAGGTGCTGGGATACGTGGCTCGGTGGAATGGAGCTCTTCTGCTGGCTGAGGACTATTAATGTGCATTAGAGGGCCCTTTAAACAGCTTAGACAGGACTAGTACTCTATCACTGTACACGGATGATCACACAAAGGATCTTCTCAAAGACTCTATAATTAAAGAAACAAAAAATCTTCTTCACGTTGGGGCATCAAGGTTGTCAAGTGGGCTATCCACATAAATGCTAATTAAGTTATATGCCTGCAAGTAATTTGTCAGTTCTTAGTTGCGGTTGTATGTACATTATTATTTTGAAGACCTCTAAAGATCGGTGATGGACCTCACAAAGAATAAGCTGAGTATCACAAAACAATTTCAAATTGTGTCTGCCTTCATTTGATGTTTTTTTATTATGCAACAAACACACACTTTAAACTGACATGTCGCAAGCTGTAAAAAAAAAAATATGCAAGGTCTTCAATACTTACCTCCTGAGGGGATTTTTGTTATGCTTTACAATCATTGTTTTGGTCACTTCAGGCACAAATCCCCTTTGCTGTCAATTAAGGATTGGAGAATTATCTGCATGAACTGTTTCCCAAAACAGATTAAGGTGAATCGAACATCAGCAGTGTTTGTGAGCTTCACATTTGATGAGGAAAAACATGAAACCCCTGTAAAATAGAAGTGTTTGAAAATTTCATTGAGATAACATATTTCCCTATGCTTGGTTTCAAAGTAGAGGTACAGTAGGAGCACAGTTTCTTTTTTTTGTTTCAAACCCATGAGAGCCTGAAGTCTCCACCAGTGCCTAAAAGCCCTGTGTCTCCACGGTTCATACATCTGCTCTACAATCTAAATCAATGTATTGCAGGAATCTACAGATTTACAACAGAACCAAGCTGATGTATATTTAAAAGGCAGAATCTAGCAGAACTGAGCCTCACACATGCAATTGTGAATGTTATGCAGAATTACACAGATTTACTAATGCAGAATAATGTGGTGAAATTTCACTGTGCCCCAAAACACCCGTTTTCCTCCAGGGTGTTATTTGTGGGTCACAGGAAGCCATATTTTTATTCGCTAAAACTAAATGCAAGCATGGAGGAATTTTCTCCCTGCCTCAGAGATAATAGCGATAATTTACAAATTAGGGATATATTGAGTCCGGGATTTGGTTTTGGATTTGACCAGGATTCAATCTTTTTAAGCCAGATTCTGATTTGGCAATGATCGAATCCAAGTGCCTGGTTGAACTAAATACGAAACCAAAATGTAACCGCACGCTGCACATGCAATCTCCTTGGACCGTCCTGGTCCTAATTTGCATACTCTTCCAAATCTTTCACAAAGGATTTGGATTCAGCAGAATCCAAAAATAGTGGACTCAGTGCATCCCTATTTACAAATAAACACACAAGTGTGGGTACTCTGAAATGGATGCAATGTATAGTTTGTAATGTATAGGTTCTTGGATCCGAAGACTTCCAAATGGTTGCCAATGCATCCATCCTGCCTTCTGCTGATTGTTGTGAAACTGCACCTACTGATGCTGAGAAACCCTGGAGCTTCCATCTTCCTGGACCAAGTGGCAGCTCCAGGGTTTCTCGGTGTCTTCGTGTAGGTTTCACAATGGGTTGCTTCAAATACATGCACCAGACTTGAACTACTTTGAATGCATGTTATGGGAGTGAGACAACCCCCTCATAATTGCAAGAGATGCAATTCTGACTGTATCCCTAGTTAAAATGGAATTTTTGGTTAAATCACGTGATGATTAGCGCACCTGTCAGTAACTTTCATCAATAGGTTCACCAGACTTCTGCCCAGTAACAGGACGCAAACACCATTTGTAATCCAGAAGTTATGTGACCCCAACTCTGAAAATGCTACATGCGAATTTCACCTGATTTACACCAAACCATGAGCAATTGCAGAGCATGGCTGAAATTATGGCAAAATGCTTTATAATGGCAATATCCAGGGAGATTTGACCTTGCTGAATCCTCTACTGTCTACGATTGAACAAATGGACGAATAGAGGTCCACTGTAGTGATGGGCGAATTTATTCGCCTAGGTCGAATTCGCAGCGAATCCCCGCGATTCGCGAATCACCAGCGAAATTTCGCTTGGCAAAAATTCGCCGAAAAACTAGTCGCGCGTCAGTCGCGCGTCGTTTTTGACGTGACGAAAATGACGTGACGCGCAACGAAAACTACGCAATGCGCGCCGAAAACGACGCAACACGTCAAAGTTGACGCGATGCACGACAAAGTTGACGCGACGCGCGACACAATCGTCCCGCGACTCGTTTCGCGAATTTTTCGCCGATTCGCGAATTTCTCTAGAAATTCGCGAATTTTTCGGCGAAGCGAATCGCGGGAGATTCGCCCATCACTAGTCCACTGCACTCAACCCATTATCAATATATTTAAGACATTGAGATGTTTGTGCATTCAGCTACTAAAAAATGCCTTACCCTTTAAACAAAAAAAAACCCTGTTTTGTTTTAAGGGTAAGGCATGTTTTAGTAGCTGTATGCACACACAAATGCTCATATTTACTAATCATCAGTTGTAGTGCTAGCAGACATATGATTTTTTCTCCATACTACTTAGCTAACATTCCTCCTGATTCTTTTTTTCCAGTGTACTGAAAAACATTTTCTACTTGAATGACTGAAGTCATCTGTGATCCTGTAGTTGAACTGTGACTCACAAACGTGTTGGCCATGACATTGCTAGGCCAAATTAGATATTTTAAGTAATTTCTAATTTGCCTGCAGTCTTTAGGACATGTAATTTCACACCTCAGTGGAAGCGCTAGTTTTTATAGTAATATCGGTGCCCCTTGGAGGCAATTTGGCACTTGGTATATATGCAGCATCAAAGGAACTTACTGTTAGCTCCCATCCGTGTTTGGTTTGAAGCTATGGTAAAGGTTAGTACCAATGATACATTGGAGAAAGGTTATGAGGTGTTATTCACAGCATATGGGGCAGACTTCATGAAAATAAAGCAGATCAAAGCAACCTGGCATCTTTTATACTTCAGTACGTGTCAAAAAAACAACAAAAGCTGGAACTTTGTCTTACATTTTTATAGTCACTGGCAAAGACCTTTCACTTTTGAATTGCCACATATTACACAATTGGGCCAAAGGAGAGAGAAAAGTGCATGTGATAGCAATTTAACATTTCTTTCCTTTAAATTATGGGATAGACACTTAACCTAGTTTGATTCCCAGGTGGTCTGGCTGCTGTCCATGCCATTGTGGTTTGCTTGAAAGGGATTCATTTTCTTAAAAGAAACTGAAAGAAAACAGGAAAGGAATCCTTAAGAACACAATTCAGAATAGTGAGGATTAACCCCTCTGGCTCCCCGGAGCAGCGTGCCTTGGAAACCCCGAAATGAGTAGACGGCATCCATCTTTACTGGCAAATGTGTTGATTTTCAGTAGAAGCAGGCCTAAGGTCTAATTCAAAATATTCACAGTCCCTATAGAAATTCCGCCACAGTCCAATCAAACGTAATCACAATTAGCTTAGTCATTAGAAAGCCCACAGTTCCAGTGTATACATGAATGTTTACATGCAGCCTAGGAAGCAAAATAAGACTAACATGTTGTAACAATCATGCCTCGCAAACATTCTGAGAAACATATTTCTTCAACTGCAGAGTTATGTGCTATCATTACCCTTTCCATAATAAGTCTACTGAGCATTTTTTTATCGTTATTACAGGCACTCTCTTACCAGAATGAGGTTTACATGCGGATGCACATACACCTACTACACCTAACAAAGGAAGGGGTTGTATTCTTGTTATCTGTCATTACTGTTCCTTCTGGTTCTGACTAATCTCAGTGATGACAGACTGTGGCTTCGGAAATGACTGTTCGTACCCTCTAGGCCATTCTATAGTTAGAGGTTTATCACACAATACTAATGCTTCCAATATACACTGATATCATGTCAACTCGTCCAAATCTGTGGGTGTTTTGGCTATGCCTATGGAAGCTGATGACCATATACACTGTGTGATGTAGCTGTTGACTGATGAACTTTCTAAACTTTTCCAATTCACGAAAATTTTCTTATCAAGATAGCTGAAACAAACCAATATTCAGGAATTCAGGAGCTACAAGGCAAGACATTTGGGGGGGAATGTAATTAAATTCACAAAGAGCAAAAGAATGCGCATCAATAAGATTAAAAATCCACATCTTGCAATGTAATATTGTTCCTTAAACTGTTATTGCATTGCGAATTTTAATTGCGCATTGCGACTTTTAATTGCGCATTGCGAATTGTGCACTCTTAAGAAGTGCTTGAAGGTGTCATAATCTTTAGGAGCAAACATAACGACTTTTTCAGTAAGACGTTTTATTACATTGACTGCGCATTGGCGCAAGCTGTAAAATTCGCAAACTCTCTTCCACTGTCGGAAGTGATCGGTAAAACAGTTTCCAGTTTCGCAAAAGCTATATTAAATTCGTGCAAAGCAAAAATTGTTCGCACAGAGGCATAACTTTTCACATTGCGAATAGTTTTTGCCTTACCGACATATTACATTCCCCTGTATGTAGCATTAGACTAATGAGGGTCAATAGGCTCATTCTTCTCTAGATGGCAAAATACATACAATTAGCACAACATTCATTATTGGAGACTAGAATCATATATAAGTCCTTTCCTCTGTACATAGCGCTGGTAAAGCCCCATATAGAATATGCCATTATAGCATATGGTATCCCAAAAAAACTTAAGGTCCCGGTCATGACTCACTCTTCTGCCTATGACAGACACCTTTGTCTTAGGTAGGAGCCTTCCAATACTAAGATGCCGCCAGGTCTTAATGTGAGAGGACCAAGGAAAGAGTTCTGGGCAGACTAGGGAACTGAACATGTAGTGGTAGAAAAGGGAACAGGAAGTGTAGTCAGTGGCCAGGCATTACCAAACAGGCAATGCAGTACAAGATCAGAAAACAAAAGTGTAGTCCAGGTCACATGCTGGGATTGAAAACCAAACAGTAATGCGGTATGGAATCATAATCCAAAGAATGGTTAATAAAAGGTAATGGTCAGAACAGGCAACAGGATAACAAAATTAGGGACAGGCAAGGGTCAGGAACAAAGATCAGACTAGATAAACACAACCAGGAGCTGTGGAAATAGACCAGGAGCTGTGGAAATAGACGTTACATTGGGCAATGAGTTGTACGTAAAGAGCCCTTTAAATATTTAAAATTCTCTCTGCATACGATGACATCATGCATCAGCACCAAAATAAAGGAGGATTCGGCGGGTGCTTTGGCGACCACCAGGTACCCTTACAGCCATTCAGTTTTGGAATTATTTCCCCCTCTGAGGCAAATTGTAGAGGCTTCAAATTGAGTTTTTGCCTTCCTCTTGATCAACTAGAAATTAGGCAGGTTACTGTATATTTAAACTTAAAAGCTTGAACTTGATGGACGTGTGTCTTTTTTGTTATGTAACTTACTAGGTTACTATGTTACTATGTTATATAAGCAAGAGACAAACAGCGGGATAAAAAAGTTAGGGACAGGCAAGGGTCAAGAACAAAGATCAGACTAGATAAACACACCCAGGAGCTGTGGAAATAGACCTTACATTGGGCAATGAGTTGTAGGTAAACAGCCCTTTAAATATTTGAAATTCGCTCTGCACGCAATGACATCATGCGTAAGAGCCAAAATAAAGGATGCACTCCTGTCAAGGTGGAAGCAGCAGCTGCTGCGGGTGACCACCAGGTTCCCTTACAGCCTTCAGTTTTGGAATTTTTTCCCCCTCTGAGGCAAATTGGAGAGACTTCGAATTGGGTTTTTGCCTTCCTCTGAATCAACTAGAAATTAGGCAGGTTATATATAAACTTAAAAGGTTGAACTTGATGGATGTGTGTCTTTTTTGTAACCTAACTTACTAGGTTACTATGTTATATAAGCAAGAGACAGAGTGCAGCCTGGTAAACCCAATCATAGGCAGATATGGTAGTCATTAGCTGACACTACTTTATGTTATAAAAACCAGGGGCAGATTCACTAAAGCACGAAGCGTCTAACGCTAGCGCTAATTCGCCAGCGTGATGTCAATTCATTAACACGGACCCTGGCGAATTTTAGCTAGTGTCAGGCGTAAGGGTGCGAAGTTGCGCACTGACGAAGGATCATAACTTCGCAAATTCACTAAGATGAACTAGCACTTACGCTAGACGTTACTTTGCCTGGTCCCAATGTAACGTCTATTTTCAATCATTAAGCCTTTTAGGGCTGAATTGAATTGCAAAAAGTAAGCATTGCTAGCTCACAAAAACTTAAGTACCAAAAGAAAATGTTTTATAAGTGAATGGTTATCAAAAGGAATTTTTAAAGGGCACATGCAACAATGGAGTTACGAAAAGAAAATGACCACTTCAGGGAGAATTAAACCTGGGCCTATGGGTCTACACTATACAAAGTTAATAGACCTATTTGTATCTATTCAAAAAACATTGATGTTCTTTGACAAATTCAAAGGGAATTCAATAGAATAGGATTTACATCCATACCATTATCTTAATCATGCATTGCCTAGTACGCACCTTGCAGGCCCAAAAATGATGATGCTAAATAATTTATTTGTATCAAATTCCCAGCCACCATGGAAAGCTGATTTGCAAATATTTACTATTAAGGTTTCATTTGTGTGTGTGGGGGGGGTTATTTATGGGAGGAAAAGGATTTATGATGCAAACTTCACTGGGTGTCCATAAAACATTAAGAAAATGTAGGTAGCAGAACTAAAAGCAAAGTGAAATATGCATATCACTTTCAGTTTGACTTTCATGTCAATCCTTTTGCAGTTCTATTACTGAAATAGCTGGGAAGAAGAGCCTTTGATATAAAAGATCAACTAGAGGTTTAAAAAAATATATATTTGTATAATATTTATAATGCTAATCTGAACTTAGCATTTTTGGTTCACTTTAGTCGAGCCCATGGAGTTTCAAACATGAAAAAGCCAAAATCCCCAAATGACACAGCATGTATCATAGTTTAATGAAAAGGAAATGAAATGTGTTTGCGTTCTGAATACCTTCCTTTCCTCTGAAGGCCCCAAAACAAAGAGACTAGTTAAAAGGTAATTTGTTGTTTTCCAATACATTCCCTGAAAAGAAAGTTTGGACTGGATCTCATTAAATAACTGGTTTACATTTCTTCCCAAATGTGCTAAATGAATCCCCTTTGCCAGATATAAAATCTGAGGTTTTGAGAACAATAGTACAATGGAAATATTATACTGCATGAGTATTATTAACCTCTTTCTAATGTCCTGTTAGTAATGTAGGGAGTAATGTACTGTATCGTATTATAAAGGACAATGTATCCTTTACTGTAAATTATAAGGATTTTAGAAGCCACTGAGGGGTCCTGTGACCATATAAAGGCACAAGTCAGCAGGCTGAGTTAGTCAGGGAACTCTGAGTATCACTTGTGGTTTTAAAGGCATAATGTATCCTCTACTGTAAATAATAAGGATACTTCATTGTGCTCATGGGTTCTGTGACCATATAAGGGCACATGGTTGCAGGCTGAGTTATACAGAGAACTCTGAGTATCACTCATGTATTAGAAGGGATAATTTAGCCCTTTCTTTAAATCATAAGGATATTAGAAGTCACTGAGGATTTCTGTGACCAGATAAAAGCCCAAGGCTGCAGACTGCATTATACAGGAAACTCAGAGTACCACCCATGTATTAGAAGGGATAATGTAAACCCTAATGTAAATTATAAGGATATTAGAAGTCACTGAGGGGTTCTGTGACGATAGAAAGGCTGAAGGCTGAGTTATGAAGAGAACTCTGAGTAGCACTTGTGTATTGTAAATTATAAGTATATTAGAAGTAACTGGAAACAATGCATTATTGTAAAATATGTGATACACCACTTAGCATTTAAAAGGCACAAGGCAGATGAAGTGCTTTAACACATGTTATAAAACTCCAAAATGAGTTCTAATATTCTCTTATTTATATCACAGGGTGACTATATATTTTTTAATATTATACATGAGTTTCAAAGAGTCATGTGACAGTATTGACATTGACACCGTGGTTAACTTTACAGAGGAAGTGAAAAGTGGGTGCAGTTGTTATAATAAATATTTAGCCTCATCTACAGTAGCTACTTGCCTATTGGAGTTTTCTTTTTTGGATCAGCACCTCTTTATTTGTCGCCAACACAGTTAAATATGTTGATAAGTTTATGGTTCCTTTAACTGGCTCTACCTTAGAGAATGCCTAGCTTAGCATTACACCTGTGTCCTCATACACTCCAGAAGGTGCATCGGTTTAACTAAGTAACCTGAGCAGTTAGAGTTGGTTGAACATTTACAAATTCGTTGAGCAGTTTGACTTATTATCCACTTAGACGTACCTGCTGCTCAGTCAGGTAAGGCGTTCTTGATGACTCAGAAAAGGTCAGAGGTGCAGAAAAATGTTGGAGTTTGAAATAAAACATTTATTCATGCAGTGTTTACAAATTAGCTGAGACATAATGAATTCTGAGAAATAGACCCAGTCTATTCTCTTTTGTAAAGAACCTGGAAACTTAATTCAACATTCTGTACACATAGGGATCCATAGGTTTAATGATCTCCTAGGGCTTTAAATCCCTACACTTCCTTATTCCCTAGTTGCTGGGCAGAAGGGAAGGTATACAGTTTGAGTCTTTAGAATAATGTGTAAAATTTATCATTGGCCAAGAAATTGATGACCACTTCCTGCCACACTTCAGCTATCACACCACACTTCAGCTATTTATGATACACTATCATAAATAAACAGAAGCATTCTATTTATCCAACTTTTATTCTGATATTCATAATTATTCAGCTAAGGAATCTAAAAGCCCTGTTACTGTTAAAAGTTGCAGCAACCATTGTTTAAAGGACTACTACACCTTTAATGTAATTTTCATTTTGCATTTGTCTTTTGGATATATAACTATTTTCGTCTCACGTTGCTTTTCCAAATGTAACTTGTGTGTTGCATTGCCCATCTTTAGATGGCTGGTCACAACCTTTCTTATTGGGTTTCATAGCCCTTGTAATTATGTTATACTCCCCTTTCAAGAAGCAATGGCGTGTCTTACCTCGTGTCTTATAGAAATGGGGTATAACATGTGGCATGTAACTAGTTCATACATGATGTAACCTGTTCATATTAATGAGGTATAAGGTTTATATACAGTGATGGTGAACCCTGTTGATTACTATGCTAGTTGTGTAAACTGTTTATACTGTTTATATATTAATGTGTAGAGTAATGGCAAGCCAGTTCCATTTCCTTCCATTACAAGAAGACATAGACATAGACAAGAAGACCTTACCTACTACTTATGGACATATAGTATGACATATCTGGCATATAACCAGTTCATAATCAAAGTAATGAACATATCCATACTCACATTAGAGACATAACTTGTCCATACACAATGATGGTAACTTGTTAATACTTACAGTAATGGAGTAACCTGCTTATACTCAAAGTAATGGTGAGGGAGGATTGTTCATACTACCACTAATAGAGTTTCCTGTTTATACTCAGAGTAGTGGGGTAAGGGACATGCAGGACCCAGGGGCTGGTGAATGCAGAGGGCCTTGACTGCTGAAAAAGTGGTGGCTTTTTATAAAAGGGGCAGTGTTTGGGCAGACCAGTGGAGGGGTTTAAACAGATCAGGGGTGTGGTATTTCAGGCATATTGGGTCCCACTACTTAATATACTTTGTTTATAATCACAGAAATCTAATAACCTGCAATAATGAAACCTCTTCACAATTATAGTAACGGGATAATATATAGTTAGCAATGAGTGTAAACTACTCATACAGTTGTGACATCATTTTAAGTGAAGGCACAGGAAAGACTGTCAGATTGTACAACTTTTTAAAACTGATTTAATTTGGTATCAGTGTATTCTCGATAGAAATACAGTTTCAAAGCCATAATGAAAATTCCACTCATACAGTCCCAATGCACTGCTATCCATATTCTCCTTTATGCCCTGTTTGCAAATGCTGAATGCATAAACTATTAAAGAGAATGTAGTTTTGTGACTGTTCAGGTCAATAAAATGAGTCTAACTGGCTGTGTCGCTTCAATGTACTGAAATCTATTTTGCCAAGCATATCTTGCTTACGATGGGTTTAATGAGCTGCTGTGGAGGTAAAGCTACCCCCATGTGTCATATTTTGCAATAAACGATATAAAAGTAGCAGTGCACATGCTGCGACTATAGCATAGATGTTTGCAATGAGATGTGAGGAGTCCCACAGAGTGAATGTGAGTGCTTCAGTTACCTATTGATTTCAGAGCAAGTTATCTATTCCCTTATGCCTCACTGATGCTCAGGTATTTCAGGTGGATTAATAGGCTGTTACACATTGTCGTGTTCAGATTAGTGGTGCGATCGTGTCACCTTGGATGCAATGTATACAAAGTTCAAACGTCAGCATTAATGGATCACATTCAACAGCAAACACTTAAAAAGTCTATGGTGCCAATGCCAGATTGTACATCTTTGATCTATGCTGCATGTTTACGCTAGTTTAAATGGCAATGTACATTGTAGATCAAAGAGGGGGGTTGAGTGTGATGTTTCTTTTATTTATATGAAACTATTCCCCTTTAAGCAAAAAAGGCATTTAAATGGGGTACCAGTCCAGGGGAAAAAAAAAACTTGTATTAGATTCACTGAGAAGCTGCATTTCTTCTCCTTTAAGATAGAACCTTCTTTCCTCCAGAATAAAGGCTGATGAATAAGATACCAGAGAGTTTATTCTATAGTCATATCATTTAGTCATAGGGATCATACCCCACCTTAAGTGCCCTTTTTGCAATGTAAACAATCCCAATGTTATCAATCTTTCTACATCCATTCCCTTTATTATATGAAATGCTTGTCTCAAGACAAGAACTTGCTTGCCTTTGGTGCTGCTGACTAGCATTTCTTCTGTCATCTTGAATTTGGTCTAAAGTTTGCACTACCTATGTCAGATTTACATGTCTGTCATTACCATATTGAGAAGTTGCGTGCTGTATAGGTAAACTGGTCTGCTTTCCTTTTTTCACAGACTAACAGAGATTTAACTTTATATGGATGACTGAAGAATGATCATTGGCTACCCATGAACCACACTTCCCAACATACAGGTTTGTTCCTGGACTCAACCACCCCACCAGTGGGGTCTAATATATATCCTATGCTGAAGTGTTGGCTACTGAAGCTTAAACAGGCCAATCAATGAAGGAGAAGGGGGGGGACTAGGCAATCTCCTAGCTATGTCATGCCCCTACTTCCCTAACTTATACTGTAGGTCATCAGGGTTCTTTATGGTAATATCTTTAAGGCTGGGCAACAGGGTAAAGTTTTGCACTGTGTGTCTAGTATACTAGAATACTCTCCTACATCATTACCAAGTTCAGACCTTGACCCCATGGTTGCCATTCATTGCAAGTACTTGCATTGCTGCTTCAGTGTTCAATTTATAGTAGCACAGTAAATTGAGTGACCTTTGACAGAGTCCCACTTTGACAATGTAAAGAAACCACCATATGGGAACAAACATTAGAACACCCGTTTGTAAGAGCCTTTAGGTATGACATATATTTTACATTTAAACAGAATGCCATGATCCAAAGGAAAGATGGAATGATTTGCTGAACATGTGTGATTGTTAAAAGCAGTGAATGCAGCACCTCCCTGCACCCCCAAGTGTTTTTATGACTATAGTCTTGAACATACCAGTAATATATGACATGACATTCTGCATTCATCAAAGGAATAAGAGAAATGAATTATAAACTATCTACAAAGTACACCGCCGAATATATATTTAAGCTATTAGCCGCAAGCTTATTTCGTTCATTACCCAATAATTGCCATGCTAGATGAGTCAAAATAAAAGCAATATGCAATTGACATGAAGTACACTAATATTTTAAAGAACAAGCATAACCTTGTCAGCATATTAAATGATTTACTCATTTTGTCCTTATCTGGCGCAATTAAGGCTCACTAAAAGGTAGCCAAATGAAAGCAAATGTAAATTAAATTCTGCTCTGTAACTGCTAGAATGAGTATAGAGTATAAGAGGGAGATTGACCTCAACTCGACTGCTGCATTTATTTGACAATCTGGCTCAGGATGATAGGAGGAAAAACTGAGGTGAAAAGTATTCACCAGGTCTAGTAACCAATAGCAATCAATACATTGCCAGCATTGGTCGGTATAAATTAATAGACCCAGTACAATATTTGCAACTTTTTATTAGATTAACCCTTAATGTTGATAATACTAAGTTGTTAACTATTCTTCCTCAACAGAACCTTAACCTGCAGTAATAGCATAGAGAGGTTACCGGGTAAACATTTAGGAAATGCAGAAACAGGACTGTTTTATGGCTTCAGAAATGGGTATTTGTCATGGATCGCTAACCTGAGATAGGACCAAAAAATGTATTTTGCAAAGTTATTCTTTTGAGTAAAAATAATTGGTATTCTTTGTAAGCAATGTCCATTATGTGGTCTTACAGCTGTTGGATCACATTTCTGGAAAGGCCTGATTTCTGCAAGACAGTGCCAAAAGGGTGTGGAATTTCCTAAAAAGTGGCCACAATGGATTGGGTCATAGCCTAAATCAGAGGTCCCCAATGTTTTTAACATGACCCACCTTCAAATGTAAAAAGTTGGGGAACAACTCATTTGAGACAAAAGTCCATGAGGGTGCCAACTAAGGGCTGTGATTGTCTATTTGTTATCCTTTATGTGGACTGGCAGCCTTCAGGAGGCTCTGTTGTCTCACACATGATTTTATGCAAGCAAAACTTGCCTCAAAGCCTGAATTCCAAAATAAGCACCTGCTTTGAGGTCACTGAGATCAACATCCAAGGGTTTGGAAAGCAATGTCACTCCTGAGCTAATGGTTGGGGATGACTGGCCTAAATTTTCCCATTTTTTAATTTGGACACCACATATTGAGCATTCTTGATTTACATAGATTTAGTTCTCAAACGCCTTCATTGACCAGGGACCCCAACTAGATAATTCCATCTCTCTATAGAGAGTGTTATTATTACTGGCTCTTAGGAACACTATGTAAGCAAAGAATACAATCCCATGCATGCTCATGGGATAAGGGCAGATAGAAATGGGGAGACTGACCAAGTGGTGGATAAGGGTTTTGGGACATGAGTGTTTGGTAATAATGAGCAAAACACATTGAAGTTTATAGGCAGCAACTTTTTCACTACAACATACATTGAAGTCAGTTTTTGTAACAGCAACTTTTATCACACAAAATACATTGAGTCACTGGGTGTTTTGACACCATTTTTTTTGTGACATTATCTATGATCATGAGCCAGTGCTGTTTGGGAGTACTAGCAATTTCAAAATTGTCTTGTCAAGGTGTCAAAGCAGGCCAAGACAAAGGCTCAACTCGAGTAAACAATGCAGATCTTTATAACTTGATCCAAACACAAAATCATGGTTGAAAGTGTAATTCCTGGATAAGTTCTATGCAGTTAAGATTACCCATTTCACAATGTAAGTCTTCAAAACAGATGTCCACACAATGAGGAAAATGGGGGACAAGACAGACCTACAGATATCTATATCTATTTAGGCCACAAGTGCTAGGCAAGCGCTATTATAATATGTATGTCATTATGTTTGGTTGCTTTCTAAAAAAAAGAAGATAAACTCATTATTTACTAAGGGTAAAGGCCCTGCAGCTTTTTATTGTGTAATGTACTGTACACAAAAATGATTTGCATTGCTATGTTACTGTTTTCAATTGGTATTCACTGGCTTATCTCTTTGTTTCAGTAACAAACGTATCAGGGTTCAACAAGGCAGTTTAATCTCAAGATCATGTACAGTGAGCGTGATATTATGCAATTTATCGGGTGTTGTCTAGAAATTTGTATTCATGTTGGCTCAGGTGGCTCATGACTGAAAGCAATAGTATGGGGAAGTGGTCAATTTCTCAAAGTAAACCCAAATTTTACAAAAATTTTTGCCATGTAAAGGAGCATTGCAGCTGTAGAAGCCAGATATGAGGGGCAATTAGAAAGTTTCATATATGTATATATGCATTAGCATGCTTATTTTACATTTACTGCTCATTTTATCCACCATTATATATAAAACAGTTTTAGACAATCTGGATGATTTACCAGCATGGTGTTGTGAGCCTTTGTGAACCTGTACATCATATATAGGCTGGTCACTGCAGTTTCTAGGTTGGTGTAATTATAAATGGTGTCTTAATTGTTCATTATGTGTCTTTATCATAGTGAAAGTTGGTGTTCTTTCCTCCCTGCTGACCATAGTCACTATACTTCTTGTTATCAGTATTGGAAAGTCTGGTTCCACATTGAGGCATAGTAGAAAGGTTACGATTTGCATATTCTTTGAAAATGCTGAAGCTAAACACTGTTTTTAATTGTAATTGTTTTTTTTCAGTTTGAGAGTAAGAATTCCATAAAATGTTTACTATCCCTATGTCTAAGGTTTAAAACTGGCCATGTATGAACAGATATTGTGGTCAGATAGAAGGTTCTGTATGTTAATCTGTGTGTGTTTGGCAAATGATCTGGACAGATATTATTGTGCTGTGGATATCCATTTCTGTCAGAAAAGTTTATAAAACTCTAATGGCAATATCAATATGTGTATGGCCAACTTAAGCCATACCGGCCTTGCTATAAAGGTGTGAGTTCCTCCAAAAAATCATAAAGCAGCAAGTAAAAAAGCACAAAAAGTTTTTTAGGACATGACCTGACGCGTTTTCGTGCCTGTTGGGGCACTTACTCATAGGGATTCAGTTTGGCCAGATCTATAATGTATAGATGCTTAGTTTTGGTACCTTAGAGACAGATGCTGGTGATAAAAATGTGAGTTATATTCCTATGTAACAGCATGTAGGGGCGACTACACAGTTGCAAATGTGTTAAAAAATCAGAGAAAAGTTCACAAAATGTTTTGTAAAAGTGAATGACAGAAATGCAGAAAATCAACAACAACAGGTGAGTAAATGTATCTGGATAATGTTCTCGGTGCTCTTTTGGGAAAAAAAAAGTGAAGTCGGATGCCATTTTAATAACGTGTGTTTTTCATAAATTTCCCTGCACTTACAGTAGTCGGTAAAACAAAACAGATTTAAAGGGAACATATAAGGCAAAGAGTGGAGAGGTTTTATTTTGCTTCATTGGCTGACTGATATATAGAATTTATCTTACACTGAGTATGAGTTTGGATAATTATGTACAAAGGACATTAGGTTTCTGTGCATTTGTACTATATTGTACCACAGTGTGTTTGTATTTATACCCATGGGTGGGTGTGGCCATTTTATTCCCCTATAAAACTGCATAAGGGATATAATCTATTGGGTTACTCCTAAAAAGATGCAAGCAGTGATTAGCTTGTCCATCTGGAAGGCAACATTTGTTGCCTGTTTATAAATCATCAGATTAGTATCATATATCCATGTCCACCTGCCAAAGTCTAGAAACCTAATAAAACACAGTTACTTTTACTCCCTGAAAAGAGAAAGATAAGGAAAGTCCCAAAGTTTTTAATAGGATCTAGAATCCCGTAGCAACTAATCAGCAGATCGCATTTACAGTCACCTGCTTGAAATCAAATATCTGAATGGTTTATATGGGTTACTAGACTATTCTACTTTTATTCCATGAGTCTTACTATCCTAGTGCAAATTCCTAATTAGTTGATATGTGTTATGTGGCCTGGTTTAAACCATATTACTTTTATTCCAATAGTCTTAGGGCAGAACTCCGTGATCCAATGCAGTGCACTGGCTCATGATGCGAAGAAACACAGGTGACCAGTAGGATGTGCAGAATATAATGCAAGTTAATGAAACAACGCAGCTTGTAGTTAGTAACTGTGATGTTTTGTTAACTTACATTATATTCTGCCCCTCCAACTGGTCACCTGCGTTTCCTTGCAGTGTGACCCAACACACCACATCGGATTGTGGAGTTCTGTCTAAAAACAAACACTTGCTTGGTTTCTAAGGGTGTTTAGACATGGTCCAAACCATCCTGCTTTTATTCACTATCCTTACTATCTGAAAGCAATATATATGGGTTACTAGACCTAGTGCAAACTTCTTTTATTCCTTTAAGACCTGTTGCAAAGCCTTTTACTGTAGTTCCATCAGCCTTACTATCTGGTTCAAACATCTGATTGGTTTCTGTGGGTTACTAGACCTGGTCCAAACTATTCTACTTTTATTCGGTCACTTATTGCTATCTGAAACAAGCACATGGTTTTATTTCAATAGCCTCGGGGCAAACATTTGATTATTTACTAGAACTACAGCAAACCTTTCTTTTTCTTATTTGATCAGCCTTTCTATCTGAAACACATTAGTAATGTCTATGGAGGAAGCAGTATGGCAGCATCCTTTTTTGTGTTTAAATGTAAATATTTACAGATAGAAGCAATGATTTTTTGTTTTAAAGGGGATGCACATGTGAAATAAACCCTAGGTAGAAGCAGGCTACAAAGGATAACATTTACAGTAATTGTGACTTCCACTTTCCATTTGCACATGAGATGATTGTGTCAAGTTCTCATTTGTCCCTGGCTCGCCCCTGGTGATGTCATTCATCACTTCTTAATTTGTTTCAATTATGACTTGAATTCTTCACAAGTATTTCTCTCAAGGAGATCAGACACAGATGGCAGCATGGCAACCCACAATCTTACTTTTTTGAAGTTTAATTGCTTAAAGCATTTTGGATAGTTGGAGAGCATTACAGATGCAGCAAATAATTTTCTAAAGTGAGCATATAAACTCTGCAAATGGGAAAGAGTGTTGAGACTCTTGCATTGGACTGTTTATGTATTTATGCAATTTGGACCATATGGTTAACCCTTTAGTTGTTAAAGACAGTATCTATTTAAACGTTACACAGCTGCTAATTCTGCTTCTTAACCTCCACACAGGTCACACATATGTATAGCAGTGTCTACTATGAGATCGGATTATGCAGTCAAAGTTGATGTTAGGAGGGCCCCATATAATTTCTACTCCCATGATCTCCCAAGCTTATCCTGGTCCCCCTTAGAGGAAGCCAATCCTGTTTCTGCCCCCATTCCATTTAGAGTCTGGCCCTGACTGAACACCCGTGTATCACTCTCCATTCCTTTAACTGCATAGAATTCTTTACAGCAGTTCAACCTCTGCAACCTCCTCCTGACTTTTAATTCTCTCAGTAGTGTGTCTGCTTACAGACAGTGATCACACCAAAGCTACTGTTCTGGAAGTCTCTGGTAAATAACTTATGTCCTGGGAGATTTCCAATTGGCCTGAGGGTAGTTTGACATTACTTGGTCTGAGGATAAGAGATCAATGCTAGTTAACCATTCCATAGAGAAGTAGGGCTGCAGGGACACTGTGAAATGTGTTCACCCTAAAATGGATAGGGTTTGTAATCAAGAGCAGTCCTTTGCTCCACCATAGAAATTAGTGCCTATTTTCCATGTTCCCCAGATGACACCCATCTTTGTGTAGGGACCACAGTTGCAAAAAAGGGACTAATGCTATTACATCTGCTACAATTTCATTGTGTGAAGATGTTGGCTTAACATGCCACCTCCACAAAGTCATCTCACCATGTAAGCACATTGATCGCCTTTTCAGGTGTTGACAAAACACAGCAGCTGACAGTGGAGTAGACGTTCATCAACAAACTTGCTCTCGCCCACCTGCTAAGCGGTGTAATGCTTGAAATTGTTTGACTATAAAAAAAAACAGTTGCTAAGATACCAGATTCTCATTAGTGTGGATGTGGTGGCCATAAATTTCGCTAATTAAACAGTGATTAAAGATATGCTAACCTTAAGGTGCTCAGGGCATACAAACCTTCAGTTTAGAAAACCATTTGCTTCAGCAGGTTCCTGAGGAATATCCATGTGCTTGGAGATTTGACTACTGGAGGTTTATGAACATTACAGAGATAGGAAATTGTGTTTAAAAAGAAGAGTGAAAAAATAGAGGAGAGAGAGAAGGGGAAAAGTATCTAAAGGCAAAGTTCCTCTTGGTATTACATTTTAGCATATTGCAAATGGAAAATAACATGCAGTTAGTCTGTAGAATTGCATTTAAATGATTCACCTTTCTATTGAAAAGAAAAACAGAAGTCATCCCTCTGTGTCATTAGCCTTAGATTTTGAAAGCAAATGTCTGATTGTTAGTTGATTGATAGTTGTTCTGGAACTTTTTGCTCTGAGGCTGACTCTTTTACACTTAGGCTTGTGAATGTTCTACCTTATCACTGGTCAAAGAGTAGCTGCCCAGGATTTTAAAACAGATTTCGGTTACTGAGTCAGGGTTTCATATCTGTATGTATATGTATTATTATTAACATGTATTTCTATAGCGCCAACTTATTTTGTAGCGCTGTGTAAAGATCTATTAGAGTGAAATAAGGAAAACACATGCATTAGAGAACAGGAAGAAAGAGAAATGCATTAGAGAGAAGGAAGGAAGACAAGTGCATTAGAATGGAAGGAGGAATGCCAAACTTTCTCATCAACTTCTTTGTAAATTGTGTTGAAAGAAGAACAAAGGAGAAGTGCCCAAGGCAGTACAATCAGAAAAGAAATGTATTATGGGGAAGGAAAATATTAAAAGAGGGAACTAATATCCACTCCAAGAACAATTGTATCTATTAAAAAAAAGATTTGGAATTGCATCTACTTGTATCTGTGTAATTAAAGGACTAGAAAAATTGATGCTTTATTACCTATTCCTTGTACACAGCAGCTCCTGCAAACTAACAATCCCTAACAATAATGTACATTAATGTGGTGCTCATTGTGAATGCACATGTCCAGGATAGCAGCTTCACCAGTGCAGGAAAAATTTAACCATGTTGCAATTTTCGAATAGAGGTATATGAATAGGATTTATCTCATCGTATATAGGCTTACCAATCCAAGTAAATCGAATGAATGGTTGGAGAACAAAGTAATCCTCTTTAAAGCGTTTTCATTTTATTATGCAGAAAATCCTGCACGACATGTTTCGGTTACAACAGCCTTCATCAGGTGCAAAATAAACATTGATATAACAATGAGAAGCAGTGTATAAGTTGCTGGGACTTTTTTCATTAATTTGAGGTTTACCAATCCAATTGATTGCTGACTATAAAGCTGGCCATAGACTAGCAAATGTTATCCTTCTGTCTGACAGACAATCGTTCGTTGCCATCTCTTCACCTACAACTAATAAATAAAGTAGTACAAAGAACAAATCAGGTGATGTTCTGGCCATTAGTTGACAGACAACAATCTTACAAACATTATGTCTGACAGATACTAGTGACTGTCACCCACTGATACCTTATACCGTATACGAGCAAAGAACAGGTTAAACATATGTTTTATCCACAAAATGTTGTGATTTTAAACCTTACCTCCCAAGAAGCTAATACCATGATAAAGAAAAAATAAATACCAGGGCACCCCATTACTGTATTTCTCTGTAGCATGACTAATAGCTGTACTATTTTCAACTTTGAACAAATTATGATAGTTTAAGGTACTAAGGGGGGAATGTAATTGAAGTCGCAAAGAGAAAAACATTTCACACCTATATGAGTTAAAATCCACGTCTCGCAATGTAATATTGTTCCTTAAATGGTTATTGCATTGCAAATCATTATTGCGCATTGCGGATTATAATTGCGCACTCTTAAGAGGTGCTTGAAGTTGTCGCAATCTTTTTCAGTAAGAAGTTTTATTACATTGACATCGCATTAGCGCAAAGTATAAAATTCGCAAAAGGTTCGCTAAAGGTATATTGCATTCGAGCAAAGCAAAATTTGTTCATGCAAAAGCTCAACTTTTCGCATTGCGAATAGTTTTTGCATTACCGACATATATTACATTCCCCTATAAGATTTCAAACTTTCAAACATAACACATATTAATAACTTTTTATATTTGCATTAACCTTAAAGGGCACCTATGGGCCGAAAAAATATCCCCAAACTGAAGGTGCCCGCATTCCGGTTTGGGGTTCTAGTAGTTTAAAAAAAAATAAAAAATTGCCCCCTGCAGGCGCTGGTTTACTCGCAGGGAGGGAGCCGCCATGTTTTAGGAAGTGCATGCGCAGTATGAAAAGCTGCCCGAAATTGTGGCAGCTTTTCATTAGGCTTATGCGCATGACGTCCCGGTGCGAGTAAGCCAGCACCTGCAGGGGGCAATTTATTTTAAAAAAAAACTACTAGAACCCCAAACCGGAATGTTGGCACCTTCAGTTTTGGGAAATTTTTTCGGCCCATTGGTGCCCTTTAAGCTTACAAGTATATTGTGTCTTTCACATGTAGGGTAAATTATCTTTATTTTGTCTGCCTCAGTCACTTTTACTTCTGTACAACCTCTAACTTTTGGCAATACTTCATGAATTTTGGAAATACAACTTGCCCTTGAAATGCAGTTACTTTGGACTGACCTTGTACCCAGTGATATTTCAGTAATACTTTCCTATCTGGCACACTAGGCTCACCCTTATTAAATGGTGAAGCATAATTATTGTAAACCGCACCAATATAAGGAAGCTAAACTTGTAAAACCACATCTTGTATTCACATGTTAACGGACTGAAATTATTTTTAAAGGGTGCTCAGATTTGCCCATCTAATGGGATTAATTGTAATCAGGACCAGCTAGGATTGGAACTCTGGTGTTTGCATTTCTGGGACTGTGTACTGGAGGTGCTTATTGCCAATCTTGACCAGTTCTCCTTATACACCTCTTGTACTCATTCTGTTTGTTTATTCCGCTGCCCACTTAGTTACATGTGTAGGTCATCATGTAATAAAGACCCTTTATAAGCCTGTGCCTGATTATTTCTCTTGGCTTTGTCATTAAGCTTTACAGCTGAGATCTCTCCCTCCTGTGATTCCTGTTTCTGAGACCCCATCTGGTTCCTAGTTCTTGAGTCCATTCTGGTTTTATGACCCCAGTCTTGTTTTTGTGCTCCTGTCCCCCTGCTTGTCCTGTTTTTGTGGATTTCCCAGTTGTTACCTTTTGCCTGTTCTTTTAACTACAATATGACTTCTGGACTCAGTTCTATGCTATACAAAATGGAGTGCTCAAACCCTTGCCTAGACAACCCAAATTAGGGTAACAGGCGCTCAAACTGGATGACCTTCGCCTGCCCTTCAGGTCCAAATATTCCATGCGTAACAAAAACCAGTAGCACACTGATAAAAGGGAAAAAATAAATAAATTTGATTTATTCAGCCCATATGCATACAAAAAAAGGGCAACGTTTCGGACTCCACTGAGTCCTTTATCAAGCCTTGATAAAGGACTCAGTGGAGTCAGAAACATTGCCCTTTTCTGGACTCAATTCTAACATTTACAGCTATACACCAGATTTACCAGTATACAGGTTCCCATCTTGCTTTTCTTCAGTGTCTGATCATAACACTTAATTTCCAACCATCTTGGAGGGGAGGAAGCTCATTTCAGCATTGCATCCTAAAGTTGAATTGGGTTACAGTCGGTTTCAAGTTACAGCTCACACTTAACATCTCATGCATCATATGTTTTTTTCTCCTTTATTTATTTAAAAACAGCTGACCATGGAGCAGGCACCATAGACACAAAGACATAAGATGGACTCAATGACCAAACAAGTAGAGGTTTGCCTAGTTTGGCTAGAGTTAGGTAAATTACTCAGCACAGCTCTTGGTGGCTTGCCCAGAGCCTACAGAAACCACAGGTAACTTATTGGGTGGGTAGTTTTGGGCCAACCCCAGAAGATTCAGGTTGGTGGTGGGTTTGTTTCTGCCAGTAAATCCCCCATCCACAGTCACTGCCACCTGGCTCAGCTCTTTCTGATGCTTGCTAGTTAATTATCTTTTATCTGATCCCTTATTTTGATGACAGACATGGGTAGATTGGACTTGGGTATATAAAGCAAGTTGGCAAAATGGTTCTGGCTTTGTTTTGGCTGGACATTGTTGGGTTTGTGTTAACTATGGTTAACAGTTAATTAACTTGCGCATTTAGTGAGTTCATTGGACAGTGTTGCTTTAATAATCTCTCTTGAAGTTGCGGCATTGTACCTACCAGCTTGCTTTGTCCCTTCAAAATATGTTAAAGTATGGGGGTTCTATAAAAATACCCTTTTAAATGGTTTTGCATCTCTGGCAATACAGCAGCAAGAGACCAATGCATTCTCCTCTCATTTGTCTCGACTATTAGAGAGAACCATTCAAACAAAGCTCTACTTATTAAAGTGAGCTTCTTGAACTGGGAGTTAATCATGCATTTCTTACCCTTTAAAATACATGCAGATCCTAGCAGGGATTCAATCCCAAGGAGCTCCAGCGCATTAAGTTATATTTTATCATATGGTTTGACCTGATGTAACCTAAGTTAATCTAACACACATGTCTTGTGAAATTTGGTCTAAGAAGTCATGACAGGGAAAATAATAGAAGCCGTGAGGGATACACAGAGATCTTTAGCAACAGTAATGGGAATCATTCTTGTTGGTTTTAATTGACAAATTATATATTGTTAAATGGCTGGACTGCACCCAATGAAAACTCTCATTATTAAAAGGAAGAGAAAATGCATTATATCATCATGATATTTTAGACTGAAATTGTTTTTTTTTTCTAGGTAAAATTAGAATAGTACCAACACACAATTCTGCTACATTCCAAAATCAAGTAACATATCTTATAGTAACACTATAGAAAATTTACTTAGAGGACTATTGTAAACTAAGGGGCCGATGTACTAAATTCACGTGAATAGATCGAAGTTCGATCAAATTCAATCAAATTTATCGAACTTTAAATCGAATTTCAATCGTAGGATTTATTCGTTTGGACAAATATGTGAATTTTGGCATATTTGATCACCGAATAGGGAATGGTCGAACGATCGAATACATTCGAATAGGGTCGAATGAACGAATATTCGATCATTCGACCATCGAAGGATTTTAATTTTAAAGTTTATTCGATTGCCTACTTTGGCAGATTGGACCTACCGAATTGCAATAGAAGCCTATGGGAGCACTCCCATAGGCTTCTGAGGCTAAGTCCTGATCGAATAGGATTCGTACGATCGAAGTCTTCGATCATTTGAATTGTACGAATCATTTGAATGATCAAATGATTTATTCTTATATTCGAATAAATTTGTATTCGATCGTCGAATGATTGAATATCGAATAAAAGGTTATCGAATATCGAGTGGAAAATTTTTTGGGGGGGGAATAATTGTAAATTTGCCCCTAAATGTAATCCTAAACCTTAAAATAAACCAATTATAATGGCATGTTCCTAGAGAATTGTGTTTAGCAGGGACTTTATATTCTCCACTCCACCAGACATATTTGGTATCACCAGTGACGGGTGAATTTGACCTGTTGACACTGGTGGCCATTTACCCCACTTTGGTCAATGATCGCATGATAAATTGTCGCCGGCATCACCAGCCTCAGATTGGTCGCCAGCACCAAAAAAGTTTGCTGAAATCAAACTTCTATTTCACTGGCGTCCAAATTTAAGAACATGCAGAAAATAAAAGTCAAACTTGAAGCACAAGTCAGGGCAGGCAGCAATCAAACACAGTGCATGAAACAGGCACAGGGTAAGGGTGGATGGTAGAAAAGAGGAAAATTTGATTACAGGCCAAGTGGCTTGAAAAAGCAGAAGAGCTAAAGATCCAGCACAGGTTGTTTGAAGTGGCAGTCTTAAATGGCCCCTTCATTGGGCATTAGTCTGTAGCTTTATCATGGGGGTAGGCCAGGGAGTACAAACATGAGGAAAATAAATCTAATAGTAGTAATTCTAAAAAAATCAACTGGACTTGTTGAGTAATCATTGATGTCATTTCACTACTCATCCGAGCAGCTTCTTC
>CM044447.1:63404523-63415435 GCA_024363595.1 Xenopus borealis
ATTGACCCCTATGATAAATATACTCCCGCAAATTAGACATGAAGGATTATATTTAACACAATGAGGCAGGCTGTTGGGTAGCTAACCGGCATATTAATTTGGATGATTTATCTATATCTATACAGGTATGGGATCAATTATCATGAAACCCATCCAGAAAGCTCCAAGTTATGGAAAGGCCACCTCCTATAGACCCCATCCAATACACATTTTTCAAAATGGTTTCCTTTTTCTCGGTAATAATAAAACAGGACCTTGTACTTGATCCAAATGAAGATATAATTAATCCTTATTGGAAACTGAAGCAGCCTATTGGGCTTATTTACCAAGTTTTGAGGTTTGTGAATTTTTTCTGAGGATTTTAATGAAATTTTAATTTCTCAGGAAAAACACAACTCGACCTTTAAAAATAACCCCCTTAATGTTTTCATGATTTTCTAGTAGACTTAAGATATGAAGATCCAAATTAGGAAGATCTGTTATCCAAAAAAACAAATACCAGATTCTGGATAACAGAATCTATCTATCTATCTATCTATCTATCTATCTATCTATCTATCTATCTATCTATCTATCTGAAGTTTATGTATACATATGTATATATATATATATATATATATACATACACACACACACACGTTTGTAAGCAATTTCATGTTAAATTGTCTTCACTTTATCATCACAAAAAAGACAAATGAAGATGAAACCATTTAACAGTGGGGAATTAAATTGTTTGCTAGCAGCATGAACTGGAATATCTTTGTAGTTTGGTGATAGGTTCTTTTAGAAGAAAATAAAATCTTTTTCTATCATTATTTGTCTCTTTATAATGTAGCACATATAATTTTCCCACCTACTGCCCCATTTCTGTATGGGTTTGTGCCACCTATTTGCTAGCTTTCCTGCAGTTCAAGATATCATATTAGAAATTCGAACGCAACTTCTCACAGTGAATTTTTATACGTTTGCCTGCTTGGACATGTTCGTGATAATTAGAATTTCAGTGTTCGAATTATGATATATGTGGAAATAGTTTCAAAGCATATATAAACCATAAAGGGCTTCCATAATTAACATTTGGCCATTTTGCTGTTGGATGCTCAATTCGGTGTTGCCTCTTTCTCTATCTCTCACAGCATTGTCGCATCTGAGTTTTAAAAATAGATTACACTCTGCTGTATGTTGCATGTTTAAAAATGTTCCTGACATATGAAGTACTTATCCTGAATAATGTATGCATAACAAATGGTCTGTAGTCTTGAGAAATGATGCCTGAACCTGTCTACACAAGTTAAAGTTACCTCTGCCCCATGACATTGATTTAAATTGTGATTAGTACACCTGCTAGAATTTATGACCATCATATATACATTGCACACATAATAAACGGACAGGCAACATTGATTTGAGGCTGAAAAATGTTTGGTAGGGTTATTAGAGCGTGGCTGCTTTAACACTCAGGTTAACAAATGAGTCATGTCATGAATAGGTACGGAGCCAATTTTCCTTGAACAGAGTTTAGATCCCTACGCTTAAGTGTATTTATTCCAATGAATATTTATCCAATATGCGGGTAAGTTGTACCCTGAATAGGCATCAGGGTAATCAGATTTAAGGGGTAGTCAACATATGAACTTAGGTTCACCACTAAAAATGTTTTTTCTAGTTTTCTAATGTGCCATTTTTGAGGCTATATTAGTGTGTAAATTTGTATTAGCTTTGTTTTTATAAACTCAGAAATCCAGTTAAATAACAGTTGAATAGTTCTGAGCAAGAACAAATCATAGAAGTAATTGTAAGGAAACTGAGCATCTGCACACTGTTGTTTCCCTGTGTCAGAAGCAGTGTCCATTGCATTTTGGGTGTTGTATACATGCCCTTGGTTTGCAGATACATTTTACATTGAAAAATAATTTTACATCGGTTTCATAGGTGACTTTCTATGGTGTACTATAGTGATTAGTGAATCTGTCTCGCTTCGACAAAAAATCCTCTCTTCACTAGTGTATTACTAATTAAGAAGCAGGTGCCCCAAAGCATAGTCTCCAATAAGAGACTGGCCTACCAGTACTAAATCAGTAGTTTATTTAACAAAGATAATACTATATTTTTTGATGATTGGAAGGGGGTACAGATTGATGCATAAGTGTCTTGAAAAAACTGATTAATGATGACCATATAGGCAATGAGAACCCAGATCTTAGCACACTGACCAGATTCTGACTTCAAGATCCTCAAGTGGTTCACTTACTACTCATGAAAGAGACAGCTATAACCTGCAAGACCCTTGGGTTTACCAAATGGTCATCAACAAATTAGATTGCAATAGACAGTAAGATGTGTTTGAAGGATATCTAAATAAGCCATTAAACAGTAAAAAAAAATATCAAATGCATCAGATTTGTATTCTATTTTCAATGGGTCTACAAACTCTCAAAAATATGTTAAAATTAAAAAGAATCACTTGAATTGAAAAAAAAAAAAAAATCTTACATTTTCCAAAGGACAACTATTGACTTCTACATGGACTCCACTTTCCCAGTACATAAAGTAGAGTCCAGCAGCAAGTCAGATACTCGTGGGTACCTGTGGATTACCTGCAAAAAAGTGAGTTCCCTACGGGTTGCGGATAAGATCTTCAGGTAGGTGTATGGATGTGGGTCTGCAGGTCTTGTATATATTTTTATCTTATGTTATATTATCTATATTATCTATATTTTACTCCTTTAAAAAATTTTAAATTTTTTTTCTGCCCCATCCACTTCTAATTATGTCACTTCCAATTTGTAGCATCAATACTTACTGTTTAATGGTGATCAACAGGTTGCTTATGAAGTTGCAGATAAGATAGTTACAGATCGGGTAGTGAGTTGAAGTGCATAACAATGCAGGTTGTGGGTCTGAGTCACTGGTTTATGTTTCAAAAAAATGGTTCATAAAGCAAACATAAAGCAATAATATAATATCCCACTGCTTAGGCCTAGCTCAATGACCCCAATAAAGCATCAAGTTCAACCCCTTCATAAATGTGTTGCCAAGAACAACCTAAATAAAGACTTATTATATATAGATGAGAGCCCGCCCCCCCAAAAGAAAGTTCACCAATCCATTCACTTCCTATTAAACCTACATTAACATACAGCTCTCCTTTTCAAATGTCAGTTGGTTTCTTGCTCCTCAAATTTTTCCTACCACTACCAGCTCATTCATGTTATCAGTTGAGCCTTGTTACAGAAGGACTGTACCAAAAATATAATATCTCAAAACAGTATTAGTACCACAGAACCTTAAATGATTAGCTGCATTCTTCATATTTCCTCCCAATATATACAGTTCATTCATGTGCAAATAGGTAGAGTATTCCGACTACCCCACACACACTCACAGCAGTACTGAGCCACTATTGTGTCATATAGCAGCTCTTGTTACATGGCATACATGCAAAGAGATCAGATGATACAGAAACAAGGATTTGCTCCATCACTCTGGGATACGATGACAGCAGTGATGGGTTTTGTTATGTTATGTGCAGAAAATACCTGTTATGTGTCTTTATCTGTCATTTCTAAGATGAAAGGGATAAATGGTATAAAAGCCCAATCTTTTGTCTGCGAGATTTGGTAAAAGTGAGCCGCAATTCCTTTTTGCTTTTATTTCCAGAACATCTTGCACATAATTTATTTGATCATATGCTGATAGCTTTGTCAAAGAAAGTAAAGCACATGCCAACAGAGGGGGAAAAGTGAGTGAGCTTTAGAGAGGACTGCAGAGAGTGAGAGAGAGAGAGAGAGAGGGATTAAATTGCATCAACAAGATTGCACTGCCTACTTTGGATAGATGGGGTACCACTAAATATTTTATTCAAGGTCTATATTTTCCTTTAACACTACAAGGCTCCTTTGCTGCAATCAAGCTGAAATGGACACACATGTTGAAAGTATTGATGCCATTCAGTTAAGCTCCTTGCAGCTAAATAAGCTCCTTCTGTATATTTGCACTTTGCTCCAATGCAACCAATCCAGCGTGCTTTGGGTTGCAAATACACCTTTTGAAGTTGGGACCTCTGAAGTAATGTTCCCTCTAATTGCTTCTTGGCTATGTGCATGAAAAAAATATTTTCTGTGTGCTTATGGCAGAATTAATAAAAATGTTTGTGTTTTCACACAAAATTCTTTGTTTGTACCACAGTTTGCTGTGTACACTGGCCTCAAAGTTTGTGTGCACGAGCACAAACCTTAGAGAGAATATTGTCCTGGGGCTTCTGCCACCCTTAACAAGGCAGTCATTTCCCCATTGTTCTAATAGCGGGATGCATCAATAGGCGCAACAGAATAGTGCCAAAAGATTGACAAATGAATGGATTTTTAACTCTGAATAATGGAAATGACATAATCCACCTGCCATAAATTTTGACCACAACTTCAAAGCAATCCAATAACAAAAAGGCAGATTTGTCAATGAGTTCATTTTTGCACATCAAGTGCAATTTCAGGAAGCATGAATCAGTTCACCTAAGAGATGGATTACTGGTGGGGAAGAGAAGCTGCATTGAGGGGAAAAACCTGGAGATTTGCACCCCAAACCTCACTAGAGTTCAGAACAGGGTACAAAGTCTCATGTTTTTTTCACACTTGCACCCTGCCCTATGCTTTTCTGCCCCACTGCCAGCACCTAGTGGCATATTTCTCAGATGCAAAGCGCAGCCACATCTTAAATGCAAGTGTTTTCTGAACGAGCCTTCAGGAGACGATTTTGCACTAGCACTTGCATCTGGGGTCATAGTAAAAAAGCACTATTCTCTCCAGACCACAGAAAGAAATCTTTTCCCATAGCTCTCATGTTCTTGCCCGACTCGATTGGGAAAGGCTTGCACATCACTTGCAGATACAGTTCATAGAGCTGGTTTTCCTAGAGCTGAGCAATTAATACCACATGCAGATTTATTGTTATATGTGTCACAAGATGAGTACATTGGCAAAATTTGTCACAGCTGTTTATTTACCTCTCAAGAAGTTGCTTTATTGCCACAAAAATTTCTGAACTGTGTCTTCAAAAGCAATTATCTAAAAATACTGCTGAGGTCTTGATTAAATAAGTTTATGGAGGAGTAGATTACAATGACTTGTTTGTCTCTTGCTCTAGGTGCATAGCTTCATGCATTCCAATATATAATGGCCATTTGTGAGTTTTGTTTGTACCAATGAGAAGCCCATAAATCTAGTGGACTCTTCTGTGGCATTTACTTTACAAAAGATATATTACAGTCATATATGCTCTTTGTTCATTGTTACATTTAGTACTCAATATATAGAAACTCTGCTCATTCTGTAAAATGCTTATGACACCTAAACAAGACAGGTAAAAGGTGATTTAAAACATGCCTAAAATGTTGCTCACAAGTTTCCTATTTAAGGTTGCCAAGTAGATATACACTTAGGGGCATATTCATCTAGGGTTGAAGAGACATTTTTGAAAAATCTAATTTTTTTGAGGAAATCTTGCAAATCGAACAATTTGAACAATTTTACTTCAATAAAAAATGGGCCTATTCGATCTAAAGCGGTCCGTTTTTGATCGAAAAAGAACTTGGAAAAAATTTGATGGTCGAATTTCGAAGTTTTTTCACTTTGAAATCCTACCCTTGATAAATCTGCCCCTGAATGTTGAACAAACCTTGAAGGCCAATGCGTTACCCTCTTACTGACTCCTAGGTATGCAGTGCAGCCACACAGAGGTAGTACTACATACAGTTTAAAGGGAACTCTTTGGGTCGCAGAGCACAACCTTCAGGTGCAGGGTGCAAAGTGCCAAATGCATCTCGAACATGCGGTAGGGGGTTTTAGAAACAGAGACAGCAGACCCAGCAAATGTTAAGGGTTCCAGGAGAATAGATGGCTAGGATGTTGTCCAGAATTACTGAGTTGCCATGTGAAGTAGATCTGAATTATTTACTAAACGGCACAGAATGATGTATTTTATATTGTATTTGTACTATATTGTGAGTAAGCTCCTAAGCTCAGGTAATTGACAGCAGCCCAGAACACATGCTGAGAATCTGCAGAAAAGAAGATAGGGAGTTGCTGCAGCCACCTACAGAGGCACAGATCTTCCCTATTATGACTGTGTAGGCTTCGGCTGGTACAAATAATGTGCGTAATTTCTAGCATACTTAAAGGAACAATTCAGTGTAAAAATAAAATAAAAAATAATAAATAGGCTGTGCAAAATAAAAAATGTTTCTAATATGGTTAGTTAGGCAAAAATGTGATCTATGAAGGCTGGAGTGACTGGATGTCTAACCTAATAGCCAGAATCCAACTTCCTGATTTTCAGCTCTCTAACTCAGAGTTAGTCAGTGACTTAAAGAGGGGTCACATGGGACATAACTATTCAGTAAATTTGCAGTTGATCCTCTGCATTCAGCTCAGATTCTAAAGTGACAGTTATGACCCATATGGCCCCCCTCAAGTCACTGATTGGTCACCCGGGTAACCAGTCAGTGGAAACCAAGAGAGCTGAAAAGCAGTAAGCATTCTGCTTAAACATCCAGTCACTCCAGCCTTTATAAAATTATTTTTTAGCTAACTATTATTAGAAACATGTTTTATTTTGTACAACCTATCTATTTGCCCAGTTTTTATTCATATACTGAACAAGGTCAGACAGGACACTGGGTAAAACCCATTGGGTTCCAGCCCACATGGGCCACAATGGTCCAGACTCACTCTCTATGGACATAGCATATTAGATTGTGTGCTCCCTGAACCCAATCACTGCTCCTACCTGCCCCAATCACGAAGGGAAGATAATAGAGTTACATGTCGTTGGGGGGTAAGGGGGGGCAGAGGGGGGTTTATGACTGGGGTCATAAAGGGTATGGAGGGGGGATCCCATGAGGTGTGTGGCCCCCAATGCTGCAAGCTGGGCCCGGACCACCCCAGTCATACTTTGCATACTTATATTTAAAGCTTTAGTCCTCCCTTTAAGTTTGAGATACCAATTTAAAAAAACTAGGTGGAACAAAGCGTATTGGAGGCCCAGGTGTTGCTTCAGTCTATCTAGCCTACCTTGGCTAAATAATTCAGACCTAGTGGTTCTTGTGTTCTAGAACTGAAACTATATTTTTCCAAAATATTAGTAAATATATGGTTCATAGGTCAAGAATCCTGTAGAGTTCTTGACTTTTGTCTAATCATGGCTCCTACTGCCTCTAGCTAAAGACCTAAAGAGCTGACTGAATCAGATGAGTAATGATCAAACTGAGTTCATTTGGGTTCAGCCAATCACACGTACTATGCAATTGATATAATTTGTGAAGGAACTTCCCTAGAATAGCATTGTCCAGGGGATGGCTGGAAATATTTCTCATTATCTGTATGTTGGTTGCAGGTTTGTCATTCCCTGTCATAGACAAATTTTTGTTGTTCCTCCAAGCTTAACCCATTGCACTTACTGTACCAACATCTGAACCAAGACTAAACAAATAAAATGAAGCCAAGCCTTAAAATATATTTTTCAGAGATCTGTAAGAATTGTCAGTTTGCCAGTTCATGACAGCCATCTTCTGGGACAAAATTTTAAAAAAACCTTTGAAATACTGTACACCATTACAGTAATTGCATCACGGCTGAATTGGTAAACCACAGAGAAAAAATATTTAAGTAAGTCAGAGTTCTCATATCACAGACAGCTCTTTTCCTGTCTGCCCTCTATAACACTACACTAACACAAAGGTATTCATTTGTAAATTCTGTCTGCACTTTACTGGAATCAGGATAGTTCCTCAGTGGTCTGCCCTGTCGGAGTTAGATAAAATGTTGCAAAGGTACCACTCAAAATCAGATCTTTCCCGGAAACCTTCAGTCTAAGGCAACGGCACCATTACTGGAACCTTTCCCTCAGGGGATAAGCCAGAAAAAAATCTTGCATTTGTCTGACTTTTGTCCTAATCATTTGGAAAGACTCCATATATGAGAATGATATTAACTCTGTTTGGGTTGAAACATTCATTCTTATGATATGGCTGGCTATGTCCAAGATAAACATATTTAAAAAAAAAAAAGAACATCTCAGTGATGGCTAATTAGTTCATCTTTGCTAAAGTCAGGTCTACTGCACTTACATGTTGCAATGTAGTAACATATTCAGGTTGCAAAACAAAATAAGGCCATCGGACTCTCTATACATCACACAGACTGTTACAGACAAAGATGTCCCTCAGGCAGAAAAAAATCCTCTCCAAAATGCTAATGGGATTAACCCTGTATCAACTATTAGAGTATTTATTAAATCATACTTTAGTCCTCAATTCTACAAATGTATTTAATCTAATTATGAAACCCACCTAACACCACCTCTTGCACTAAGGAAAAACTTAGGAAAACTAAGGAAAAGAGAAGATCGCCCAGTATCATACCTACCAAAATTAGAATAATTCAGATTTCTATCTTGAGCCACCTTTTACCACATAGTGTTATGCCCTTTGTTATTGAGTTTATCTTTTTTTCAGCTTACATTTTAAGTTCAGAAAAACTTCAAGACTTTATCCAATGATTTTCAGCAATAACTTGAACTAAATTTTAAATAAATCTACTCTTAAGATTATGTATTCTTCTAAGAATTTTGCCTAATCCTAAACTCAAGAAGTGCATGGATTCAGCCAAATGCTGGATCTGGTTCCTTACTAATATTTTTCTCTTCAACAATCCACAGGAGATTAGTAAATTATATCTATTATATTCTTACAACTTTACAATTGAAGGTTTTCTAAGCAATTCTTAGTTTCCTTAAACCATAAAGAACTGTCTTTTTTTTTTGTAAAGCACAACACCTTTAGGAAACACATTGCACAGGCAACAGGAAATCAAGAGACAGGATATATTTGAAATATATTACCTGCCAAATATGTTCAGTGCTGATATACTTTATGAGGAGACCACTAGAGACTTAATGAATTCAAGAAGTCTATTTTATAGAGTCCGCCTGATAAAGTGCATTCAAATCATCAGTTGCAATATTGCAATTTCCTTATTGGTTATTTAAAGGAATGAAAGAGGAAACTTCAGTTGAGAATTCTACATGTTCCAGTTAATTTCTAAAGAGTAAAGAAAGGCAATGTTTCTTGAAATCTTCTGTGCTAAAGGGAGATGAATATTTTAATCTAATAAAACACACAGTCAAGTATTTCTAACTAAAAATAATGGCTGGAGTTCAAGTGCTGGATCTATTCTAGTGAGAACCTATTTTGATGGCAATGAAGCTATGGAGGTTGATCAGTAGGTCTTACACCTAATGCAGTAGCTAATTATTTAAGCAATCTCTGTCATTCAAGGGTATGGGGTACATTGTACATCTAGGGGACAATTCTTCAGTTGAGTAAGTTATATGACGTAAAGGTAGACTATGCTGATAATGAAAACAAAATTATAGGAAGTTAGGGGTTTTTACTATACAATAAGATGAATGGGGCTTTCATTGTCCTTTAATAATAGTATCAAATATCCAGTATAGGATAGGCTCAAAAAGAAAGTACACCCAAGTTATACCAGACACCTCTTTCTGCAATAACTAATGTAACTTTATTCGCCGGAGGCGAATCGCGGGAATTCGCCGCAATTTCGCGCCTGGCGAATAAATTCGCCCATCACTAGAGTTGGATCCTTTGGGTGTACCAGTTTTTGTCTCAGTGTGTTGCTAGGTTTGAAAAACACAGGGACTTGGTGTTTGTTGAAAATCCTCCTGAGTTTCTCTAACACTCCAACTAAATATGGAATGACTATGTTTTGCCTACTATGTGTCTCTGGGAGGTTATTTCTTTTGATGTTCCTGTTGGGCTTGGTTTCTGCAGTTTTGACAAAGGCCCAGTCTGGGTAGCCACATGCTTTTAAAGCTCCTCTGAGATGTTTATGCTCCTTGTCCTTGGACTCTGTATCAGTTGCCAGATATTCCGCCCTGTGTTGCAGAGTTCTAATGACACCCAGTTTTTGTTCCAGCGGATGGTGGGAATCAAAAACAGATATTGATCCATATGAGTGGGTTTCCTGTATGCCTCCCTTTTTAAGTTACCCCCCCCCCCCTCTTGGATGTATATCAAACAGTCCAAAAAAACAAGTCTTCCCTTGTGAACTTGATGTTATTGTCCATTGAATTAATGTGTTCTGTAAAGGACGCCACTTCATTGGATCTGATTTTAATCCAAGTGTCATCCACATACCTGAACCAGTGACCTGGTGTAGTTCCCTGGAAAGTAAGTAAAGCCCTCCTTTTCACTACCTCCATGTACAAGTTAGCTACAATGGGAGAGACTGGAGAACCCATTGCACAGCCATGTTTTTGTCTATAGAAAAGGTTTGTTTCGTATATATACATGTAAACAAAGATGTGACATCATATGATACCATTGTTTCTTCTGCCTCTAGTGTAACACTATGAATCTTGGTTACAAAATCTTTGGCATTCTGGATATGATGCACTGTATTGCCTACCAATGGGGCTAAGACAGCCTGGACCCAACAGGCACCCTCTGTATTATATAGAAATAGGGCTGCCACCTTTTATCATGGTGGAGACCAGGCATAGGCTGTCCGTGTCAAAACCAGACAGGTAGAAACCCTATACAGAAATACAGCCTGTGACATTGAGTTGCAGCTACAACAACTCATTAGAGTATACAGAGAGCTGTACTAAGAGTATGCATAGAGAAGAGCAAGCCTGAATACAGTCTTTTTTAAGCTACATATTGCACTGTGTTTATCTAGATATAGTTACTTGATTCAGCAGCCCATCTTCAGTGTCTCACCTCTAATTTTACTGGGCTTTATTATTTTAAATGTCATCCAGGGCCGCTCCAGCCATGAGGCAAGGTGAGAACTGTCATCATACCCTACAGAGGCTGCACACTGCCATTCAGACT
>CM044447.1:63432110-63445028 GCA_024363595.1 Xenopus borealis
ATTAAATTCTTATATAGCAACGTGTTTCAGTTCCTTCTGAACCATTGTGAGGATACTGCATCCTGCTGAAATGTGTCGAGTTTATTTTAATTATAGTTCATCTAGGGAATAGTCCAAATTCAATTTGAGTTATGTATTGCCTCTTTGAATTTGACTATTTGGCATCCAAAACCTACCAATTTGGTATTTTAGCCCATGGGGGACCTCCTACAACCATTTAGGAGTCATTTGGAGTCTTTTTTAAACTTTTTTAAACTTCAATCGAATTAGATCAAATTCAAATCAAATTTAACTCAAGTTTGCGGGTTGATCCGATTCACTCCAATTTAAAAAAAACTGTGCTCTCTTTTTCCAAATTTCAAGTGTGTTGCTGCAGAGAAATTAGATTTTAATTAGATAGTAATTAGATAGCTTCACTGGGGCAGGACCTGATAAAATGCTTTTACTTTAATCTATGGGAAAGTTCTGTGTGTGTATGTATATATATATATATATATATATATATATATATATATATATATATATATATATTGAGTTGTTTACAGTGGTTCCTTGAACCTTGTAATAAGAAAGTTTAAAGAATGACCCATTTCGACGGGGGAGAAAAAAAATCTCTTTTCAGGGCTCTATCCTTCTGGATGGCTGCGGAGTCACGTAATTTGTATACAATTATGTTTGACATTTCATCATAAGCCCTACGTGTAATTAAGCAAATAAATAACTTTAAAGTAGGTTTAAATGTGTTTTCTCTGGAGCAGATTTGAGGCCCATTAGAATCTACATGTTTGCCAATATTAGACTACTGGCAAGCTTCCATTCCGAGTAGTCAATAAGTGTTTTTTAAGAGAAAAATAAACATTTTAGGAATGAGAGGAAAGGAAAGATAGACTCATTTAGTGATTTTCCAAATTATCTTATTTGTACAGCAATGTCAGGATGAAATTAAGTTTATTTGCTTGGCAGGCAGAACAGGTTTATCGAAATTAGGAATAAAGTAAATTTTTATTTTGGAAGTGATATTTACCCATGGCATTGGAACATGGAAGCAAAGGGGCACTCATTTGTGATCAATAGTAGGTTTGATTAGATTGAAACAAAATAAATAGCAGATTCATTTTAAACCTAGCTCTTCCATATGTTTCCAGGACATTGGAACCCTAACCATTGTAAGCAGCAGTCCTTCCTTGCTTTATGGCTGAGATTCTGCCTCTCTGTATAACAGAACCATCTGTCACAGTAACATGCAGTGGTGTAACTAAGTAAGACTATCCCTGAACCCCTTTCCAATTTTCTAATAACATGTCAAATCTTTGGGCTTTAATGTAACGTTCAGCTGCTTTTAGCTGTCAGTGGGTGACGGGATTTGTACTTCCTCAACAACCAAAGGGCGGAATACTGGGCAACGTGGGGAAACATCTTGCCATGTTGCTACATTCTTATACTGTCATAGAGTGATACCCTGAACCACTGAGGTCCTGGAGCAGCATAAGGAGAATGTGACATGGGAAAGCAAACTTGCTTTGTGTTCCCACCTCTTAACCCATTGATCTCCAGAGACATTGTGACGTTTATCATTTCTCTTGTGTTTGCCCTAATGTTCATATATCTCCAGCCATGTACATCCAGCTGAGTGCTTTGTGCCTGCCATAAATATTATGTAACCAAGACTTTCCAGTAATTGTACTGTATATTTGTTAAATAAATCACATGCTGCTATTGACCATTTTCTCAGCAAACATCTTGTATTTATTTGTCATTTATGGATAATTAGCATAAGTGCTTTTTCCTTTTAGGAAACAAAAACCCAAATATGAAAGTATATAGAGATGACGATTCTCATTCCAAAAAAGGGACTTTCATGTGTAACAGACTAAATAAATGTGTAGGAGGTTTGTTAGTACAGTGGCTTTGCATATACAAGAAACTGACTTTATTTGTTGTAAAGTCCCTAAAAGAACAATTTCTATAAACCATATCATGGCATTTGTAATATGGAAACACTAATCCCTTCCACCTCACAGGTACTTCTCAGACACTTTATTATTGGAAATTGAAAGCATGAAAAAGTAGGACTTTTACAGAGATTAACGCTATCTTGATGTCTCCAATTTGAGTTATGTGAATTGTTTTTAATGCTAATAAATTCAAGTGTACTCACAATTCGAATGGGAGATTATTTATGAAAAAAACCTGAATGTCTAATATACGATCGAATATGAACAACCTGAAAATTCGACAAATAACTCAAATATCAGGAAGGCAACTAATATCTTCAAATGGTTCAACGGACCTCTGACATTGATTTGTGCAGTAACTCTGCGGGTTTTAGGTGGCACATTTTCAAATTAGAATTGTTTCCAGGCTTGAGGTGTGATAAACCTCACATTCGATTTCAAATTCAAGTTGGGGATTTAAAATTAAAATCTGCCCCTAAGTGTGATGTAGAGAGTGATACACATTTTCTATTATTTTGATTTTGGAGTAGAGATGCCGGCTTCATTTTTTAGGCAGGTTTTCACAGTATTTTCTTAAATTTATTTGCCGGCGGTGAAACGAAGGAATTCGCCACAAATTCACCCATCACTATTTTTTTTTATTTTATTTAGTTTTTTATTGAGAAGTATTTATTTAAATAAAAAGCTGGGATATACAGTAAATGAGAGGGCTTCATAGACTGATGAGTAATAACAAGTAGCAATAACAATAAATCTGTGGCCTTTCAAAGCATTTTTTTTTTAGATGGGAGACAGTGAACCTCATTTGAAAGAGTCAGAAGAAGGCAAATAATTCAAAAACTATAAAAAAGAAAAAATTAAGACCAAGGGGCAAATTTACTATTATTCCCCAAAAAATATTAGTTTTTACTCGATATTCGATTAGCATTCGAATTTCGAATGCTAATCGAATAGTTTTAGGCTACCCTTTTATTCGATCGAATAATGATCGTTCAATCATTCAATTGAATTATTCGTTTATTCGAATGATTCGTACGATTCGAACGATCGAAGACTTTGATCGTACGAATCCTATTCGATCAGGACTTAGCCTCAGAAGCCTATGGGAGGGCTCCCTTAGGCTTCTATTACAATTTGGTAGGTTCAATCTGGCAAAGTAGGCAATCCAATAATTTTTAAATTTGAAATCCTTCGCTGATCGAATGATCGAATATTCGATCGTTCGCTATTCGATGATCGAATATGCCTAATTTGCATATTCAACCAATTGAACTAATCCTACGATCGAAATTCGATTGAATTCGACAGAACTTCGATCTACTCACGTGAATTTAGTAAATCGGCCCCCAAATGAAAAGTTGCTTCATTCTACAGTATAACATACTTAGGGGCAGATTTGTCAAGGGTCGAATTTCGAGGTCATAGGAGTCCATCAACTTTGAAGAAAAAGACCAACTGAAATCTATTAAAAAAAATATTGTAACTTCAGGTGAATAGGTTATATTAGATCAAATTCAATTTGAAGTCCACCAAATTACTCAAAGTGAATCCTATGAGGTCCCCCATAGGCTAAAACAGCAATCTGGCAGGTTTTAGATGGCGAATAGTCGAAGTTGAATTTTTAAAGAGACCGTACATGATAAATTTGGCCTATTGCCTTGTTGAAGTACATTAAAATTTGCTCAAAATTTTAATTTAAAAATGAGATTTTTCAATTCGACTCTTGATAAAAAGTTAACTTAAAGGTGAACCACCCCTTTAAACAGGGCCTTCAGCTTCTTACAAAGAGACCATAGCAAGTCTATCTACTTCCCTGGTCCTATGCCAGGTCTTCCTAGGGCCCCCATTGAGATCCTGCTGTTGGTCAAGCAATCGGATCATCCCAAGTTGACCCTACACTGTGCTGACCAAGGAATATCTGCGAGTTTGGTAACATCACCAGATGATCAGGTCTTACAGTGTACTCCCAGCTTTACAGTAGCAGAAGAGTTTAAAAGCAATTCTGTTGTATAGTCTTGGTTTGAATAGATTGTTCTCTAACTCAATAAAATATGATTTCTAAATTCATTAGGTATGGTTTATTTGTTATCTATATCATTCTGCAATTTGTACTATAACTATTGTGATAAATACAATTCTCTATGGATAAGTTGCCTTTCTCAAACTAAGGGATTAATAGGAAGTTGGGCCTCCCTTTGCTTCTAGAACAACATCTAGTATTCTAGAAAGGCCTTTCACTAGATTTTGGAATATTGCTGCTGGGATTTGCTTTCATTCAGCCACAAGATCATTAGTCAAGTCGGGCACTGATGTTGAGGCTCAGGCCGCCTGGCTCAAAGTTGACTTTATATTGCATCCCACAGGGGTTTATTTGGGTTGAGGTCAGGGCTTTGTGGACAGTCAGGTTCTTCCACTCCCATTTCTGCAACCAATTCTGCATGAACCTCACTTTGGTCATAGGGCAAATATTGTCCTGAAACAGGCTTGAGTCTTCCCCAAATTGCTGGCTGTTTTGGAAATAGTGCTTTATACTTACAAGTAGTGTCCACATGTTTGGCCTTATACATGCATCTGCTTTAATTAGCATTCCTATTTCCTATCACCACATCTTTTTGACATTTCAGAAAGCAAAGTTTACATTTTCATATTATGGGGGGAAAAGAGATGATGCCAGTTTTCCAGAAGTTACCTGTCCTGTCATACGCAGAATCACTAGTGATGGGCGAATCTCCCGAGATTCGCTTCGCCGAAAAATTTGTGAAATTCCAGAGAAATTCACGAATCGGTGAAAAATTCGCGAAACGAGTCGCGGGACGCTTTTGACGCGCGTCGCGTCAACTTTGACGCGTCGCGTCGTTTACGACACATGTTGCTTCCGACACGCGTCGCGTCATTTTCGGCGCGCGTCGCTTCCGACGCATCGTTTCCGACGTGTCGCGTAATTTTCGGCGCGCGTCGCGTCGTTTTCGTCGCGTCAAAAACGACGCGCTACTCGTTTTTCCGGTGAATTTTCGTCGAGCAAAATTTCGCTGGTGATTCGCGAATCGCGGGAATTCGCCGCAAATTCGGCCCTGGCGAATAAATTCGCCCATCACTAAGAATCACCAAATAAATGGGCAAACATGAGATTGCTATGTAATGCACAGCTGGAACAGACATGTTATCACTCAGAATTCTACAGACTGTCAAAATAAAATGGTCCTTATAATAAAAGGATATTAACAGATGCAGTGGCTGGTTGTCAGAGACAGTGATATTTCATAGTTAAGGTGGGCATGTTGTAGCATGGAGTCCCTGTATTTCTGAAGGCAACTCCTGCAACCCGAAACATTTTAGGAAGGAAAGTTGACACTGAACATTATTCTGCTGGATTTTCTGAATGCAGTCGCAGGCCTTGTGTTCAAACATCACTAGGCATTTGCTAGATTAAGCGAGATTAATGAAAATTATCCGACTAGACAGAGCAGGTTTGGAGCGCATATCAGTGTAACTTAGTTTTGACAGGTTGGTAGGATAGTTTTTTAGCCTCAGGTGTGTGTGTTTTCTTCATGTTCTATGCTCATACAACAGGTTTCCATTACAGGCATATGTGTGCAGCAGCATGGAGGCTTCCATAGAGACCCAGAAATTACCTATAATAAGTACTTATCACAAAAAATTATTTTTTTAACATTGAATGTAATATTTTTGTTGTAGTTTAGTTTCCAGTCAAAGCTGAGAATACATAGTATATTATCCTTGTGTATATTTTTGTGACATATTGCACTGCACATTTACATTAGACATTGGAGGAAGGCCCTAACTAATACCCAAGGAGTAATGAGAAGAACACAGTTTCTTCTTTCTGTTCAGTGATGGTTGGCCACAGCTGTTCTGAACACAGTATAAGCCTGTCCACTTGATCCCATTCCTTCCAAACTTTTCTACAATGCCACGCCCTGTCTAATTAAAGCCTTAATCTCTCACTCTCAACAAAAACATGCATTTGTCAACCCCATTCTGAAAAAAACCCTTTCTTGATCCCTCCAATCTCGATTACCTGAGCTATCTCTCTGCTACCTACAGTAGTCTATAACTAACACTATTCTTCTCTGACAATAACCTTCTAGACCACATTACATTCTGATTTTGGGCTACAGCTCTCCACTGAAACTGTCATAACCCTACTAACTAATGACATTTTAACAGCTAGTTGATAACTCTGCCAATCCCTGCAATGGCTTCCATTACCAGTCAGAATAAAATTAAAACTAATGACCCTGACATTCAAAGCACTTCATAACACTGCAAGGGATGCACCCCTCTCTGGAATTCTCTCCGATGGACTGTCCGGCTTTCTCTCAATCTTTCTGCTTTTTAAAGATCTCTTAAAACACACTTATAAAAACCTTGCTCAATATTTTACTACCAAATGCGATACCATATGCTACATCTCTCACCTATCTTATTTCTGATCTTGCCCACTCCCATACCTTGTGTCTCAATCCCTTCCCATTTTAAATTGTAAGATCTTTTGCACAGGGCCTTCTTCAACATTTGTATCAGTTACTGGTTGCTATGTATGCAATTATGTATGGTCTATGCAATTATGTATGGTACATTTATTTTACAGTGCTGCAAAATATAAGCCACGTTTTTGCCATTAATTAATGAAACCATATGTAAAATAAATATTAAATTACTCCCCATAAATGATACCAAACAAGGCCAGACATTGCCAGCTTATGGGTATGCAAGACCCATATATTTAATCCCCTCTGTTTAGGGGATATATAGCTTCCATAGAAAAGATGCACTGCACAAATATTGAAGAACTTTACCTTTCAGCATATTATAATGGGTTAAAACATCCTGTGAGTGGTAGTCCAGCAACAATTGAGATGGCCCCTAAAAGAACAATTGAGATGGCCCCTAAAAGGGGAAAGAAAAGCTAAAAACACTAGATAATAATGATAGAATTATTATACCATATGCTTTAGGCTTTTTTACTTGGCCAAGGCCATTAGATCCATATACATATGCAACATAAAAGGCCCACAGTAGCTGTCCATCTTCCTTCTTGCTGAGGCACTACACTTGCTCAGTCTGCTCTTGATGTCAGTTACCTGAGCTTAGGGACTGACAGACAATATACTGAGTAGAAGAAAGCTCCCATGTTGGAACCTCTGCCTTCTTCTGCCTTGCAGTGCAATTTAGAAAATCAGGCGATAACTTACAGCGTTAGTATTGATGTGTGTGATTTCAGAATCCAATTGCATTTTTTAACTGGGCCTAACATGGAGAGCTATGAGGCCCAAAGGTTTAGTTCTATGGTATATACACATGCAATTTCAGCTTTTAACGCCAAAAAAAGTAACAATGAAGAAATACATGGAATTAAAACCTGTTGCCATCATTTCATAGGTTTTAAAAAGACACATGCCCATCAACTTGATTGTTTCTAGTTTACCCAGAGCAAAGAAAATGCCATGCCTGTGTCTATTTTTTTCAGAATGGGAAAAAAGCTTTCCCAACTCTTACATTTTAGCTGAAAATACAATAATTATGGCACACCTGAGTGATTGTTCAAAGCCCATCAGTCTGATCCATCCTTGTTCTTTCAACAGAAGATGGTTTCTTAATAGTTTTCTTATAACAGGGAGCAAAACCACAGAGGAGGAGTGCTAAAGGGCTAATGCTACATCTTATTGATCTAACATATGGTTGACATTACAAGATTTCAAACCTCACAGGACTTCTTCTCTCTACCTGGAGGAGTATAATTTCAACCATATGTTGGTCCAATGAAAAGTATCATTTGCCCCATAGGATTCCCATCCCCTTACATTCCCTAAGGATGTTAGAGAATGTTATGGGGGTATAAATGTTGCAACATTCCCATGACATAAGCATAGGATAATATATTATCTTTATATATTATATTATCTATTAAACTATTAAGCAAAAATACGTGAGTAAGCATCCTAATAGTTATTTAAAACTTCCCTAAAACTGATTCTTTTGCACCCCCATGCTCTCCAAAATAGGCACTCCAAAATGTAATTAGAGTTGCAAGAGAATTGTCCCCAAACTCAGTTAAAATACAGTTATCAGAGTCATGATCTGGAAACCTGTTATCCAGAAAGCTCCGATTTTCATGAAGACCATTTCCCATAGACTCAATTTTAATCATATAATTAATTGTTTTAAATGATTTCCTTTTTCTCTGTAATAATAAAACAATACCTTGTACTTGATCCAAACTAAGAAATGATTGATCTTTATGGGTGCAAAACAATCATATTGGATTTAATTAATGTTTAAATTAATTTTTAGAAGACTTAATTTTATGAAGATGAAAATTAAAAGGAAAGGTTCCTTATCCAAAAAACCCGAGGTTCCTAGCATTCTGGATAACAGGTCCCATTCCTTTAATATTATATAAGATATTGACAGTAGTGGACTGGGTTTCCTAGGTCACACCAGAGAGCATGACACCCTCTACCTACTCTTACAGCACTTTGATGCTAATCCTTGATAGCTCATATAACGTTTTATATAGTAGTGTTGCTTTCAGAATACAACATGATGTTGCTGTACTACAGTTCCCAGCATGCTTTAACTCTTACTAATATGACAAAGTATATTGGGATTTGTAGTCCAGCAAGTTATGGTTGAGCAGATAATCCAGCTCCCTGTTCTTTGTCCCAGTGATCCCTACTGGGGGCATTCCTAGTATTTAACCCCACACCATGTGACCTAATGATGCTTGAATACAATGTAATATGAACAAGACAAAGCTGCCTAATAATCCAATCTCCCTATGTTATATAACAACATTATGCAGCGGAGGAATCTGATGGACAATTATCTTTCATATTTAAATTAAATTTGGGGCACCTACTTTGAAAAGTTGGGTATTAGCAAAGGTTTTTATTCCCTTTAACCATTTATGTGCCAATTATGTTCTACATTGTTGGTTCCAGGGGTATGCAGACTGCAGGGAGAGGATTAAAATAAATTGATAATATAATATAAAACATTAAATATGAATTATTATCATAATTTTTGTTGTTGATATGATCAACCCCCAGTAGTTTAATGTTATATTTCCTAAGACAGTCTCTCCCATTCCATGTCAGCAAAGGACAATCCTCCTTTTCTCAGGTGATGCCATAGAATTTCACTGAATAAAAGCAGTTTTGTCCTCAGAACAGATGGTGATAGCCCGGTTGCTAGGCTTAGACCTGAAGAATTTTTTTTTACTTTAATTCCAGATTATTTGCCTCAATACCATGAATATCCGAGGGTTTCCTAAGGCAAAACACACAGAAAAAGACACGAGGGAAGAAGAAGGGGGGGAGCTGTAAGCTGACTTGTACACAGAGAAACAAAAGTTGGGAGGACAACGGAGAGAAATTGAACAGGGCCATGTCTGGAGTCGGGTCAACAGAAGATTTAAGGAAATATGTCTATTCAGCTGTCTGCAATCACCTGGTTCTAAAGGCAGACAGGAAGGAAGGGAGTTTGGTTTGGCATAAATCGCAGGCCTTTGATGCTGAAGATACCGCAGAGTAAAATACCCATTCCCTTCCATTAGAAGTCTGTTGACTTTCTTAATTAAGACAAACATGTTTCTGTAAAGCAAACTCCCTCTGACTGCACCGGTGGAACTACATTGCATTTGGAAGGGCGCGCTGTGAGCCAGACTTAGCATAGGTGGTCTAACAAAATATTTTATAGAGTTTATTTTTAGGATCTGCCCACATACAGGCAACAACTTTAATTTCCTCCATTCGATTAAATATCCAATAATAGCTGAACTCCATTTTTTATGAATGAATAGAATGTAATCTATTAAGCACACATACACTTGGGAAAATATGGATTTCTGAGCACAGGATTTTGTATTCTGGTAAAGCGAAAGAGAGAATACCATAATCAGAATTAGACACAGTCAGTATTGTCTGTAAGTAAAGTGTGATCTTGGGCATCGCTGCCATAGGAGGGTTGATCATGGGCAGAGTGAGCCCAAGAAACAAGTGCGTTCCTGGTGTCATGGAGAAGACACCAGGCCTCAATTGGCATTCGGTCTATTCTAACAAATGTCAGAGGGGCTGCTGTATAATGCTACTGTATATAGTCATTACAGTCACTGTTTATTGGGGCCTGTGGGGGGTGTTGTTAGGGCCTCTGTATATTTGAAATGCTAGGGCCTAATTTGAATCTCACTCTGGACTGGATTTGTAAAAGGGCTCCTTGAGGCTGCTCATGATCTGGGTGGATTGCTTACAGGTTTTGTGATCAGGGCACATAAGGGTCATGGTAGTCCATCAGTGTCAGACAAGGGTAGGGTACTGAATGTATACTACTCAAACATTGAGAAATGTGACCCCCTTGTGACCATTAGGAAATTAATTTTTTGGGAGGATATTTTATTTTACTTTGGTGCAGTATTTTTACTCACAAGGTGAAATGCTGATTTTTTTAATGTCCTCTGGGGGCCTTAATGTCCTGACACTGCCAGTACAGCAGAGACTTCAGCTACTGCAGACTCTACTGGAAAGCCAAACTGTCAGTCATTGCAGTATCTTCTGGTCATGCAGGGTCACAAGGGATGAATCCATAAAGCAAAGCATTGACTCCCAACTGTGCTTGCAAAGGCATTCCTCAGTAGCCAACAACTCTATGATAGTGCATTGACCTGTGGACATAGGGCATCCTTTCCTGAATCAGGAGCCCTGGAGGCATCTCTAGCCTAAAATATAGGCCTTTATGATCCATCTAATTTCACATGGCCAGTCACAAGTCTGCATTCCTGTATACTTAATAATTAAATTAAATCATTCCACTTCTTTGCAGTCCTGCAAGACCTCTTTTGTACAGACTTAATTGTAAGCATTCCTTTTAGCCTCCATTCACCAATCATTTCATTAATTATGACGCTAGTCTAGGCTCCAACATGTCCCCTTGACTCTGAACCCTAAATACGTTCTAGTGATTGCATTATTGTCAAGATACAGTACTTCCATGCTAATTTCCTGGAACAATCTTCCTTTAAAAATCAGAAATATACGGTTTAACACATTACCATGGGAAGGCTTAACCAGGTTTCAGTTGCACACAGCAACCAATCCAAAGCTTTACTATACCACATCCACATTTAAAAACAGAGCAAAATCAGTGTTTTTAATATTGAATATACCTACTGTTTAATAAACCTACTGTTCATCACCTTCCAAAGCTGAAGGTCTGGGGCATCTTATTTAAGTAAGTTACCTTGATCAAATACTGCATGTCCTTCAAAATATAGAATATACTTATTGTATTAAGAATGGGTTGCTTTTAATAAGTTACATGTGTGAACAGTGGTAAAAGATTACTCAGCTAGGCCCCCAACAAAAAAACAAGAACATAAGAATCCCTTACTTATTGCATTTTCAAGAAGCAGGGAGCTCAAATCTCCTTATGCCTACCTTTTGTGGTACCAGGTACAGTACTGGGTGAACCACGTCTGCCTTACAAGTCAAAAAATATGCATAAAGTAAAAATCGGAAGTAGTGCAATATTGATTTATTTCGATCCAAAACATATAAAAAAGGGCAACACTTCAGGGCCCTTCATCAAGCCTAGTGTTTAAAGCACCACAATCATATTTAAATGCCAGGAAGAGGTGGGGGTTAAGACTCAACCCCTTCCCATAAATAACATCACAGTAAAATTAATATATAATCCAATCTGTGAAGGTAAGGTTCATCAAAGTTTGACATATCTCATTACAGGGAAAATTGGTTATCAGAATGATAGAAAGCCACAACATTTAAAACAAGTTCAAAACAGATATGCAGGATATGATGCCGGAAGAAGAAACAAAAAAATGTCAGTTTTGTATAAGCTTTCTAAATAACAATAACATATATACCATAATATATACACAACTTTAGTAGCCTACCCAAAATTGAAAATATAGTTGCCATTTATTTTGTCAAAATGGTCAAAATTGACATTAGCTATAATTGCAAGATAAACGGTAGTCCTACCAAATGGGTATTTATAATAATGGGTAGTCCCTAAAAACACTAAAACAATAACTGCTGTGGTCACCATCAACTACAGAGAGGGGGCAATTTCAGATTTAGGGCTGTCAAATATCTAGGCCTGCATTAACAGAATTCCTTTTAAATATATCTCCCCTGTAAAAGTGACGTTTAAGAAGACATTTTAGAAATTAGCAACTGGACTTGCTGAGATATTTTAATGAAGAAGTTTGCTTATAAGCTTCTCAATTATTATGTAATAAACATTTTTGAAGAATTTCATTAAATAGATGTAAAAGGCAGGGAAGTTTAACCAGATGCTCAGAACAGATTATTTGTGTTCTTTATCTCCTGGGCCAGAGATACAGTTCCAGGGTATCAACTGTTGGTGCACAAGATGATAAGATAAACAAGATCCTTACAAATGATATTTCATGGTTAAGTAGGTCCATGTGGGTGGTTTAGTGGGACATGGCTTAGAAGAATGTGTGCAAGTAAAACAATATTGTCCAGTATGTTGTGTGAAAAACATTTTACATTTTAATGTCAGCATCACATTTCTGGGCAGTCATCCAGTCTTGCCACACAATCTCATCCAGCAAAATAGAGTTTATAGTACAGCAGATCTAAGTGCATCTTTCAGTCTTTCTAGGTTCTTTCAAGGTGAGCCTAGGAATGTTCTTTTAAATCGAAGGTGTTATTGAGCATCAACTGTTTCTCAAATGATGTGAGTGCAGGTCCTACCTTACATTGATACAAGAGATACCGTTAGACTCAAAGGGACATATCTATTATGTGTAAACCAAAAAAAAAAACAGTTTAAAAGGTTGTGTAAAATAAATGGTGAATTTATCAAGATGTGCTTTATTTTACACCATGCGAACACCAGATTTGCTGCCATTATTTTACATTGCTTCAGGTGGAATTTGCTCTAAAGCTGGCCATAG
>CM044447.1:63458584-63509798 GCA_024363595.1 Xenopus borealis
ACTGAGAAGTGCATCAAAATGGAAAAAGAAATATTTTAGAAAGGAAAACTTCAATACAAAGAATGAGGAGCTACCGTGCCCTGCTCTTGTATGTCTCCTGCCTCTGGGTTCATAGAAAAGGAAATTTTTACATGTTTCAAAGCAGTCTTTTGTCCCCAGGTTCAGAGCACTTGTACCCTTCCTCCTACTTCTAACAATCGCATTCTACAGAACTTGTGTGAAACCAACAGGGACGGCGCTGATAAATTTGTAATGCTGTTTTCTAGTTCTGTACAAGGTACCACGGTAATTAAGTGAAATATTTATGATGAATATAAAACAATGCAAATTCATTTATTTGCCTGAAAGCAGTGGCTTGTTATTTATTTAGATTTGTCTTTTACCAATGCTGTGCTTTCAGAAGGAAATTCTGAATAATTCTTCGCTCTAATATTTTGCATTGGAAGGTGGCATTAATACACACAGGGGCGATTACATTTGTAATACCTACGAACAACTGTGGAGCATGCCATTAAACTGCATATGCAGATATGTACGAGAGCTTCCTTGCATGGACAGAAATAGAGATGTCAAATATTTCATTGCACTCATTCCTTCTTGATCACTATAACAGTGGTACCCAATGTGAAAAATGTTACATTCAAAGGGGCAATATTTGCAAAGTGTGCTAAAGTAACCATGAATAGAATAGGTTCTGTTATGTGTCTCATTCATTTATTAGCTGACAATGCAAAGCACTAAGGATTAATACATGAGGGGAAACTTTCAATTACATTGTCTCTGCTCCCAGCATCCTCAATCAGACACTTCTTTTAGATTTGTTGTTTGCACTTTAGTAATTAAAGCAGGTCTTATCATGACCCTGTAATTACGGCCTGCTCTATGGCATACAGTAAGTAATGACAGGTAGAGCTCAGCTGCCAACACCCCCTTGAGCTCTATGGCTCTTATGGGCCTTTTTTCTTTAACCAGTTCAGTATGCACATTCTTTTGTCGAGGACTTACAGAACTAATATGGTAATTCAATCAATTCAGACAAATTGGAAAATGTAAAAAGGCCAAAAAGCACTGATAAGCCTACAAATTCTTTAATCATCAGGAAAAGTTTAATAAACGCAATAAAGTTACACCCCCCTTTTGAATGTTAATAATCCTGCCCAACAGTCATTATTGCTCATATCTTTAATGCCTTGTAGTCTTCAGTTCCTTCCATACACAGTTTGTTTTCATTTTGACTTTACATTAAGACTTTCCTTTTTACTGCTCAAAATATTTCTTCTGCCGTCTTCCTATTCTAATGAAAAGATAATATTTCATTATCAGTCTGGTGAATTAAGTAAATATACCCAGGCTGGTTATGCATAGGGTCTTCCTGCAAAAGAGTGTTCCCTGGGGGAAATTCAAGATGCACCGGTTGTTAGAAATTATCGGACAAATATAACAAGTCGACTTCCCCCCCTTCAAATGTTTCTCTTGTTTTATTTTAACTGTGGGCCTCTGGGTTTATATTAAACAGAACAAATCAAAACCTCTCTGCCTCAGCTCTTATTAGGACCGCTGTGCACGGCGAGCGGTTCACCGAGATACGCTTTGGATTTTTTTATGACTGCCTTTGCGATGCTTCATGCTGCTAAACTTCACCTAAAATTAAAATAACCCTTTTCCTTGTCGCACACAATAAGGTGTAGTCTAATAAAAAATCCGGGGTAAAAATTAGCAAAGCAGAAGTTGGCTCTGACAAGGAATAAAATAGTCATAAAAATAAAACTGGAGTCTGAATAAATTATTTAGCATGTGAACACCAGGGAGAAGAATGCAAAAGGTTCTTCTGCAAAAGATATAAAGAGTTGGAAGATAGCAGTAAAGATTCCCAACGCTGAAACTCATTGTTGGAGGCAGTAAAGGTTACACAGGAGTGTGCACAACCAACAAATAGGTTTCCTTACAGTGCAGATGGTTATTTTTATAAGTGAACGTTGCAAGCTTGTCAGCACTAAGCTGCTACAGGTCAACTTTCAAGGTGCCAAGTTTGATACAAGGGGGGATATTTCTCTATAGTTCTTACAAGCCCTTGGCTATGTTCTACTGTTTAGCCTGGATCAAGAAATCACCTGAACCTTTGCCCATATGTGAAAGATTGCCAGCATGAAAGTTGTTATCCATTTCTCGCACACTGAGAGAATAACGAGGAGAGTTTACTGCGGGGAGAAGCGCTATTCCCACATTCTCAGTAATGGTTCTTTTTTTTTCTCTCTCTACCTTTATCTTTCTGGCTGGTGATTTCCCAACTTTATATTTTTGCAATAAAGGAATCATTTATCTTGGAAAATTACTCTGTAAAAAGATTTCAGCACAACCTTTTTTATTAGACTGGATATGTTTCTTTTTTTTTTCTCAGTGATTTTTATCCAAAGAAACGGAAGATTGTGTGTTTTGTTCCAGTGTATGTCTCTAGCTTTCTGGATGCAGATACTTGTTGGGATGTGGTGACCTCTGTTATGCCCACATCAAGCACAACATTATGAAAAACAAATTCTTTCTTTTTTATGTGTAATTTACATCTTTGTGCATGATAAGCTCATGGTGCTAGAAGCACAAATTGGATGCTTAAACCAGTAGTCATTTTAATGGTAAGCTACAACATGACCAGTAAGTACAAACTCCAAACTGTCACATTGCACCACCCATGGACTTAAAGAAAAGAAGGTTGGCTTCAAAGAGATAAATGTGTGACTTGTCACTATGAAGCTAATAATTTTAATTTTCTGCCCTCCACAAAAAATTTGGGGCTACCTCAATTTCACATTACTTGGATGTGAGAGGATGTGAGACATTTCTACAACCTTCTGTGGTCACAGGATCTGCTGACAGGCGGTTATGCCAATGGTGTTCAGTTTCTATATGAAGCTAGCTCCACCAATCAAGACCAAAATATGTCTGTCCTTGGAAAAAAGTTACTTTATTTACATTAGGAGCTCACATATTTGATTGCAACTGTCAGTGGACAGGCTCTGTGTATAGTCCATTGTCCATTATATACAGGGATTAAACTAAATCAAATGATGAATTGTTCATGAGAAACCTACCACAAATGGCAAATGTGCATGAAAACTACTGTTTTTTTTTATTTAAAATTATATTTGTCTCTAGACTAGATATAACTCATGAACAATTTTCAAGACAAAGCTGAATATCAAAAATATATGCATATGGTACAGGTATAGTACTACCAGCCGACAAAAGGCTTAGCCTTTTCCCAAAATTCGAAACACAATTAAAATCTATTTCAGTAAAACACTGTCAATCAGTGGGAGTTTCCTAGCTAAAGCTTCCACCTTTTTTATTCCACTTGGCTCCTGGACAGAAGAGATGAAGGGGGGGGGGGTGTATCTGCAAACCACTACTAATGTCAGTGGGCAATCTGGTGTATTTTCATCATACTGTACTTCTTACCCATCTGGAGGGGCATCTGTCAGAAATCCTTCATCTGATTAGATCATTGGTCTGTCCCAACCAGGTCTGGACTGGGAGTCAAACTAGGCCCTGGCATTCCAATTACAGAGAGGCCCAAACAGCCCCCACCAGCCCACTTTCTTTTGCATCTGACAGCAGCCCCTCTGGCATTTGTCAGAACCCACAGATTTCCAGGTCAGGCCTGGTCCTAACCATGCCCATTCTTGGGACCTTTGATGGAAGGCTTAATTAATTATTGCATTTTACCATTTTGTACAGTCACAACGTACAGAACTCCTGGGCAATTTTTCCATTTATTTTTATTTAGGCAGGTCAGTCTCTAGTCACAAGAAAGTTAAGCTTCCCATAGTCTTTGATATTAAGGGGAAAAACAGGGACTTCTGTGAATAGCCAGTGCATTGGAGGCTACACCCTGCTTGTAAACTATAAAAAAAAAAACATTTCCACCCCCACTTATATGGCAGGAGGAACTAGCAGTGTTGCAGAGTTGCAGTGATGGGGCACATATGTTACATTTATCATCACTAAAAATTTGTGAAACTTATTAAAATCAGGGAAATACGTAGAAGTCAATGGTTGTTTTTTCACATGACTTTTTTCTGCAATGCATTGGAGTCTATGGAGATTTTTTTGCTGCAAAACCTGATGAAACGTTTTGCCTTATAGTGTACACAAAAGGACCTCAATTCTGCATAGGTCATAGATTAGTATGCATTGTTAGTGAATGTTGTACAGCATCCTCTCAATGCATTTGCCTTGTTGACAATGCCTGGCCTCAACTAGAGATTTTTTAAGAAGAAACTTTCCCCAGTAAATAATAAAGTGTTTTGCCACAAAATTGTATTCTTTCTCTTTCTTTTATTTAATCCAAAATAACTCTCTTCCCCTTGTAATGCTGACCTCCTTCACCTTTTGTCTATGACTTTGCTACAGTTAAATGCTTACTGGCTCAGACTTGTAATTTTGGGCAATGTCTATTGTAAACAAAGGAAAATAGATATCAAGAGGAACAGAGTTTATTTTGGGTTTTTTGATTAGTACTGCAGTTGCAAACTTCAATTTTGTGGATTTGGTGCCACATAACCGCACTTTGTAAGTCTCTCGCTAGAACAAATTTGTTTGCTGACTTTCCGAGCTACTTGTGTGGATGTCAGATGATAAATTAAGACATGTAATAATTGCTAGTTGCTGTAGCAGTAAATTCACTGTTATAAAATCTATGGCCCATATTAATCACAGACGTTTAGAATATTATTTTTCTGTATGGAAGCAAATGTTAGAACAATGCATGAATTCAACTGCACAAGGGTACAGCTGAACTTGTGTTAAATATCCCTGATTCCAGCCCAAAAAGACCTAATAAATAGAAAAAAAGTATTTCTGGAATTAAGATGCAGAACCAAGGAATGTTAGCCTGAGGCTGTTTAGTTGGAATGGAATTAAATGGAATTATAACAGTTTAACTGCAGCAGGTATGACCCAATGGTTAGCCTGAACCCAATATATCAGCAATGCTTTTATTGTTCATGTTGGACTTTGTTCACAATATTGGTATATTTATTATAATAATTATAAGTTGCAGTTTTAACCCAATGGCTGAATGGTTAGCAGAATGAATGGCTTTAGAAGCCTAGAATATGTATTTAAATCCTCACATATCAATGTCCTAGCATCATCATAATTGGATTCGGAGTCTCACCTTAATAGGGGGCACCTCCCACCTCAGCTCCCACCCTTCCCATCCAGCTCCCATCTTCACATGTGATGATCCCAGCTTCCACAGCAGATTCACAAATGGCTTAGGATGGGAGCCGAGGAAGAAGGTTCATGCTATTCAATATGGCACCTCAGTGCAGATTGTTGGACAGAACCTGAATGATGCTTATATTAGAGGATGGGTAATGATGGGCAAATTTATTCGCCAGGCGCAAATTTGTGGCGAATTCCCGCAATTTGCCGCCCCTGAATAAATTTGCGAAACACCAGCAAATATTTGCCTGCCGAAAATTCGCTGGCATAAAAAAACTTGTTTTGTGAATGTTTCGCCAATTCGCGGATTTCACTGGAAATTCGTGAATTTTTCGGCAAAGCAAAATGGGATAGATTTACACATCACTAAGGATGAGTAGTAAACTATTGTTTTCCCAGCATGCTTTCCGTACCACAACCATAATATGGATTTGTTCATACAAAAGATTTATCATGCCCCTCTTTGGGACAGCTGTAGATCTCTGTGCTGTTCTTAAAAGGGGAACAGTGGCTATTCTACAAGGCAGGTAGGCACTGTGTAAAATACACAAAATGGGAGCATTTCTGACTGCCTAAGAAGACATAAATGACACCTGTAAAATTTGCTACAGGTCTAGTAACCCAGTCAACCAATGCAGGGGCAATGTAATAAAGACCCAAACTTTCTAGTATGGTCTTGTACTCAATACCAATCATCAGATTGCATTTAATGGTCAACTGTTCTACTTCAAAAGACTACTGACGACAAAAACAAATATGGCATATCAATATGTATGTAATAGAGCAACAAAAAGAAGCAGTTATTAAATGATGATATTATGCATATAATAAGATTTGTTCAAATGTCTATTTGCTGAGAATTCACTAAACACATATGGATGATCCTGATACATTTTAGCTGGTTTAAGTATTTTCCTCAGAACCATTCTCAGTAAAAAATAATGTGTAATTGCAGCCATTAGAAACAATTTAGGCATTTAAAGGAAATACCTATATCTAAAAGAAACAAAAATCTCCAGCCAGTTATCTTATGTTTTCAGGCATGTAAGGATGTACCTACAAAGAATAACTTATACTGCACATTCGTAAAACATTCATTGAAAGCAGCGGTGCCGTTTAATAGAAAACAACATGCCAAGGATGCAAAATCCTTGCCAGTTCCATGAAAAATGACACCAATTATAGCCTAAATTGCTTGTTTTCTCACAAGGTACATATTTTCATAGCTTTGAAATCAAATAATTGCTGCTTTTATATTAAATACAATAAAACAAAAAAGGATGCTAGTTTGCAGGAACAGCTACAAGCTTTTTTTTTTAATATAATTTTCCCACCATTTAAAGTCACAAAATATGGAAAGCAAGTCAACTATGCAAAGTTCCAACGAGATAAAGAACGTCCTTTGGATTATTGCATCATTTGTCTTTGGTGTCAAGAAAATCTATATGATTTCACTCTTTGATTAAATGCCAAAAACCCCACGTTGCTCTTGTCTAACTGATTGCATATTTTAGTTTTCAAAAATAAATACATGAAAATGTTGTGGATGCTGGGATATTAAACACTTAGTAGGAGGAATGCAAACAGGCATTTTAAAAACGAAAATATTCAAGGCTAAGAGGACAGTAAACACTAGCTGTCTAATTTAAGGAAAATAAAAAAAATCAAAAAGACTGTTGAACTCACTGAGGGCCTGCAGCTCTACAATTAAGATAAAAGCTATCACTTTGGAGCCAATAACTTGTTTTTTTACAAGAAAATGTCGAGCTTTTTTAAAGGGATTGTTCACCTTTTAGTTAACTGTTAGTATAACGTAGAGAGTGATATTCTGAGTTATTTAGTGTTTTATACAGTAGCTTTTCAGTTTGTAATTTTAGCAATCTGGTTGCTAGGGTCCAAATCACCCTAGCAGCAATGCATTGATTCGAATAAGAGACTAGAATATGAATAGGAGAGAATCTAATAGAAAGATAAGTAATCAAAAGAAGCAATAGCAATCAGTTTATAGCCGAGCATTTGTTTTTAAGATGGGGGCAGTGACTGCCATTTTAAAGCTATAAAGACTCAGAAGAAGAAGCCAAATAAATAAAAACTATAAAAAGTAAATAATGACCACCAAATGAAAGGTTGCTTAGAATTGTATAACATACTGAAAGTTAACTTTAAGGTGAACTGCCCCTTTCAGTTATAATTCAGTTGTTGCCCAAATTTTTACATAGGTGAGAAATATTCAACTTTGCTTACGTATGTAATATGTATATAGGCATCAGTTTGGGAGCTTTTTGTGCTGGTTTGTGCCTCTTGGGCCCACCAGAGGACTTGCCATCAAAATGTCATATAGGCTCATGAAAGAAATGAGAAAGAGATTATAAGATATGTCCTTAGCTAAAGTCCACTTGGGCCAGGGGAGATCCTCTGGTTATCTGGAAGGCCAGTCCAACTCCGAGAGGTTTACATCTCGCTAGGGTTGGCTTTATTAATTGGAAGAGCTCTATAGTTGGTTTTGGGTGGCCATTATCAGTGGAACAGATCTGTAGTTGGCTTAGAGATGCAATCATCATTGGATCACATTTTTGCTGCCTAGATATGGTCTTCTACTACCAAGGGCTGCAGAAGCTAATTGTTATAAAAGAAAAGATGCACATTGAATTTGGTGTTTACCATTTTATTAAGGCAGTTGAACAAGTATAATTTTTGGCCGCTCAATCTGTTGGCAACCTGTATTATAGCTGGCTAGGGGTGGTCATCAGTGGAAGAAATTAACATAGAGAGTTCATTATCAGTACAGGAGATCAGTGATTGGCTTGAGCAAACCACTTGATCTTGTTAGGGAACATTTGCACTTCATGTGCTAGGTGCACTTTATCCTCATTTTTTTATTCTATATATTGTATACTATATATTCTATGAGTTGACCATTAAGCATAAAAGAAGATGGAATTTACAGTGTTATCTGATTGGAAGCACAGATTTCTACTGCTAAAGGGATGTGGCCTTGAGCTGTCATAGAAGTTCAAAATACACAATAAGGTCTAATATTTTTAACCTAAATCTTTTTAAAACTCCCTTATTACGCCTTTAACTGCCTCCATGGTGAAGACATTTGTCAAGGGTCTTGAGGTAGACAAAGGTAACTAAAGGTAGTTAGTTGCTGCAATCAATGGTGCCACTATATTTCCAAATCTTACAGTGTAAAATATTTTGTATATAAATTTCTAAGATAAACCTTTTTTAAAAGCATTTGGGCCACTTTCATCTGTAGTCTTGTGTTGTATGCAAGGCAGAAAGTATCCTGTGATGCTTTAATACAACTCTTATCTCTGCTCTGTGCAATATGATCGGACAGCACAATTCACTGTGAATTATTGCTCGGTTTGAAAAGAGGAAGTTAATGCTGATAAAAGAGATATGCAGACGTTACTGGTTATATATTATAATGACCCCAATGAATTATGTGAATACGTTTTAAAGTTTATTGGAAACATCAAGATATCTAAAAAAGAGTTTAAACAGTAAGGCTTAGCACAACACCCCTTGTGGTATTATTAGCTTAGTCTCTTGTACAAGTATGGGCCTTAAACCATCAGACTTAATACCTGAATGAACCCATCAAATCAAAATATAGTAATGCATTATTTTAGAAGTTCCAGCAGTGGTCATTTTTTTAAATCCCTTGTATGAGTAATCATTACATTAATGCTTTTTGTGCAAAATTCTGCACAATTTTTTAATATAAAAAAATGGCCAGTGTTTCTACATTGCAAATGTGATAACTGCTAAATGTCTTTACTTTGTTCAACAGCTGGAAGAGATATTTGTGGATAGAAACTTAGCTCGACCCTCATTACCCATGTGGATGTTTTTCACGAACCTACTAATATAGTTAGTATTGGCACTGGCTATTGAAATGTGTTGGAAAATGCCCTTTTGCATATGTTGGCAAATAATGCCCAGAATTGTTTACTGAATTTCTTTTAATTTGCCCATCCAGATTTACTGAAAAGGATATCTCTCCAAACATTTTACCTGTCAATAATAAAATAATATTCTTGTTGGACTAGATATAAATTCTGACCCTAACCTTAATCTACTGTTTATACATTTTGAACTAGGGTTGCAGTGAATCCTGGTTCTGTATTTGGCCAAATCCAAATACGCAGCAAAAAGAATATGAATTTGTCACACGATTAATGAATTTGAAACATTTTTACAGCATGGATTTTGGAGTTGGTGGATTTTTTTACCAGATGCAAATTAGGTTTCGGATTCGACTTGCGGTATCTTTTGTGAAAGATTTGGGATTTGGTCAAATCACAAAAAAGGGATAGTGCCTAGTCTGATCTGAACATCAGTTCATATTGTAGGAAGATCGATTTTACAATTGCTGACTATAATCTGTTCTGAAACAACAGTTTATAGTCAGCAACCCAGGTCTTTAATAATTCAAGCTAGACTTGAAATGGACATACATAATGAGATGTCAAACAAGCACACACGGTGAAATCTGCTTGTTTGACAATGTGGGGATATCAGGTGATCCGTTCGTGAGCCATAGGGCCCAACTATCTGATCACAAATGAGGAGTTATGGATGGTCGGGTCGCAGGACCGCATCAACGAACAGAGTCCCGTCCAATCGGGTAAGCCTGTTGGAGGGCCAATCGGCCTGTGTATGGTCACCTTTACATAGAACTGCCAATCTATGTAGCTCAGGTTGATATTTACCCAGATATAGTTTGATCACACCCTCCCAAGGGCCCATGCATGGGCAAAGATGCTGCTTACTTGGTCTTGAGGGGCTGACATAATTAAACTGATTCACCTACAAATCAAGTTCAGTTCAAGGATGGTCACAGTATATAGTCAGCAACCCAGGTCTTTCACACTTGAAGGATCCAACTAATCTTAAAGGGATACTGTCATGGGAAAACATGTTTTTTTCAAAACGCATCAGTTAATAGTGCTGCTCCAGCAGAATTCTGCACTGAAATCCATTTCTCAATAGAGCAAACAGATTTTTTATATTGAATTTTGAAAAATCTGACATGGGGCTAGGTATATTGTCAGTTTCCCTGCTGCCCCCAGTCATGTAACTTGTGCTCTGATAAACTTCAGTCACTCTGGTCACTAAGGACAGCACTCAATAGTAAAAGTCAAGTCCAACTGAGACACATTCAGTTACATTAAGTAGGAGAAATAACAGCCTGTCAGAAAGTAGTTCCATCCTAAAGCCGGGAAACTGACAATATGTCTATAACGTTATCAGATTTCAAAATTGAATATAAAAAAACTGTTTGCTCTTTAGATAATTAGATTTCAGTGCAGAGTTCTGCTGGAGCAGCACTATTGACTGATTTGTTTTGAAAAAATATGTTTTCCCATGACAGTATACCTTTAAAGTAAAAAAAATGTAATTGTTTTTCAGTAATAAAAAAATAATGCATTGTTGCCCTGCACTGGTAACACTGCAATGTTTGCTTCAGAAGCACTACTATTGTTTATATAAATAAGCTGTTGCGTAGCCATGGGGGCAGCTAGTCAAAGGAGAAAAGGCTCAATACACCGCAAATAGCAGATAAGCTCTGTAGAACATAATGTTATCTGTTATCCATTGCCTATCCTGTGCAATACAGCCGATTTTCAATTTCCGCCATTGCTACTTAGCAGCTCTTTATATGCACTATAGTAGTGTTTCTGAAGCAAACAGATCAGTTTTAACAGCACAGGGCAACACGACATGATAATTTCTTTACTTTAAAACACTTTCATTTTTTGGTGTTACTGTTCCTTTAAGCTGGCCATGCAGTGAGATCTGGTCATGTGGTGAGAACCTGAATGACATCTGGATGAAAATCATCAGTTTTGAATCAGACAGGTGGTTTAGGACCACATAAACACGCTGATTTTAAGGAAATGGAAAGGCAAACCTTTTTTTACATGACAAAACATGTATATTTTCAATTCACATCTGAAGAAATTATAGTTGTAAGAGATTTCTCATATAATGTATGTTATACTGTACTATTATTTACTACTGGTCTTGTTTTTTTGTGTGGGGGGGAGTTTATTAGACTGTCCCCAGTTTACCAAGGACTAGAGGAGAAATTAATTGTTCTTTAAACCGTTTTAAAGCATTTCCATTGCTTTGTTCCTATTGCATGAATGTGATTACAAAAGTTCAAAAAAAGGTTCATGTCTTGATTCATGCATTCATATATCTTTCAGTGCATACATAATGTACAGGCACAGGCGAACAGACTAGTGTCTAGAGGATACTTTGGGTAAATTACAATTATTTTTTATTTTACAAGTGATCCCAATATGACTGTCCTGAAATGACTCCCCCTTGAACCACCATGGCTCAGACGTATATTTTATTGACATCTGCATTCCAGAACTCTTGCCTTCCGCTGGTAGAATACCGATAGCTAAAGGATATAACTAACATTCCAGATGTATAATCCTATTTACTGGAGTGAAGTCACTAAGGAATTTCCCGACCATATTAACTCAAATATCTAAATTATACAGGTTACAGAACTCTTAGATTATTTGTTATACCCTAATAATATGGAGTAGGTGGCAAATTAGTTCTTATAATGTGCAAGACTATAGACTGGTGGATAAAGCTGGATAGACAACATGCTGAAAACGCCATAGATATCTGGACAAACATGCAGTATTTCTGGAGTAAACAGAAAGACTCTGTAGTAAGTAACAGACTGTGGTAAAGCTGAGGAGTTGGAAGATGCAGATTATAGGCAATCCCACAGTCACAAGTAATGCATTTATTCTATCTCAAAAATATTTCAGAGTAATCCAATTATTTTTGCCATTGTCTTTGTCCTTATATTAAGCACCTATCAAGTACATTTATGGGATCTGTTATCCGGGAACCTGTTATCCAGAAATCACTGAATTACAGAAAGGTTGTGTCCCATAGACTCCATAATAATCAAATAATACAATTTTTTTAAATGAGTTCCCTTTTCTCTATAATAATAAAACAGTAGCTTGTACTTGATCCCAACTAAGATATAATTAAACCTTATTGGAAGCAAAACCAGCCTATTGGGTCTATTTAATGTTTACAATATTTTCTATTAGACTTAAAAGATGAAGATCTAAATTACAGAAAGATCCATTATAACAGGTCCAATACCTGTACCACTAATACCTGTTGCAATATGTCACACGGACGTTGAGCAGGCCATAAGCCTTCCACCACATCCCCATGCCTCTATCCCTGTATAGTAGACATTGTTCCCGTGCTACTTATCTCTATCTGTGTGAGGGAAATGAAAGCAGAGCAGACACTAACTCTTTCCTTAGAGATCTGAAAGGTTTAATAATTCTGTCTGACAAAGAGTTCATTGCTGTTTCCCTCATCCAGCAGAACTCCGTAGACCTTGCTATGCCCAATTGCTGCCCCCAGGTCAGCAATAAGATCATAGATTAATCACACTCCCTTTGGTACTGCAGGAGGAAGGAGAGGCACATGGAGAATTAGAGTGCCTTTGCCCCGCCTAGAGAGCATGTGCAGACTACTTCCTGGATCCTTGTGTGAAAGAGAGACTTGGTATTTAGAGTGCTTTGTGGTTTGGGAATGTCATTAAACTCATGGCACAAGTGCATGGTAACACACGACCAATGGGGATATAGTTAAGAGGAAGTTTGGGTTTTATAGGCAACCATTTGGCAATGGAGCACCATGTGAAACATGTATAAGAATTAAGACTGTGGACATGGACTGAATAATTGTTTAATGCTGTTTTATTTCTTAATCTTGCACGCGGGGGTGGGGTCTTTTATTATCAATTCAAATTATATACTTCACTATGAGGCATTCCTATCTTTGTTTTATCCGAGATTGTGAAGATTGAAATAATTGTGTTTGGCCTATATATCTCTTAAAGGACATGCCAATCCTACATTTTCATACTATGTTTATAATTTGGGCATATCTACCCCACCCAAGCCATATTATTTGTACTGCATACATCCGTTCCATTTGCCAGAGCCATCACATTTTCCTAAAACAAAAAGCAGCTTTCACCCGGCAGCCATTTTCCCTCTGACACATCATCAGTAAAATTGATATCTGTAAACAGAACATGTATGCTATGAAGTTCCTGCAGGTATACACAGTAACAACATACTTTGAAAAACAGGTCTGCTGGGGTTGAGTGCTGTAATAGTTAAGCTGGGCTCAGGAGAGGTGGGTAGGAGAAAAAAAGTTTCTATGGGAACCAGCAATGGGATCTATTCACTGGTTGTTAGACTGGAGGGTGTGTTTAGTAATCTGATCTGAGAAGAACTGAGCAAGCTCATGAGTCAACAGCCAAAGCTAATTCCTAAGGGACGTGGCTGAGTGGGTTAGAGGAGGAGAATGATTTCTAAGTGATCAAGGATGCCTTACTGTTAACCTTTTAACAACCAGAGTGCCAGTTATCTAAAAAAATTCAAAGAGGCTGTTCACTGATTAAATGTTTGTGTGGGGGGTTTACATGTCCTTTAAATCTGATAAGTAGGTATGCAGAGAGGTTTTTATTACCTTTATTATTGGGGTATCATACTGACACACAGTGAATGTGTTTCTGTACCCTCTTATTGACCACTTCTTTTATTTGAAAACTCTGCAGCAGGCGTATTCTTTTTATTTGCACTTTCCCTCAGAATATGTTTTCAAGCCTATGTGTTAGTACTGCAAGGAGGACACATTCGGTGGGAGTTGCAAATATTTATACCACCAATACATTGCCAAATGGACTTTTCAGGTTTTTATCAATAGTAAGAGGAGGAGACCTGATTATTTGGCAACCTTGCCAAGCAAATAGATTTTATCAACTATGTCCAGGTTAACATGTTCAATGATTTACCCTTATTTGTGCCCCTGTACCAATCCATATCTCTGACAGTAGACAATACCCATACTTTGGCTGTACACTTACTTTGTGCTTTTGTTGCTCCCTCTCTCTGAAAGCCATTTAAATTAAAGAACCCCTGGGGTGAAGAGCTGTAATATTATGACATACGAGAATATTACAGTGAGGTTATAATAAGGGGCTTGTTCCAGCAATACATACCAGTTCCAGAGTTCACAGTCTGGACACATTGGCTCAGACAGAGCCTCTCCTCTCTGTACATTCACCATACATTGTACATTTTAGCATCTTTACTGACCTTACCCCTCTAAATTCCACATATCCTGTAGAGAGATCCCCGGTAGGTTTTGCACAGATTCACGTGGGAATGTTTTCTTGTTGTTTTTTCCCTAATAAATAAATGTTTCTCACAGACAACAAACCACAAACTGAGTACATTCCTCTAAACACTCTGTAACGTGAGAAAAGGCTTCAGCTGGAGGGTGTTTTATTCACAAAATTAGGGAACGTTATTTCTCAAACTTGAGTTACATTGAATTATATGATCTCCCATTAAATCAAATCCCTTTTTGGTTTTGGAGTATAACAGATATTTATAGGCATCTTTAAATGATATGGACCCTGAGCTCTTGTAGTGTACAGTTGCGTTTTATAAGGACAATTGTACTACTTATGTGCTAATAAATATAGATGCACCAGGGGAAAGGGAATTAAATGTGTTTTATACTAAACTCAGTATGGAATGTTCCCTGGTGGTACTGTGATGTCACAGTCTTAGTACAATGGCTTATTGTATTCCCCATAAAGCCAAACTGACCTAGAAATGAATATGTTCCAATCCCACAGACTAGGATATGAATGCTTTGAAATATGACTAAATAAGAATAAGCTGCATTTCGCTATACTGTATATATGTCAGCTGGCTGTGAATTCTGGTATTTGTAGTCCTGCTGTAGCTGGATAATCTTAGTTTCCAGTGTGATATATGCTTTCATCATTTAAAATGAATTAGACCAACCAAAACAAATAAATTTCTATTGGCTACTGAGTTGGGTCATATAATGACCATGTTACTGTATAAACCAGTTTATGACTTACAGCAATAAAGCCAATACACGTGATGATTGTGCTAGGGTTCTTCTGCTATACGGATGAAATACATTATGTTAGAGAACCAATTGCAAGTAGCATGTGCAATGAGACTGCTACACATATGCACAAACATATAATACCGAATGCTTCATTTTTACAAATATTAACTAACTCGACTGGTGGCAGCTAAGTAAAGATGCTTGAAATTAATTAAAGGAACTGTGCAAATGTTCCTCATGTTTAATATGTATGTTTAAAACAATATATTTGTCTAAGGGGACCAGTTTTGCCAGTTTAAATAAATCTTTACCCTAATTATGAGAGGTTTTATTGTTCCCTTTATTTGCCCTTAAACAGACAGTATTTCAGACTTTGAGGGGTTGAAGGTACATTTGCAGAGAACTATTTGTATGGCATCCTACAGACTCAGATAATGCCAAAGGGGTATGGGGACATTAAGATGCACAATTTGAGAGTCTTTGCAGTGGATCATAGATACCTTTATGGTGAGCATATAATATGCCTGGGTATTTCAAAAGCTAAATAGCAATCTCTTAGGGATGGGTAACCTTGGTCATGACATTATACTTCACTGAGACTCATTTGGTGTACAGCTTTTGAAGGTTAAGGGCACACACAGTTTTTTTGCAGGTAGGACTGTAAAAAAAATTGTGGAAGTTTTTGAGATATTATTGCCTGACTGGTCAATATTATGGCCAATATCCTCTATAGAAGGTTATTGACCAGCTTCTGCCACCCATGCACCATTACAGTTAAAGGGGTTGTTCACCTTCCAAACACTTTTTTTCTGTTCAGTGGTTTTCAGATTGTTCCCCAGAAACAAAGACTGTTTTCAATTACTTTCCATTATTTATTTTTTACTGTTTTTCCAAAATTGAATGTTGGTGTCAGTGGTGTTTGAGTCTGGCAGCTCAGTAATTCAGGTGCAGACTCTAAACTGATACAATTTTGCAACATTTAATTGGTACATTTCACAGCAACATCTCTGGAGTATTAGCAAGTATTGTATCAATTCTAACAGCTGCCTGTAATGAAACCCAGAGATTCTGCTCAGCAGGGACAAACATAAGAAATGTATCCATTAAATGTATCAGTTTAGAACAGCTGGGGGGGTCGGCGACCAGAGCTGCTTTAGAAGGTGAAAAATGACATTTTACACTTCATTATTAGAAAAACGGTTACAAATAGAAAATAGACAGTAATTGGAAAAAGTCGTTATTTCTGGTAATCTATCGGAAAACAACTAGTTGTTTGAAGGTGGACAACCCCTTTAAAGCTTTAGTATAAAATATCTGTTCAGTTACAATGGCCTTGTCTCTGTTTTTTTTTTTATATTCATTATATCCAAAATGAGACTGTGTACAAAATGGTGACAAAAACCAATGCAATTCACCTTTGGGTTAACTTTTAATATAATGTAGAGCAGGGGTCCCCAACCTTTTTTGCTCGTGAACCACATTTAAATTTAAAAAAGAGTTGGAGAGCAACACAAGCATGAAAAAGTCCATGTGGATGTCAAATAAGCTCTGATTGGCTTTTTGGTAGCCCCTATATGAACTGGCAGCCTACAGGAGAGAATGTTTGGCAGGACATCTGTTTTTTATGCAACCAAAACTTGCCTCTAAGCCAGTAATTAAAAAATAAGCACCTGCTTTGAGGCCACTCGGAGCAACATCCAAGGGGTTGGAGAGCAACATGTTGCTCGCGAGCTACTGGTTGGGGATCATTGATGTAGAGAGTGGTATTCTGAGACAATTTGCATTTGATTTTCATTTTTTATTATTTATGGTTTTTGAGTTATTTAGCTTTTAATTCAGCTGCTCTAAAGTTTGCAATTTCATCAATCAGGTTGCTATTGTCAAACTTAAAATTGTCCATTCTGCAACATACCAAAAGTTAGCTTTTGTTTCCGTATAGATATTTGTGAGATTGTTGCAGTGGCTAATCTAAAACTATTGGTGGAACAGTGGCAAAATATCAAAAATTTCAAAATCAAATACCAAATGATAATTAGAAAGCCAAGGCAGAGATAGTAGAAGCACCTTATCAATGTTTTTCAGATGAATAGGAATTATCCTAGTTCATGCCCTTTATCCAGCTGTGATGGCTCTTGAACTCTTTTTGTAGTGCCCCTCCTGATCTTACCAAATATGTGTCAAACAAAGCACTAGGCAAAAGTCCACTAAACATTTGTAAATTATTTACAGCCCAGACAAATGTATTATGGTTTTTAGGTAGCCAAACTTTCCCCCAAACCAGGAATTTTAAACTAAAAACCTACTTTGAGGCAACTGGTAGCAACACCCAAGAGGATGGCAAGCAACATGTTGCTCAATAGCCACTGTTGGGGATCACTGCCTAGGAATTTTCAGTTTCAGAATTTAGTACAAGTTTAATAGCCACCTTAGGCTAATTGTATGATTTTTGTCCCTCTATAACAGTACATTTCCTATATCTCTATGGCAGTGGTCACCTATTTTCTGCAGTTGTGAACCATGTTCAATTGTATTTGCTGGGGTTCCTCATGAAAAAAGTTCCTGAGAGATGTCAAATAAGGGTTGTAATATCTGATTGGGCCTGTGTGGACACATGTTTTGCAGTGTTCTTGTAACTTCCAAGACTTGCCTCAAGGACAGAATTTATTAAATCACCTGCTTTAAATACACTCAAAGGGGTGGCAAGTATCATGTGGCTCATGAGCCAATGGTTGGGCTCTATGGAAAAGGTTAAAAAACAAACAGCACTATTTTGACCACCTGGATGATGTGTAGGAGAAAATACCAATGATCTAAGTGTTTTTTTTAAATGATTTGCCCTCCAGTAAAAAAGCAACCAGGCATCCTTACTGCTGCTTTAGAGATTATTTAAAAAAGGCAGCCTTATACAACTCTGAGACTGAGAGTGCTGATGACCTTTCATCACATGCTCTCCTGGAATTGGGCCTCTGGAATAAACGAGGTCAAAGGAAGAACAAAATTAATTTTAATTTGTCCTTTAATAAAAAGGAATGATATATTAGATTAGAGCCTTTCTAAATGCTTTAACTTCATCTCACTTTTCCAATTACCATGAAATGAGGTTAAGTGAGGTACCACTGACATAATCTACATATTATCAGAACAATGGGACCCGTTTTAATCCACAATGAACATTGTGTCTGTTCTGTTTGTAACCACAACATCAAATAATTGTACCAGCACAAGTCTTACTTAAATATAGTTTGCACTTCCTCGAATAGGCCAAGTGCCTGAGGCGCGCATTTGTAGTAAGCCTGTTTGTGCCTCAAAGGATGACAAGAGAAGCCTTTGATTAATTACTAAGACAGAAGCTATATTAACACTTATTTGTGCTCCAAGGATAGCTGAGCATTATAGTCACTTTAATATGTGACAGTCTTTGCCAATCATGTTCAATTTGTAAGTCCTTTACACTGGAAGCTTTATTTAACATTGGAGGGATGCCTTGCATGGCATGAAAACATTGACGGAATGAAAAATACTGGTTAGAGGGTATATTTACTAAAACACACTACAAATGTGCAAAGTACAATATCCGGTCTCAGCATAATTGTGTTCCCTTGTGTGAGTTTTTTTGCAGCCATTATTGCTCCAGCTTAATGAATACAGAGCAAGTTGCAATGGTGTCAATGTGAACATCTAAAATGACATCTGAATAGTATTCAATACATGTAAACAGGAGGGACACTCCATAACTCTCATCCTGAAGAGGATCCTTGCCAGGTGCAAGACAGCTGGTGGCTGGAGGGAAGAGCAGTTCGACTAGGGAGTAACATCATGGTAGCTCTTGTGCCTCTTCCAGCAGATACCAGGACCACCAGTATCCAATATTCTATAACCTTTGTTTAGGCACTTGCTTGCTTGCTTGCAAAGGAAGATCCAGAGCTGCCGGTAAGATGGTTTCATATCTGTGATGTCGGTTTTATTGGAACCTGAAGTCAGGTTGCCTGCTAAGATGTCCATCTGAGGCAACAACCAAAGATGGCTGACACTACAGACACTTCTTTGGGTGCAATCATTTCAGGCTGTTAAGGTAACCTTAAAACTTGGAAAGTTATGATGCAAAGTTATATTTACATTACATTACATTAGCGGACTGTGGAGATCTCTGACTTCACTCTTTGAAAAATATACCCCTTCATGGCAGCACAGAGAATACTGAACATGTGCAATGCTGTGCCACTAATATTCAAAATATGGCCTAACAAAATCAGAAGATGGGAGCTGCTGAAAGGCCTGGATTATTACTATTACTAGGCAGCTAAGCTTTTGGCTGGGACAGTAGGTCCAGTATATAAACTACAACATTTCTAACCATGTTCTTTTGGGGTTGGGATCTTCTTGTAAGGCATCAAATCTGAGTTGGACTCAAAAATCACAATTATGGTGCAGATTAATTTCAACTGAAAACACCATAGCAGACTGGATAGATCTGAAACTGACATAGAAGATACATCTTTTCTCACAGAATTTTATGTGTGCCTCTGTTTGTTAATGAAACCAGATGTACTGATTTGACATTTATGTATTCACAGGCCCATATGTTTTGACAGGGTCACTGAAAGCATGTTTGTCCTATAATGCACAATGAGCAGGATTGTAAAAGTTATTGTTCTCCACAATTATAGCATATATATACATATATTACTTATGCATTGCATTCATACTATATTTACAGTGTTCTGTATTTGCTACCTTTGAGACAGACAATAGTAAAGCCCCTATAAAAATATATCTGTTAACTATTACTCTATATATATTTATATATTTAATGCTCCCTCAAAATGGAAACATGTCTGGTATTAAAAAAAAAAGAAATATTTTTATACTTTGTCCCACTCGCAGACCACATCAGAGGTATTCTAAGAATAGAACAGATCAAAAATATTTTATGGAACTATAATGAGAAAAGGATGTGTTCCCAAAACTCACTCGGAACAATGGAATGTAGCATAGGCAGGCACACTTTAGGGCTCCTAACAATTTTCTCATGTGAAAGAAAATCCTGGCTTGCAGAAACTTTCAATCTTCCTTTGGAATTTCATACAGAGAAAAAAGGGGAAGTTAGGAAGCCGGCCATTAAATGCATTGTAAAGAAAATAAGGGTCAGTAAAGTTCCGAACCATCTGAAATGTCTTTGTAGATCATTGTGAATTTGCTAATTGGTTATAAAATATACTTATCACAGCCTTACACCCTTTCCACCATGGACAACCTAAATATTTATATGCAGTATACAAGAGCTAGAGCTTATTAAATTGGCTTTGGACGGTTTAAATATAAAGCTTCAATGGAATATAATAAACACATTTTATAGTTGCCTTATTAAGACCATGCTCAATGCATATTTGTATCCAAATAAGTTGCACATGGAGCAAGGAGATGGAAGTGTAATAACCAAAGGAGAATTTCAGTTATGAGACAGGTAAGGTTATGCTGAAACCCATTGCACAGAAAGTATTAAAACATAGCAATGGCATTTCATCATGTCCTATAAAACAAATAATTTGTCTTTCTTGACAGATTTGCTTTGTTCTGTAATGAAAAGAGAGTAGGGGTCATTAACTTCTGCCCCTGCTGAAAGTGGATTGCACCAAGGGGTGCAAAATCACACGTTTACAGTGCTCATTCAGCAAGTGCTGTGAAATAATGCCAAAGCACAATGTGAAGCACTATCAAGTGCTAGGCAGCCCTATCCTTACTTTTAGGGCTAGCTAACTTCTGCATACGATACAGGGGATGCCTAAGTGCCTTCCCCCAGTTTGTCCAAGTTGTATTTGAGTATTATGCAAAGTGCAGGACAGGATTGCAGTTTGCACCTGTTTTTTTCCACTTTGTACTCTGTATTGCACTTTGTAGTATCTTTGTTAATGTTCACAAAGATCGCAATTATTATTGTATAGTACTATTAGTAATTTGCTATAGCCATCCAGCATTTGTGCCTTAGTACACCATTTGGTAATGTCAACCTGGAAAAGCACTGCTAGGTGATTGCAGAGGGTTTAGGGCTAGTGATGGGCGAATCTCCCCAGTTTCGCCTCGCGAAAAATTCGCGAAACGAGTCGCGTCGTTTTGGTCGCAACGGTTTGGTCGTGTCGCGTCAAAAACGACGTGCGACTCGTTTTTTTCCGCGAATTTTCACTGGTGTTTCGAGAATTTATTCGCCAGCGGCGAACAGAGGGAATTCGCCTCGAATTCGCCCCTGACGAATAAATTCGCCCATCATTACTTAGGGCAATTTCTGTGTGAATACAGGGATCTGGTAAGGCAAGAGAAGAGGTCTTGGAACCAGGCCCGGACTGGCTATCTGTGCAAATGCCAGAGGTGCTGCTATAAGGTGCCATAGAAAGTCAGTATTTAGTGGGCTGGTGGGGGCTAGTTGGGCCTCTGTGTGGGCTGATTGGGCCTCTGTGTACCTGAAATGCCAGGGCCTATTTTAATTCTCAGTCTGGACTTGCTTGGAACCTAAAATGGACAGAAGGCCACCAAAGGCTATAGCAAAGTCAGAGTAGAGGTGGCCATAGACGCACAGATAATATCGTACAAAACGAATTTTCGTACGATATTCGGTGCGTGTATGGGGGGAAATGAGCCGACCGACATCATCAGAGAATTAAGATATCGGTCGGCTGGTTGATCGGACTGGACGGAAAATTTTGATTGGATGCCTTTGAAAGCACCCTGAACATCGGCCATTGTTAGTGCTGAATCGTCAGATACAAGTAGAATTCTATTGTTTTTACCTGTATATTTGACGATTCAGCTCTACACGTGTGTGTTGAAACGAACGATCTTTCTTGGAAAGATCTTTTCCGAGAAAGATCGTAATTGTTACGTCTATGGCCAGCTTAACTTTCTTGTAGAGCAGGGATGGCAGTGTCCTGCTGATTCCCACCAGGAGCTCCAAAAGCAAAGAGAACAAGAAAAACCAAACCAACTACTTGCCAAGCTGCAAGTTACCCAGGAGGTGACCAATGCTAAATAGCAGTCTGTAAGCTCAGATGAACCAGCCCTTGTGAGCATACCTGTTTGTAGACCACCATTAGAAAGACAAAAGCAGAAATGCAGTAGTGTGGGCCCTGTGTGAGGATAGATTTGTTCTGAGCCATTGGAGCAGCTGACTGTATATATAGGGGTTGGTAGCTAAAAACTCTTGGGAAGGCTTCTGTGCAAGCAACAGGGATGAGTAATTTTTTTCCCATGGTATGGATTCGCACCATAATTTGTGGTGAAACCTTTCACAAATCTGTCCTAGAATTGTTTTGTTTCACTGAGAAAAACACTTGCATTTGTCACACAAAACAAAAACTATGAGAAACAATTGTCCATTGACTTCAATGCAGTTGTTGGAAACACCTATTACCTACAGTACATTGAATTTAGAATGAGAAACAAAACTAAAAAAAAGCCTACTGACAATAATAAATTTGGAGCAAAATAAACTCAAGAAAAAAAACTCCTATTGACCAATGCATTGGGAGAAAGTTATAAACACTGGGAAAATTTGCACATGGGCAGTAAATGATAGCAACCAATCAGTGATTGCCTTTTTTCAGCCATCTGCATGTCAAACAACAATATAACTATAACTTTGATTGGTTGCCATGAGTTTCTTCCCAGGTGAAAATCTGCCCATTGTTTATAAATTAACCCCAGCATGTCCCTGTTGTAGACGTTCTGTATATAAAGGTAATGTCCCCTTGTTGTTAAAAATGAGGATATTAGATCTTGAAGAGCAATGAACTACATACAGTAAAAACAGGCTGGCACCATTATATGATCATGGCACTCATAAGTGACTTATAAATACCTTTCATTTTTCAAAAAGGTACATTATTCCGGTATACTGACCAGTTTTCCATTAGGTATTATGAAGGAATATTATCATATTATAAGAACAGAAAAAGCAAGCCTTTTATTGTTGACTAGTGTTTACTGTGAAGCTTCAGCATTCTTTTCCCTATTCGACTATTTTTCACCTTAATCTTCCAGATCTTTTTCTACTTCCTTTTGTACATTTGCCTATCACCCTGCCGTCCCACACTGTCAGCCCTTTGCATTCTTTTCCCATGTCTCAATTGCAAGGACAATCACCATTTTGTACTTGCCATCTGCCCTCTGCTCTTCCTGTTCCCACAAACAAGATTGTTAACTCCCATTACCTTATTTTCCCAGTCGGTGCCTCTGCACAGTGGGGGGACACCTCAGACTTGTTTCCCACTTCTCACAAGCAGCACATTTCTGCTGCAAGTCTCTGGCCTGTTATATGAATGCAATTAACCATATTTCCTCCCTTACAAGGGTATATGCTTTACTTAGCTTATCCTTAATGAGTCTATGGGTGCCTTCATCATATAGCTATGTATATACATATATCTATATCCTGTACGCTATATATATATATATATATATAAATATATACGCTATATATATATATATATATATATATATATACATATATATATATATATATATATATATATATATATACGCTATATATATATATATATATATATATATATATACATATATATATATATATACTGTAATTATCGAAACTTAAAAATAATAAAAACTTTAAAATACATATGGCCTGTTTTAGGTCCAAGGCAGAGGGCTGCAGTGGAACTTTCAACAGAGAGAAGCCTCATACCACCTAAAGTGCCCCTATCCAACTCCTGCTTACCTTCCAGGTGTTCAAGCCCTTCTTCTCCTCTAAGCTTATGGCCTACTGGACATGCACTACTCCAAAGGGATGTAGTTATGCCTTGGGAATACCTTGCACATTTAATGCACAAAGTGCACATTCAGCACTTACTTAGCACTTATTTATCAAAGAGTGAAGTTGAAGATCTCCAACCTCCTCTAGAATGAAATTTAGCCACTCTCCATTATTGTGAAAGGCGTATTTATCAAAGGATGAACTTTCACCCATTGTTAAATACTCTTTTAAAAATCCCATAGAAATGAATGGAGGACTGTGGCGATCTCTAACTTCACTTTTTGATAAATATACCCCATAGAGTTTGAACAAGGTGCTTGCCCTTGCTCTTCACTAGTTCAGCTACTGCTGCTGAAATCAGCCAAGTAGAGCAAGGAGTGGTGGCTGGAGGAGTGCTGGTATGAGCTTCATTACTTTTAGTTAGAGCCAGCAGTGTAGAAGTACAGACAAAATATGCCAATTTTACTTGCAAATATATTTACATATAATTTTAAAAAGTTTATGGAATGTATACTGAATTTTGCTTAGGATTACATTTTCTTTCATTATGCAAAAAAGGCAGACCTCTCCAAATACACCTCCCTTACAGTATATGAAGCTTAACTAACCTTTTCATTTTTTTTTGCCCTGTTGAAATGATTGTTATAATCTGCTTATTTCAAGTTTTTATGTGTTCTTCTGGATATTTCTGTTTCCCTATGGCTGTAACCTATGCCTGTGCCTCACTTCTCTCTGTTTTGTTTGTTTTAGAGGGTGAGCGCTGTTAAGGATAGACATTACCTTCAATCTCATCACCTACCACTTTTGTTTAGTCTCTAAACTCTCTCACGACCTCATAACCTTTACCCACCCTCATCCTTCTGAAGCCCCTACTAATGTTTCTTAAACATAGACACATCTTTGCTTTCTAGGTCCTGTTTCATCCTAAACAGCACTAAAGCTGAATCTGCATCACCTATTTTTCCGTAAGTCTGAACTTTCTGCAGCACTTAATTATAATATTTATATAAACTAGTTTCTTATAAAAATCTAATGCAACATACCGTAAATAATCCATATCAGTGAAACCATGAAATTTCATTCGAGCGTCTGAAAAATCCGTACGTTTGGAACGATCGAACGCTCCGATCGTATGAATGGTATTTGAGCAGGACTTAGCCTCAGAAGCCTATGGGGAGCTTCCCATAGGCTTCTATTAAAACTCGGTAGGTTCAATCTGGCGAAGTAGGCAGTCGAATAATTAAAAAATTTTGATTCCTTCGATCATCGAATGATCGAATTATCGGATATACGATCATTCGATCTATTTGATCCATTCGATATTCGATGATCGAAGAGGCCAAATTTGCATATCCCATTTCACGAAAAATTCATATGATCGGTATTCGATCGAATTCAATCAAACTTCGATCATTTCGTGTGAATTTCGTAAATCGGCCCCTTAGAGTTGCTTGCTATATACCCAATCCCTTATGCCTATTATAGGTATGTTGGCAACAGGAGGCTCCATGCTCAGAACAATCACTTCAGCCTGTTTATAGAACACTGTGATTTGTAGCTTTAATTGCATGAGACAGTCTACTCTCCTCAAGTGTGCCACAGTTTGGCCATGTGATATACATGGGGGCAAATTTACTATTACTCCCAGAAATTAGCTCGACCAAATTCACAATTTGATAAGTATTCGACCATCGAATGCTTATCGAATTGTTTTCGGCTATCATTTTGCTCGATATCCAATTTCTCCATGAATTCGGATACCGATCGTTCGATTTCACGAAAAAATCGTGAAATTTCATTTGAGCGTCCGAAAAATTCATACGATCCGAACGTTCCAACGCTCCGATCATACGAATGGTATTCGAGCAGGACTTATGGGCAGCTTCCCATAGGCTTCTATTACGATTTAGTAGGTTCAATCTGGCGAAGTAGGCAGTCAAATAACTTTAAAATTTTTATTTCTTCGATGATCGAATGATCGAATATCCGATCATTCAATCTATTCAATCTATTCGATGATCGAAGAGGCCAAATTTCATAAAAAATTTGTATGATCGGTATTCGATCGAATTCGGATTCGAACTTCGATCATTTCACGTGAAATTCGTAAATCGGCCCCATCGTATTTAAAGTTCTCTTATCTGCCAGGGTGCATGATCTAGCTGGGGGCACACAAAGGGAAATTTGGAATATGCTGTAAGTATAGGGCCACTAATCCATCTGATAGAATAGTTGTGATAGAAAGTAGGGTGAGATATTTGTTGCAAGGGCCAGTTCCAGCACATTGAGTGTATAATATTGCTGGGGATTATAGGGTAATGGACTCTTAAAATATCTATTAATAACCACTGGTTCTAGTTAACCTTGGGGTTAGAGCTATAAATCATGCTTTGCATGCGCGTGAATACATGGGTTGCCTTGAAACTTTTCACTTCCAGACTGGCCCTGGTGGTAACTTTAAAAGAGACATATTGTGTAAAAAATAAGAATGTACCAGTGCATTACACTCATTAGATATAGAAGAATTGTGCTTTAAAAAGTAGTGTTTCAGGATGATTTATCGAATATTTCTGCAAAAACCCTAATAATTAGTGATGGGCGAATTTATTCGCCAGGGGCGAATTCGTGGCGAATTCCCGCGATTCGCCGCTGGCGAATAAATTAGTGAATCGCCAGCGAAAATTCGCCGAAAAAACGAGTCGCGGAAACGACGCGCCAAAGTTGACGTGACGCGCGTCAAAAGCGTCCCGCGACTCGTTTCGTGAATTTTTCGCCAATTTGCAAATTTCTCTGGAAATTCGCGAATTTTTCGGCGAAGCGAATCTCGGGAGATTCGCCCATCACTACTAATAATCTCTCCCTTCTCTTCCACTTCCTGCTCCCTGAGTTCCCAGGCTGTGCAGGGGAGCTGGCAGCTCTCAGCTCACTGCACTGTAGGACAGAAACCAATCAGCAGCTAGCAGGACCTGATAGGGAACTGATATATGGCTGTTCTTGTTTGACTGCAGGGCTGTGATTGGCTGTCCCCTTCCTACTGTGCATCTTGCAGGGACTGTTAGGACACCCCACTACTCATTTGAAACACAGACAGGGACCATAGAACATCTATAGGGAGCTCCAATAAAGGGGCTATTTAAAGATAATATTAATTTTTAGCACCATTTCAAAGCAACACCATATATTTCTTATAACTGCCTACAAAATTTGGGTTTTTTTAATTTATGCTAGGGTTGATGTTTAATTACTGTGTTGGATATTCCTGGAACTATTACATGGATTATATCTGCAACTTTTTCATTAGCCAAGAATGAAAACAGGGACCCAAGCCTGAAAACTCTGAAGACCTCTACCCTAACCTTTTACCTGGATAAAGGCATTCTGACATCTGTACTCCATAAATATAAGGGCAGATTCTCAAGCAACGTTTCTAGAGTTTTACAGGTACATAAACCACTTAATGCAATCTACCTGCAATGTATGTGATTGACAACATCATCTCTGTATATGTTTATTTTCTCTACCTCCAAATATCTAGGCTAATATTCACCTACACGATATTTAATTGCTGTACAATATTGGCAAGTCAACTATCTCACTATGTTAATTAAGAGCAAGATATTTGGCATATAATTAGTTTTTCATTGGAGCATGTTCTTGCATCTGTAATTTATTTTGGGCCTCTTACATCAGAGCCTCAGTTGTGCAGTGGTCCCCAAGCTGTGAGACTGGATAGGGCTGGAAGTAGGGTTAGACAGAAGATTCACATGGCTAGAGTGCAATGCTTTAGGTACTGTATGTACCACTTTTGACAGCCTAGCCTTAGTTCAGGGTGAATCACTGGGTGGGCTATTTGTCACTTTGAGATCATACCTGCTACCCCCCCCACCAACACAAGTGTACAGAAGCACACATGATGCCATGATGGATGGCAGGGTGTTACCCTCACGTTGCCTTAGTTGCTCCATTTTCTAGGCCTGACCTTGGGTCTGGCCCACTTGGGGTAGCCTGAAGCAATTTCCGGGGGGCTCAGCCTGAAGGTCAAATAGAGTGAGAAGAATGTATATTTGTTCTACTAGAAAGACTTGATGTGAGCTAATGGGAACCCTGACAGAAGTTTTGTGCCTTCTTGGGCGGCTAGAACTACATAAAGCTCCACAACCACTGCAGTACTGTTGCTGACATTCTACTTAATATTCTGGACAACCTGCTTTTGAAATTCTGTTTGCATTTCTTTACATGGTTTAGCTGCTCATAGTGTATAATATTGGAATATTATAGCGCTTCAAGAAATGGACTGCATGGTAGGCATTAAATATTTCATAAGTAAATGTACTGTTGAGCTAAACAAAAAGAAGCACTTAACAAGAATATCTGTCTCCCCACTTTAACTCTGTAGTAAAGTACTTATGCAAACTATTATCGCATTTATTTTAGGATCTAATATATCCCTTGTAAAGTTAATGATAACTTTACGTATTTGTTTATTTTGCATAATTGCAAAGACTATTCATTTATTAAGGTCATTTTTCTTCATTAACTTTGCACTGTTATTCATGAAAAAACATTAATTTTACCACCAAGGCAATTGAGTTCATAATACACAAATAATAAAAGAAATACAGTGTACACTTAATTCTATTTTGTCTACACTGCCGCACAATACATTACTCCCTAAAGGTCCAAAATCATATTTACATGTAAAATGCATTAAGTTACTTGCAAAACCATTTTGTTAGATTTAGATAGGAGTTGTTTTTACTTGATTTGGTTAAGATAGATTCCTAGCGTAACCACTTAAAAGGACTTAAAAGTATTCCAGATCAAAACCAGATTTTTATCTTTTAGAAATGTTCATTCATATTTACCATTGAAAATAAATATTTTGTTGTTCTTTGCCATGAATATTGGGAAACTTGCATTAATTTTTCTTTGCCATAAACCTATACTAGTGTCAAAAGTAGTGTTTCCTAATGGTAACATTTTTGTGAATATGTGCAAGAATATTCACGATGTTTCACTGAAACAATGCATTAGTCGCAAGAAATGTGAGAAAAACACCCATTGACTTTTCTTGAATGTTGCTTTGATGCAAGAAAAAAACAGGCTTAATTGTTGTATTTATATTTCTTTCGGCATCCCCTCTTTTTTGTTTGTTGCATATACAACAGCAAGGACCTACAACAATCGTGTGAAATAGGTTAAATCATGTGGCATGATTTATCTGTGGCATGCCCAGTACTGTAACCCCCTTTAAATTTAAAATACAATATAGACCTTTTATAAGTCATTTAATTTGAGATTGAGAAACAACAGTAACCGTGTCCAGATTGCCTTTCTTCTGTAAAACTGGACATTTGGCCATTTTGTGCAGTTTTGAGATCAAACACATTTCAGAGAAAATATAGGGGAGGATTTTTTATTTTTGAAATCTATTCAGATATTGAAAAAGAAAGGAATCTCTCAAGCTTGTGGTTAGTTGGATCCTATAATAAACATGGAAGGATTCCACTGAAAACTTTTTCCTAATAATCTTTTTCAATTTCATGTCTCCGTATCACTTTCAATATATAATAATAAACTGTATCTATTTGCTTTTTTTTTTTAAACTAAACTTACAATAAGAGCATAGAGAAACTAAAGGTTGATAGAAGTCATTCTGGATTGATGTGCATAATATAGTATTTCAAATAAATATAGGTTTTTTAACACTTTGTCAACAATCAAAATTCCCCCAAAATAACACACCCTGTTACGTATCTTTTCACAAAGACTTCAGTAGAGAATTTGGGGGTATGTTAATCTTTGTAAAAGAGTTAGGCAAACTAAAAGCTCTGTTATATCAAATGTAAAATAGTTGTTTTGGAGCAGTGCTGTTGAACTTCTGTGGTACTGAGGACCAGAATTTTTCTGGCCTACGTGGTGGAAGGTCAATAATGAAAGTTGACCACTTTCTGTTTTTAAACCACACCCATGTTACCCCAAGAAATTTGAATACCACATCCACATTAATGTTAGTAGCTCACCAAAAAGCAAATGGTTGGTGCTCGTTGCAGGGACATCACTCATCACTCATACGTGAAACATTTTACATGTTAAAACATACCCTTAACTCCATATGCCTCCTCCTCCCATGTGGATAAGACAGCACCCCAAGCACATAATTAACATCTTTGAGGCCCCTAACAACAATTTCCAAATACTAAGAAACCCCAGAACAAACCCGATGAGGCTCATGTCCCACAGGTATCATAGTGCAGGCAGAGTAGGGCACACACAAGCACAGTAGGGCACACACAAGCACAGTAGGGCATGCACAAGCAGAGTAGGGCATGCAGAGTATGGTACACCCAGGGGGTATAGGGCAGACAGAGTAGGGCACACAGGGAGCATAGGGCAAGCAGAGTAGGACACACAAAAGGAGCATAATCAGGCAGAATAGGGCAAACACAGGGAGCATAGGACAGGCAGAATTTGGAACACACAGGGAGCATAGGGCAAGCAGAGTAGGGTACACACAGGGAGCATAAGGCAGGCAGAGTATGGCACACACAAGTAGCATAGGGAAGGCTAAGTAGGGCACACACAGGGAGCATAAGGCAGGCATAGTATGGCTCACACAGAGAGCATAGGGCAGGCAGAGTACGACACATACAAGGAGCATAGGGGAGGCAAAGTATGGCACACACAAGTAGCATAGGGAAGGCAGAGTAGGGCACACACAAAGAGCATAGGGCAGATAGAGTAGGGCGCATACAGGAGCATAGGTAGAATATGGCTCACACTGGCATGAAGATAGTATGGTATAAACAGGCAGTGCATAGGGCAGGCAGAATATGGCACACGGAAGTTACAGCAGGAAGACTTATATGTGGGGGGGTCACACAATGGGGGTCGCGGGCTGCATGCAGCTGAAGTCTGCCAGTTGGACAGCTCTGTTTTGGAGGAACAAAACTTTTGTGGGTCTATTATCTATTGTGTGCATTAATAACTTCAGGTCATTCTCCTTCCAACAGGGATTGGGTCAGTATCCCCATTAGAGCTTCTGGGCCCCTGTACAACGTTTTGGCTATGTTTTGATACCTCTGATCCTGCCTGGTTCACAAATCTCAGCATTTATTTGTGAATAAACAGATTGTTCCACCAGACAGGAAATGCTACACAGTTACCAGATGACATAACCCCAAATTCAGTTCCCCACCATTAGAACAGGTATGCACATTCACAGAAAATCTGCAAACTGTGACATATGGATATTCTTGGAATTTTTTTAGGACTGTAAATTTTTATGCTTATCTCTGGTAATTTAGTAAAATTTTGTAAAATTGTGCAGGCAACTTTAGAATTAAATTAAGCTGGATTGAAGATGGAATTTGATGATTTTGTGAGATGTTTGCCCAGTTATAGCTGCTGAAACTGTTTTTTGTTTTAGTCTACTTATTGGAACTCAGGAAAATCAAACATGTTTATCTTTATCCCAAGTGCACAGTTGCAGGTATTTATTAACTGCTAGTGCATTTAGCTATTTTTTATATTATTTATGCTTTGCCATCAAATCCTTGATAGTGGTAGAAATGATATAAGCCATTTTTGTACTAAAGACAAGCAGGACAGTTTTCTTGGGTTCATAGCACTAGTTAGTTCTTAAAAATAAAAATATTAGTGCATAATTATGACTTCTTACATTGTAGATTTATTACATTTGGTCCATATACATCTTGTTTTCAGTGTAATTCTGCAACTAAGGTCAACTGAAAAGCTGACCCTGGTGATCACTTAGCATCATGCCAATAATACTGGACAAAATCCTACTTGTGTTGTGTGACAATGGAATGTTTGAAAGCAGCTAGTGAATAGGAGGAACTTGTTGATTTTGAGTTATTTTGAGATGTTACGGCCCATATGTGCGTGGGTTACTTGGAGTGGCTCATGGACAAAAGTGTCAGCTATTGTCATTTTCATTCTATAAAGCTTTATTCTCTAAAGTTCACTTTTACTGAGTTTCAACATGTAAAGAATGGATCTAGTCCACCCAGTGTTAATAGCTGCAGCTAACAGATTCCACTGGAACAGTTTACTCACAGGTCCACAGATGTACTATGTATCACAATGCAAAATAGTTGCCTATGCCTGCCTCTGTCTATTTACCACCATATTCAACTAATTGCATCACAGTGCATCATAAATTAGCTCATGTCTAGAATCTTTTTTAATGAAATATAATTTTCTGTACTGGAATAATGTCATGTTTATCTTACATGATTTCATGAAGGGTAACTGTGTCTCCCAAAATACTGGGAATCCTGCAATAATATAATGAAAACTGGGTGGAACCTCTTGCCTCAACATGCTTTAATTATGCTTTATTTTGTTTTAACTTCAGTTTGTTGTACTGTTAGCTCTACATCTCCACCAGACCCTCAACTAATCCAGAGTAAGGAAGGAAGTGTAGGTATGGCAGTTTAAATGTGTTTTCAATATCAACTCTTCCGTGTATGAGGTTCCCTGTTGTGACTTAGTTAAATTGTGAATTATTGTTCCTATGCATAACATGTTTGATGTCCATACTTTAGTTGACTACCTGGCTGTCTGGGAAGTCCATTTGTTATAATTAGCTGGTGTCTTGTAATATACAGTGAGTCAATAGGTCTTTACTGCCCATTAATGCATTTAAATGTAATCCATAAGTAATGACTAACTTTGCTTAGCAAACACTGCACTGGAATTCATTAGTGCTTGAATAACACACAGTGTATAGACAGAGAAGTCATGATGGGCGAATCGGCGGTGTTTCGCTACGCCGAGACTTTGTAGAGAAACTTGCAAAACGACGAAAAATTAGCGAAAAGCCGCCGCATCTCGTTTTGGACGTGGGCTTCCATTTTTGGACACGGCATCCATTTTTGGATGCGGGAGTCCACTGCCAGCATCGATAAAATGGATGCCGGCGTCCAAAAAGAGACGCCAGCGAATTTTTGCCAGGAGAAATTTTGGCAGCGTTTTGCAAATTTGGAGCAAATTCTCTGCAGGAAATTAAATTTGCCCATCACTACAGAGAAGGTTTGGGGAGGCTGAGCTTATAAATAAAAATTATTATATATATTATAAAATTATAAAATATAGTTATGTATAAATATACAGTAGTTATGGCTCTCTCATGAAATTCGATCTATTGGTGAACTCCCCCAACACAATTTTCTCCCTCCACCCTGATGCTCTGATTTTCCTAGTCTTTTCTCTCTGATTTTGCCTAGCATCTTTTAGCAGGAAAAAAAAATACATTTAGAGCAATAAACATGAAGTACTCAATACAGAAGGGCTTTAAAGAATTTCCAACAAAACCTCTACCTTAAGCTCTAGGAGAATGTTGACAAGCCTTTTTGTAGGTTTTTTATGAATGTATATATATATATATATATACTCTTAGTGCAATTCATATCTGGCTCTAATAGAGCTAGATTCCGAGTAGGCGACATTCTGGCAATACATGATTTTTCTTGTATTTTGAAGACACAAATCTTGAAGACTGTATTGCTTTTGGGAGGCAGGAGAACTTCCATAACAAACTCAAATATGTGTTCTTTAAGGATTAAAATTTGCTCCATTCTTATAACTTTCAGTAACCAATCAGCAGGGAGATATATAGCATTGTGGATTTGTTGAAGTTGTCACTCATTTAGCAGGCCACACATTTCTGGGTAGTAGAATTCCAGGAACATGAAGAGTTCTCGTTAAAGTTCCACTGTAAGCTATACTATATACAAGGTGGGAGTTTCACTGTTAGCTGCCTCTTACCACCCACGTATTATCATCACAGCATCATTTACATACAGCTTGCGCTTAAGACAAGTCAAAGTCAAGACTTTTAGCTCCAGTTATATTTAGCTCCGTGCATTTAGAAGTCAGTATGACAGCTCAACCGTTCTGAACACAACAGGGCTGTATTATTAGACGTTAGTTTAGAATGAAACTCCTTTTCATTTAGATACTATAAACAATTTTGCCACGTTCATAATCCTGCTTGTCAGATCTGTGCACTGTTTGATATTAATCAGTACAGTCGGATGATATTTAAAGGTACGAGATACAAATTAACGACTGAGTAGTTATAAACTAATTTTAAAAAGCAACAAATCCTGCATTTAAAACAGACAGGCTGACGGCTTCTTGCTTGCTCGCATTGCTGCTTCATTCTGCACAGGGTTCTGTAGTACAGAACATTTGTCAGGGCCATTAACGTGACATTATTCTTTACTCTTACATAAACTCAGTCTGTAAAGAAGTCTTTGGAGAATAAGTAAAGGGCAGTGCGGCTCTTGGGTTGGTGGTATTTAATTCAATATGTAACACTTTTATCAGAAGATCAGGACAAGAAAAAGAATTTTATGTGTGTGTCTGTATACTGTATATATATGCAGCATATTACACAAAAGCCCTAAATAACCTGTATACCCTGTAAAATGCATATTATAAATGGTGATTAATTATGTCATTTCTGTCACATGACTCATTCAAACTTGTCCTATAAAAAATAATATAACCGATGTTAAATATGAAGATATTACAAGTCAATTTGGCGTTACATAATCCCGTATTTAAAGCCCTCATCCATGGTTACTGAACTTATGTGACTTGTAACATCCTTATAATTTACAGTAGGGGGTATGTTATCCCTTATAATACATAGTGAGTGATACTCAGAGTTCCCGGTATAACTCAGCCTGCAGCCTTGTGCCTTTATATGGTCACAGAACCCCTCAGTGACTTCTAATATCCTTATAATTTACAGTAGGGTGTATGTTATCCCTTATAATACACAAGTGATATGCAGAGTTCCCTGTATAACTCCTTCTGCAGTCTTGTGTCTTTATGTGGTTTCAAAACTCATCCGTGATTTCTTATATCCTTATAATTTAGAATAGGGGGTATGTTATCCCTTATAATACTCAAAGTTCCCTGTTTAACTGCCTGCCATCTTGTGCCTTTATATGGTTGCAGAACTACTCAGTGATTTGTTGTATCCTCATAATACACAAAAGCTGTGAATACCTTGTAAATTATATCCTTATAAACGGTGAGTTCTGATGTCATTACTGTCACATGACCCACTCAAACTTGTGTATTATAATAAATAAAGTACCCCCTCTTGTAAAATATAAGGATATTATAAGATATAGAGGAGTTTCATGACCTGTATATAAACACTCGTCCTTCAGCCTCGCGTTTTTATATGGTCATGAAACTCCTCGGTATCTTATAATATCCTTATATTTTATAAGAGGGGGTACTTTATTCACTATATAATTTATGGTAGGGGGTACATTATCCCTTATAATACATGAGGGATACTCAGAGTTCCCTGTAACTTGTGCCTTTACATGACCACAGAACTCCTCAGTGTCTGTACTTATAATTTAAAATAAGTGACATTTTCCCTTGTAAGCTCTATGTGGCAGGAACCTCCATCCTCTTGTCTCTCTGACAATCGTACTCTTTATTGTACCTGTACTTTGTATTTATCATTGCAATGACTGTGTGTTCTATTAATTTATTGTTCTGCTGTACAGTGTTGTGTACAAAAGTAGTGCAATATAAATAACAATATACATACATTACATACTGTACATACATATAACTGGTGCTCTTAGGAATGTCATCAGTTGTATATGGAGATCACCCCTTCACAGTTTTCCTGGGCTGTTCGGGACAACAGCTAAACAGTACTGAATAGAAACTTACAGATACAGAATTTCTAGCATTAATTACAGTATTTATAGATTTTAGTTCTTCTTTAAGGTAAAAAGTACACTGTCTGTCTTACTGATCTTTGATTACTGACTATTAGCAAAGCAATATTGTTCCTATTCAGTGCATTAGTAAATATGCTTTGGCTGTCTGTTTACGAGATATGGGGGGGGGGGGTTATGCACCATTAACACAGTATAAGTATACATAAAAAGTCACTAAGAAACCTCTCCTGGAGGAATGCAATCTTACACCCACCATTAAGAGCAATGAGTAACTTGTATTTTCCCGGTATTTCCCAGAGCTTGGATAAATTCTCTACAGAATTGACAAATCCTAAATTCAGCTGTTAAATATATCTAAACATTTTTGTGTTGTTGCTTGCTGTACATACTGTAATGCGGCCCCTCTTCTGTGTGAAAGTAAATCTCAAACAATAATAAGCTGCTGCACCACTGCCAGAAGGTGTTTGGTCTTCAATCATGTCCAGCTTGATAGTGGTCCTTCTTTCACAAAATTCAATAGATAGCTGTAAATGTATTAAAGGAGAAAGAAAGCAATTAAAGCAGTTTATTGCCAATAGATTAGCCACAATAGTGCAAGCCATAGCACAATATTTATTCTGCAAAATGCTTTACCTGGCTAAATTCCTATTAGAAGTTCTCTCTTTTTGTTTAGGATAGTAGCTGCCATTTTGGCTTGCTGTGACATCACTTCATGCCTTAGTCTCTCCCTGCTCACTCATAGCTCTGGGCTCAGCTTACAGCAGGGAATGGGAGGAGGGAGGGGGAAAGAGAAGGAGAGAGGAGCAAAGTGAGCATGCTCAAACCAAGCCCTGGAGGTTTATGCTGAAAACTGGAAGTCTGATATTGTATACAATAGAAGGAAATATATGTGGTGTTTCTTTTGACACAGAACTCAAAACAGCATTACTTTGAGGAAGTATTTATGTAGGCCTTTATGATAAAGTTTACTTAATTTTAGCCTTTCCTTGACTTGGCACTGTTGAAGATGGTCAACTCTCTATCCCTGACAATAATAGCACCCCGTCCATACAGTGTATGTTAAGACAGATGCAATCCCAATTTGAACCCCTCCCCCATTAACTCCTTTATACAATGAAGCAAGAAACCAAGTTGGGATTGAAAGGCCACAGCTTTTACCACCACATATGAACTGTGGGGTCATGCCAGCCACCCAACGGAAGGGGTCAGATGGGCAAGTGAAACAAGAAGCTGGTTTTCATCTCCTTGTGGGATCTACACCCACAGAAAGCTTATTCTTAAATAGTCGGCTAGCTTGTCATAAAAAAAAGGAAGTGCCAGGTACAGTAGTTCATCAAGAAACGCGTAAGTCCATAAAACCCACCGCTTGAGAATTGTACCATACTGTGTGCCACAAATAAAGGCACTTTCTGACTGATAAGGATCGTGTCCGTGTATGGATCTCCAGTACACTGCCTAAATGCGGGAATCTCTTCTTTTACAATGAGTATACCAGCGTGGAGCAGCCAGCTTTCTTCACACGACTACTGGGTGAGCTCTGATGCGGTCCGCATCACCTTATATTTGACGTAAATAAACCCAGGCCTAAGTCCCCAACTGAAAAGCATTGCCCGCCAGTTTTGGTAGTACAATGGGGCACTTATACACATAATCTCTAACATACCACAATCCATACACACATATAAGGATGAGTGGGAGGAACAATGTGCCCCTATGTACTGATTCTCTATATAGTGATGTGACCTGTTATCCAGAATGCTCGGTACCTGGGCTTTCAGAATAAGGAATCTGTAATTGGAATCACCATAATGTAAGTCTTCTAAAAAAAAATTTTAAATATTAATTAAAGTCTATAAGATTGCTTTCCCTCTTTTATTATTATAGAGAAAAAGGAAATCATTTTAAAAATGTATATTATTTGATTATAATGGAATCTGTGGGAGATGGCCTTTGCATAATTCCAAGCTTTCTGGATATTGGCTTTCCTAATAATGGATCCTATACCTGTAATACATAAGCAGATGAAAGTTCTTTTGAAGAGTGCATTTTCTCTCCTTAGTGTTTTGCACATACAGTACAGTAAATCTGGGGTTAAAGTAAATCACCCCTACAACTCCTTACAGGAAGTGCATAAGTATGAGTGGAGTAGCCTAAAGGGAACATAACAATATAAAACAGTAGATTTACTTTTCCTGGGGTGCAAGTGCTAGATTACTAAGGGTTGCACAAGCCAGTCTGGATAGGAAATACCTATTAACCTTAACCATTAACCTTGACAACCAGTCTGGAAACCCAACCCATACAGTAAATGCTGTGGGTGACTGGGGATCAACAGGCTGGGTGTAGTGCCTGAGCTTTGGAGAATCAAATGATTTCTATAAACATTATTTAATGTCACTTAATTCACCACCTTGTGAATCTTCATGGGAGCTTAAAATGTTGCAGTTTCCCGTTCAACTGTCACTTAACAAGAGAAATAATGGTTACCCTTCAGCCAAGACAAAGCACTGTGCTTTTATCATAATAGAATTAACCATGGGAACTATTTTTAGTGAAGATTCAACTTTCTCCGTGTATTTTAATGTGGGAAAAGCGTGTCCTTTTCCCTCTGCTCATGTTTGATGTTTTCCAGCCCTCCTGTGAGCTTGTTTGAGAATCCAAGGGGGCTCTGGAGAAACTTCCTTTTGGATTCTCTCTGTTTTCTTTCGTGAAAATTCCTTCACCCATTTCACTTTCTGACAGGAAATGGAGCCTTGCCAGAATGATTAAAGGCCAAGAAAGCAGAATAGTTCCAAAGCTGTTCTTAAGGAGCTCTCTGCCTGACGTTGAGTCAAACATTTGTGGATTATTGTCTCATCTATAATTTTTTCTCTGTCTTCGGTCAGTGTATTTAGCTGCCTGTCTCTGTCTTTCTTTCTTTCTTTCTTTCTTTCTTATCTATTTAATTTTATTATTTATTAGAATTATCATCATGAAAATGGCATGATTGAACTGATGGCCTCCTCCCCTAACCAAACCAAACTGCTTTTGTACTGGTGCTGGTACAGGTCGAACACGTACTGTACGCAACTTGGCTGCTAACCTTGTTCCACACCCACCCTCCCAGTGCAAGCTCTCATGTGCACACACATGATGCTGGTAGGGATTGGGACAGAGAGATGATAGAGTATGGGGGGGTAGGGAGGAGTGGGCAATACTGGAGGGACATGAGGGCCTGCACAAAGGGTATACAGGCAAGAGGTACATGCCCAGCAACCCCCCCCCCCTCCAGTGTTACATCCTAGGAAAGTGCCACGTTTGCCTACCTTTGCTCCAGGCCTGCTTATACCATATAACAATCCCAACACCTGTTAAACACCAATAGCAGTAGTTGCTCAAGGCTGTCAACCATTATAACCTTAGTGAAGATGTAGGAGTCACTCTGCTGTCAAAATGTGTACCCCTTTCACAGCAGCCCTGTCATCACTTTGGCTCCTTTTGTATAGATATAACTGGCTACACTTCCTTTTAAACTATGTCCCCCATAATCCCTGTTGAACAAACTATCTATCTATCTATCTATCTATCTATCTATCTCTATTTTTGTCTGCTTGTCTTCCACCTACTAAATATTGCCTCTAATCAAGGAGTGATTTTGAAGACATTGGTTTAGGCAAACAACAAAACATAAAAATGGGCACAGCAGTTGCTTCAGGGAAGAGATATACAGAGACATGAGATTATAGCATAATGGAGCAAAACAATTGATATCTACCCCCTAGGTATTATATGGAAAAACACCCCTTTTACAATCCAGATTGCAATAATATGGTGGATAATTGGACTACAGGTTTATGCAGTGCCGGGAACAAATTGATACAATTTCTGAGTATTGATAAGCCACACATAGGATTTACATCGCCCGGGAGCCACTGACAGGTTCCCACATTTATTTCAGTCTGAAGGCAGACATATTACATCACAGACATCTTCTATCTCTTCTTTCATCTGCCCCCTCTCCTTCCCCTCATGCCCTAGGCAATATATGCACATTTTATTTCCAATCATTTCAAATCATCTATTCTGTGTTCTCTGGCAATACTGTAATGCTGGTATGCACAAACTCCACTTAAAATTTCTCTGTATATTCATGCTCAGTTTTTCAAGCTCTGCAGAACGAAACTGACCACACATAGTGGAGAATGTGATCAAAACAAAATTGTAGAGGTAAATGCATATGCTTCAGGGGCAACCTTCAGCAACCCATGTCCCCCTATATGGCTAAATTGACAAAATAGCATAGTACATTATATATATATATATATATATATATCAACTCCCACTGTCCCTATATGACTTAATTGACAAAATAGTATATTAAATTATATATATATACATCTCAAGGCTACTGCACACGCTTACCATTAGGATATATACCCAGGTGTTCCCGAAATTCGAAAATATAGGTAAGTAGATGCCGGTGCACAGTAATGAAGTAAATAAAGTAATATAATTTTAATGTTTAATTTTAAGTCCTGTGATCTTTGTGTGGATCTTTCTAAAGGTATGGAGATTATTTTGATGATTCTGCACCCAGGCATACTAATGACTTTATCGTGAGTGCCAGTATCAGTGTGGAATATATATATATATACAGTAGAACTCCCATTTTACATTTTCAGGGGACCAGAAACAAATTGTGTAAAATTCTGGAAAATGTGAAATCAGTGAAATCTATGATGCATAATATATAGGTGGGAACACAAAATAACAATGTAAAATGAGGATAAACTCAATCAGGGATGTAAAATGGGGGTTCAACTGTATACAATAGAACTTCAATAAGGGTAGTACAGGGAAAGGGTGATATCCTGTGGCCATATATTGCAGATTTATGGCCCAATGAGTGCCCTTTATCAAGTATATTCATAACAGAATATAAACATTGTAACATGAGAACCATAAGACCTATTATTTTACTGTAGTAGTCTATTGGATACCAAAAGCAACCATCAATCAACAGAATATATTTCCCTGTGCAAAATTTCACAAGAGAACCTGAAAGTATAATTGTCTTTAAGATTCAGCCCACCAAGGGTTAATATTTCCAAGTTCTCAGGGTCAGCTCAGTTAGAATGTTCCCAGGTATGGTCCTGCCTTGGAGCAATACTGTAAATTGCCCTTTTTGTGAACTATACACTAAAATACCGTATCTAAGTGAGACAAATGCTCAGTCAGGTTAGCAAATATTTTAAATTAATTTGACTTATGAGGGCGGGGGTCTTTATACTTCCCCCAACTGCCAGATTATTCCCAAATGACCTACAGTAAGTGCTTTACAAAGTTCTTTCATTATTTGTGAGACTTGGTCATTACCTTGAGAGCTTTCACCAAAATGAACCATCCAAAAACGTACAAATCCTCCAAGCGTCACGACTGTGTCCCATTTATAATGCTCACATTCTACTGTTCATTTCCCACGTACCTAACCCTATGCTTTTCTCACATATACGCGGGCATCATTTTCAAAAGCAAATGAAGGGAAGACCACCAACACATGTACCCAGGGGGCATAACTCAAGCCAAGGTGTCTAGAAGCAGCAAAAAGCCCACAGATCAGAGCATTCCTTTTAGCTGAAATGAGAGAGAGCAAACAACAAAAAAAAGTGAGGTCTTGGTTTATTTTTCAACAGTTTGCTCACTTTTTTCCCCCTAATTTCTTTCAGCGAGCTGGGCGTTATTTATTTATTTTTACAATACATCCCATAGTGTTAGCGAGACTCAGTAGGCGCCACAAAATTAATTAGAAAGGCTTGTGCAGTTGAAATGCATTACTCTGATAAATCATAGCTCACAGGTATGGGAGAGAAGTAAATAAACCATGGCATTAACTAAAAGGAGATGAAAACTTTGCTTGAAACCAAGAGTTATTGTGGCAAAAGGGGAGGCCACCATCTTGGTTCTGTAAACTTGGTCATATTGGTGTATTAAATGATTAATTTTCAAAAATGTTTCTACCCAGGGTAGAAAAGGTCGATTGAGTCCAATGAATTTAGCTATTTCCACAAATATTCTGTTGAAGCATAATAGCTAATCACTAGTGGTTTTCTAATGCATATTGTCTATGGTACATATACAGATGCCATTCTCAGTAGTTCATTATCTTTCCTTAATGAAAGTGCACCTGTAGCACCTAAAAGTTGTTGAGTCCTCCTACAGCATGAAATTACATGAGAACACCTGGGTGATATTGCAAATTAATATACCTTCTGCTGAGACGAGAAATCTATAAACATACATTGTAAATACCACCTACCAGTGCTACATCAGGCACATAACATAGAAACATAGAAATAATTATACCCATCTCAGTTGTAATCAAAGAACAGAAGGGCTCGGTGCTGTATCAGTGTTTATACAAATGAGGGCACATTTATGAGCAAGCAAGAGCATGAATCCAAAGTTAGGGCCCAAATGGTTTCATGCACTGAGCCAATGTGCCTTGTCCTTTTGGATCTTTCTCTGTGTTCTGTAACTTGAGCCAAATCAAAAAGTTCCCACAAGGTACTGAGAGCTGCAATGTTTGCAAAAGGGAGCCCAGGAGATGCCCATGTGCCACATTTGCTGGTGCTGAAATGTGGTCAAAGCAGGCAGGCTGCAGGGCAGTTACATTGGAGGTGATGTAATTATGACTTCATTCAAGGATTGCACACAAAGGGCAAAAAGCTTGATGCCTGGGCATGGGATTTTTTTAGTACTGAATCTTACTTCTTTATTTTGGCAAAGGATGCCCACAGCATTTATTGTTTTTAACAACAATTTTATGAATAAAGAAAAGGGAGCACAAAGCATACAGGATTGCTATATGAAGATCACTTTGACTTAAGTGGGTCCTGTTTAATTGAACAATGCTGTTTTAAGAAACAACCCCTCATGCAGAACTATATCTCCCAAATAATGTGTAATGTGTGGTAAAAGAGATCTGCAGTATTAGACTTTATAAGGGTGACTAGTCTTAGAGTCTTAAGGTGGCCATACACGGGCCGATAAAAGCTGCCGACAGACTGGGCCCTCCGACGAACTTCCCCGATCGATATCTGGCCGAAAGTAGGCCAGATGTCTATCGGGCAGGATTAAAAATCCAGTCGGATCGCGGCCGCATCTGTTCGTTGATACGGTTCCGCAATCCGACTGCCCGTATCTGTGCCATTCTGATCCGATCGTTGGGCCCTAGGGCCCACGAACAGATCAGCCCGATATCGCCCACCTCAAGTGAGTTCCATGCCAGTCAGCAACTGCATGCAGAGTCAGTACAAAGCTCCCATTGGCAAAGAAATCAAAGCAATAAGGAAATAATTATTTGTTACTCTTAATATTCCCATTAGTTAAACAGCCAGGCAAATGCTATGGGAACTATTTCAACCAAACAAGCCCTGTTTTTTTTTTTAAGAAAAAATAAACTGATTTCAACTCTTTAGTTAAAAAACAAGCAGGATGATAGATTTATTTATGGACCAAAGGCAAGGTAAATAAACAGAAGTGTTTGCAAAGTGTACAAAGCCTAAAAAAAAACCTTAGAAGGGACCTGGTTAACAGAATTCAAATCTCCAAGGCCCCATGTTTCGGAGGTCCTGCTTGTAGTCGGTGAGATTTTTGTGGATGAGAAGATGAATTAGGGATGTGTACTGTCTGTCAACAGGCTCTGCAATTCATATCCACTTTTCAGACAAGTGAAATTGATCAGACAAGTCAGTCAATGTCGCTGAGTACTATTTGTCACTTCATAAGCAGCAACAATCTGCTGTTGTATAAATTCAGAGGGGATGTCGAATAAATCACATCAAGCGGTGGGAGCAGATAGTATCCCTTCATCCATAATTGGTGCAGTCCTCTCCTGTCACATTTGTTCACTCCCCTGATCCTTCTCTGAGCTGACACAGACAAAAGAACACCTGCAAGCACTGTCACAAATATTGAAGAGTTTATGTATCCTTGTAGTGTGTCCGGAGATATGGATCAGAATATTCATGCAATGGAGCCACAGCTTTGGCTTTTTCTCAATTTTGCTCTCTTTGCTTGAGGAGACAGCATTAATAAGAGCCACCTATTCACACATGTATAAAGTGTCAGCGGCAGAGGTGAGGGGATTAATGGAAATAGGTTGAACTGTGAAGAAGAGATAGGAATTACAGCTTTGATTCCATCACACCTTTGTAGAATATCAGAATGGCAATGGTTTTCACATATGAGCCTCATTATTCATATCACATGGAAACACTACTAGCAGCTTGGTGCCACCGTTCTTGGCATGTATGTCTTATAGTTCTGGGGCCATAGGTTCAGTTCTAAGCAAGACAGATTTTCTGCAACTTAAGCTGCTACTTAGTGACTTAGTGGTACATTAAGGTGTGTAGGAATTGCATTCTTCTGAGGAAGAAATGTAGGTTGACCTAAGGGCAGATTTACTATTATTCACTAAAAACCCTGAATTCGGCCGAAATTCGATAAGCATTCGACTATTCCCCAAAATTAGCTTGACCAATTTCGTAATTCAATAAGCATTCGACCATCGACTGCCTATCGAATTGTTTTAGGCTATAATTTTGCTCGCAATACGATTTCTTGATGAATTCGTACGATCGTATACCGATCATTCGATTTCACAAAAATATCGTGAAATTTCCTTTGAGCGTCCACAAAATGTGTACGATCGAACGCTACGATCGTACGAATGGTATTCGAGCAGGACTTAGCCTCAGAAGCCTATGGGGGGCTTCCCATAGGCTTCTATTACAATTTGGTAGGTTCAATCTGGCGAAGTAGGCAGTCAAATAACTTTAAAATGTTGATTCCTTCGATCACCGAATGATCAAATTATCGAATATCCGATCATTCAATCTTTTCGATTTATTCGATATTCGATGATCGAAGAGGCCAAATTTGTATATCCGATTTCACGAAAAATTTGTACGATTGGTATTCGATCGAATTCGATCATTTCACGTGAATTTCTGAAATCGGCCCCTTAGTAAATCTGCCCTTCAATCTAATTTGCTGATTCCAGTGTTGTTTTGTTAATGGGAGAAGGCAGTTTGGCTTTGATTCAGCTAGTCAAGCTAGGCGATATGTTGTGTGATAGTGTGCAATTGTGTCATTTACTTTAATTGTTTTGCTATCATCCATGAATGAATCTGAATTTAAGAGAGAAGAAAATTGATCCCACATCTGATGTTCATCAATATGTTGCAACAGTGACTATCAACCAACAGGATGGCAGAATGGCCCTGTGGCAGGCATGTGTCCAGTGCCATACAAGCCCAGATACCAAACTGCCAGCTCAAATCTGGGCATATATGGTGACCTGTCGCATCCATTGAAGTTGAATTCAGAGCAAGTGGACCAATCGTTTTCAAGAAATTCATGTGGCCAGGTTGAATGCTATTTAACTCTTTAGTCCATGAGTCATTTAAATATATAATAATATAGTATATATACCTTTTCTAGGTATCTATGGATTAGCCAACAGACTAGCTTTGAATAAGCATTTCCAAATGCCTGTGACTTGCAGCTATGATATCAAGTTATTCTTGGGAATCCGTAAGCTTTACTGCACTGAAAACAAAATTCACCACCAAAATGAGATATAAGTGGCTAAACAATATTGAAACTGTGCGGGGAAAATGCTTATGGTCAACAAATAGTATTGAAAAGGTCAACTGTTAATTAAATAATCCATCACCTTAGGAAGGAAAGTGGCTCGCTCCTCTGACAATGAATGGCTGGAATATTAAAAGGTCACTGTATGAGTTACTACCTACTCCTGTTTATTTAAGAGTCGTAACATTAGGATTTTATCTTTGATGAAACTCCCCAAGCATCAAGCAAGAGACCGAAAGTCCAAAAATAGGTAATTGCACAAATGGAAGGTTGTATGTTCACAAAAGCATGTTTCAATACAATAGCAGGATTCATGGTGCCCACAGGAAAGGAGAGAATGTTAAGTGTTTGGACTACAACTCTCACCATCCCCCTGGAAATGTCTAATAATTGTTATGCATCATGATATGATTTTTATGCTGTATCTGGTTCCCTGTGATGATGGGGCACAGTAGCTAATGCCCTACCCTAAAAGTAGCCTTGCCAGTAGCTCTGATATATTTGACTTAATGATGCAATGTTTTAATGTTCTTCTATCATTATAACATAGGGTTAAATTTAAGTGTTAAACATTATTGTGCATATAAATTTCCTTAAATACAGCAACTTGGATTTCTGTGTTACTCATGTGCCAAGCAGCACCTAATTATATACCCCCCCCTTTTTTTAATACATATATTTTTGTTTTTCCCTTTTATCTCTTTCTTTCACAGAATCTCCTGCAAATGGTTCACATAGGATTTGACTGTGGGGCTCATTTACAATGCAAGTGCAAAATTGGCCTGCGCTAGGCATTATATTTATTGCATAATGCAGTGGTAAGTGCCAGAATTCCAATGTAATGGCTGGTGTCCATAAAAGAGCATTGGTCGGATCTGGCATGTGTGTTTTTTAATCTGAATTTTTGCTAGAACCAGTATGGGTGTGAATTGTGTCATTCCAAGCTCATTGATGACTGCATCTCCAGAAATGTCATTGGTCTACAATTAATTTGGCTGCATGTGTAGGAGCTAAATGTAAAGTAACCCTTGAAGGTAGGGATTAATTCCAGGGCTCCATTGCATCTGTGCACCCTGTACTCTCACCTTGCACCTTATTCAGAAAAGTGGTTATGTCACAAGAATAAAGGAGTGTGCTATCTGGGGAGGGTACATCTGTGGTTGCTCATGCTCATACCTTGCTTATCTGTTTGGTCAGATCATCTACTCTATTTATCTACTACTTACGTTTGGCCTCTGGGTAAGAAATATCTATGGTTAATCTTGAGTCAGGTCATGTAATATTGAACTTGCCCTCAACCCCCCACTTGGTCTGAACACCAGTGGCATAATGGCAGCACACCAGGCCCTCCTGCCTCCGACCTTCCCCTCCATTCAACCACTGACTAGTGATGGGCAAATTTATTTGCCAGCGAAAATTCGCCTGGTGAGAATTTGTTAAAAAAACCGAGTCACGCGTAGTTTTTGAAGCGTTGCGATGAAACGACGCGACGAGCGGCAAAAACGACACAACGCAATGAAAACGACGCAACGAAAACGACGCGCATCAAAAACAACGCTACGCGTTGAAGTTGCCGCGGCGCGCGTCAAAAACGTGCCACGACTTGTTTCGCAAATTTTTTTGCCAATTCGTGAAGTTCACTGGAAATTCACTAATTTTTCGGCAAAACGGGGTAGATTCGCACATCCCTACCAATGACCCTCTACAGCTATAGAGAAAGCAGACCACCTCTATGGTTATGTCTCTGCTGCACACGCAAACACCACCACCCTAATCAGCCAGTTCTGCAACTCAACACCACACCAACAACTCCATGAAATCACTACCACAGCTCGCTACCTCTTGTGATTATCCAATTGTCAAAACAGCCCCACGGGTCTGCTCCCCTATACCTCCTGCTTGAACTACCCATAGTTTTAGCCCTGGGATAAACCCTTTTCACCTTGTCCTCTGTCTGGGCAGGTTCCATCTGTAGTAGTTTAACAAGAGGCATGGAAAGGTTTACCAGCAGAGACATAGGAAAGCTTTACAGTTTAGAACTCTGATTTAACTAATGATGTGTGATATTAATGCCCGGAATAAAAACAGATTTGTGAGATAAATTTGCTTTAAAGTGACACTGATGCTTTAGATTATGGTATCTCTTTCCTGTGTGAGATGAATGGCTTGATAGGAGGGAAATATCTCTGCTGATTTCCCTGTTGTGCAGAGGGGAATGTTTTGCAGCATGTACTGTGTAGGTAAATGAAGATAAACAAGGAGAAACTAGTCAATCTGAGCTGGAGAAACATGTGCTTATTCACACTGGGGACGCAATGGAACGCTGGATTCACAGATGTGCAGCTTGTTCATCAAGGTGGACATTTAGGAAAGACTTAAACCCTTTCTCTGCTGGTTTGAGTCTACTCTCTTGTTTCCTGGGGCAATACCAAATGATTCTTGGCAAACTAATGCTAATCTATTGCATTTTATAGGTCAATTAATATTTAAAGACTATACAACGGGGCAGAGTGGGCCTTATGATGTCTGATATCAGTAGGACTGTGTACAGAGTTATACATAAAGTTAAAATTATGGCAGCATAGGTATCAGTATATACTAAATGCATAACATAGAAATATATTACCTTGTACTAAGCAAATAATCTAAATTACAGCCCTTGGCCCTTGCAAGGCAAGTTAAATCTGTATAAACTGAGTGGATTTTTGCTGGCTAGCAATCCTTAGCTCAGTTAGTGAACACTAAGAGGAATCAGCGTTTAGTGGCCATTAACATTGCATTGCTCTATATAATGCTCAGGCTTGAGCCATTACTCTACCTGTTCTGATCCTTTGGACTGCCAGCCCAAATTAATGGAATTATACAAAAAAGGTAATAGCAAAAATGGCACCTCATACACTATCTGTTAATTAGGCCAGAAGAGTGACCAATTGAATACCATGGAGGATGACCCCATGTATGGCCGATACACAGCATAGCTATAAATTTGACATATCTTCCTATATCTTCAGGCAATTATTTATGTGACATCAATTCCTATCTTTGCATGGCAAATGAAACAGAGCAGGCAGTAACTTTTCCATCACCTTCCCACTGCCTCTGTCTCTTTATAATAAATATTAGATGTATTAATATTATTTAGGTGAGCCCTAGCTATAGGGGTGGAGGAAGGGTATTACGCTAACTTTACACTCTTTGTAGGTGTTATAATAACTTGGAAGTGTTATTTTAAAACACAATTTATTGCTTAATTTCTAGAACTTGCAACTGCCTCTCAAATATTACTTCAAAATGGTACAATCACTTCAAAGCACAGGTATGGCATGCATTATTCCGAAACCTGTTATCCAGAAAGCTCAGAATTAGGCGATCTCCCATAGTCTCAATTTTAATCAAATAATTCTCATTTTTTAAAATGGTTTCCTTTTTCACTGTAATAATAAAACAGTAAATTGTACTTAATCCCAACCAGGGCCGGACTGGGAGGAAAAATCAGCCCTGGCAAAAGTATCGAAGCAGCCCATGTATTCACACGTAATTCAGATATATATATTTCCCCAAGGTTAACTAGAACTAGTGTTTATTAATAGATATTATCATAAGCATAAGGGATGGGGTATATAGCAAGCAACTCTAATATTACTAACTGAAGTTGGTCAGAATTCCTGGTTCCTCCGATATGCCAGTACAGGCATGATCACTGACTAATGCAGGCATTGGCTTAGCTGTGGCTGGCTATTGCAGACAGCTCATTTACATTTCTAAAGTGATTGGCTCATTTACATATTAAAGACAGACCTAATTGCATTTTTTAGGTGAGCAGCCCATTTACATTTTAAAGCAAGCATAAGTAGTCATAGGTATGATTTTTTTAAGGAAACAAGACATTGGCTCTATGTACAGTTTGTTAACTTTACATCTGGCTACAACTGTCATCAAGACTCTATGATTATTGTCAAATGAGAATGAAGGCTGTTGTTTTATGATGTCAAGCAATTAGTAGGGAGATTTACTGCCCGACCGCTCATAATATTATTGTTAAGGAGGTTTAATTCTGATTGCCAAATTTAGCATCCCGCAGTAGCAAAGATATATGGTTCGGAACCCGACATGGCAGAAAAATAATCATGCCATTTCTTCATTAGATAATGTTTATTTATAGCGACAAATATATCAAACCCTACTGTTCCATTAAACTTTTGACTGTTTTTAACTATAAAAATTTGATATTGTTGTGGCAGCTGCACTAGTCAAATTATTGCGACTATACAGCTGCTCTGCTTAAGATTTATACGCACTCTTCATGGTTTCAAATTATGTGCATATTTATTTGGCTTTTTACTACTTGTGTCCTTTTATTTTAATGATAAAAGGTGAGAAAAAGAGCAAAATAATAAAATGTTTTTTACTCTGATCATAAAGTTCTGCTGCAACAAAAAAAAAGTTCAGTGATTTTTATCTATAGCATATTCCCGTACTGTTAGAAATATCTTGGTAAAGAAATTGGAAATGATTTGATTTTTAAAGGAGAAATAAACTCTTATGCGATAGAGATATGAGGGATTTACCATGACGCTGGATGTTAATGCTAGATCTCCAGGGTTCCCCAGCATTAGTAGGTGCATTTGTGCACAATTTATCAGAGCAGTACACAAGGATGCTTGGCTGCAATACATGGAAGAGCAAGGAGCATGATTAGATGCAAGTAACTTTAATGAATCAGTGTTCACAAGGACTTGCTGTCATAGGTGACCCTTATAGTGTTTTAGTCTAGCCGCCTTAAAGGAGAACTAATTAAGAACTAATTAAAGGAGAATTAAATAAGTAGCTAAACATGTTGTACATTATGTTTTGGGCTTTTGTGCCAGCCCAAGACAACCACAGCCCTTTAGCAGGGAAGATCTGTGTCCCAAAAGATATCCCAGTAGCTCCCCATCTTATTTTCTGCTTATTTACTGCACATGCTCTGTGCTGCTGTCACTTACTGAGCTGAGGGACCCACTCACAATATACAGTACACATAGAATAGAAATGTCCCAATATACGGCTTATTAGTACTTAATACAGATAATTACTACATGGCAGCACAGAAACCAGTGCAAATAGCATCAGCATTTAATAATCAGCCATGTAGGATCAGCTTATATTACAGGCAAATTTAATTTACTGCTTGATAATTTGCAACAACCCCTAAGCTTAGCTTCTCAACAGTGTTGCCGACACTCTCCAAGATGGTGACCTCATGTGACAAGTTTGAAGTCCTGGATCAGTGCTGCTATTGAGAAGCTGAAACTTTATAAGTACAGTACATACAATTTGTCATTTTCAGCCATATTCATTTTTAGGGTTTAGTTTTCCTTTAAAGTCCCTAAATGACATAAATGCTGCTGAGACAAGGGTAGTGTTGAACTTGGTATTGGTAGATGCAGGGCAGATGGAAGACAGACCACATTTTAGTTGAAATTTCTTGAAGCATTTTTTGACAGCAGTACAAGTCAAACAGAAAATGTGTTTATGAAAGAACTGTTTCACCAAGTCTCTGGTTAAACAGATGACTGACCCTCACTCCTATGGGTCTATGTGTGTTTCTCCACCCAAACAAAATAAGACCCCTATACTAAGGCTTCCTATATAATTACATTTTACATGTCTTTGCAGCTGCTGGTATTCAAATCTTAGTGATGCCATAATAAAACCATTGTGATCTGATTACATTGTCCTACATGCATTCCTGGACACCAAAAGAAGATCAGCTACTGTAGGTTCTGAAAATGGAGATAAAGATGGCACACTAGAATGATTTGCAAGCTCTACCTTTGGGTTGATGAGGTTTGTAGGCGCATTCATTTTTATGACTTGATATGCAATTTAA
>CM044447.1:63530659-63593008 GCA_024363595.1 Xenopus borealis
TCATCAGTTATCATCAGAGAAGTACACCCCCAAACTTCTAGCAAAACAAAATAATTAGAATAAATAAATAAAAATACATAATAAATGAGGAATGAAACAAAGTACAGAAGGTGAGTATATTCGTAAATGTAACTAGAATAGTATTTACATGAAGCAAGAGTAATGTATCAAAAAACACACAAAAAATATATGTATGATTAAACATATTAACGGACCCTGGAAGAAGAATAAATACTCAAACTGGGACGATGCCCTGAGTGCAGTAAAAAAAAAAAAAATCATTAAAAAGGGGTGTAGGAGATAAGTTCATTGAGACCCTGAGGATTCAGGGTGTCCAAATGATGGATTTACTTCAGTCCATAGCAAGAGTTTCTCCAAGTCACCTCCCCACAGGGGCACTGTTACAAAGTCAATGATTATGCTCCTAATTCTAGCAAGAGGGTGTTTCCATTCTGCAAAATGTGCCACTGGGTTTCTTCTTTGTCTTTGGCTATTGCAGAATAATGAGCGGAGCAATGGTTTGTCATCCTATCATGGAAATTAGTAACAATCTTACCCACGCATGTTAATCAGCAAGATCATTTAATCATATAAATGATAAATTTAGACATGCATGTTACTGTATGTTTTATTGGAATGGCTTTGCCAGTGTGTGGCTGATTGAATGGGGAGCTCATAAGCATTTTTCAACAAGTTGTACAGTCTGATAGCACCCCAATTTGGTACTTGGTAACCACGTAGGGTCAGTAGCATTTTGATAACAGTGCACTGCATCATTAGTGACCAGCCAGTGCCTTAAACTGGATGCTTTCTTATAGGCTGGTTCCTTGAAGATTGTAGATAGTGTTCTATTCTTTTGTAAAATGGAGCAATGATCCATTGCGTAGAGCCAGGTGAGTATATATATTCAAGAAATTTAGTCAGTCCTCATGTCATGTGTTGGTGAATCTGCAGGTTGTACATTACTCTCTCTCTCTCTCTCTCTCTCTCTCTATATATATATATATATATATATATATACATTTTAATGTCTAATGGTTAGACCACTTTTATATATTATATGATGTGTACACCCTTTTTTATACAGAGCTGCAGAAAATATTGGCAATTTAGAAATACACTTTATTAGTATGAAGGATGAGGTCAGACTGCACCTAGAAATGTACTTTGGGGATTTTGGGATGAGATTTTTGGATATGTCTACACATATGATACTGGGGTGCTGGGCCTTGGACAAGCTGCTGCTTTCTCTATGGCAGCCATTTATGATTTGCAGGTCAGGGTGCAAAGTGTAAAAAATGGGTGCAGTTCCCCATATATTTGTATTTTGCACCCTGCTTTGCATGATAAATGGATCGTCTTAGGTCACTGTGCTCAAAAACAGAGTTAGAGACCCCCAATTCATACAGTGCTGTCTGAGTTTGCCAGTATTTTTACATGAAGGGTAGGTGAGAGAAGCCAAATTTGTGCCCCTCCTCCCTTAGCTTGTGCATCATTTAAATGCTCAAATAGATAGTAACTGCAAACACAGTACTGAACAGGGCCTTGTACTTACCACCATTCTATAGCTGTCCCGCACTCACACCCACTTTATTCTGCACAAGATTTTCAATGTGACCTGTAGTGCTTAGTAGGACTATGGTACTGCAGGTATGGCATTAAAGGGATACTGTCATGGGAAAACATATTTTTTTCAAAACGCATCAGTTAATAGTGCTGCTGGAACCATTAATTAATTCGGAGAACTATAACTCACACACATAAACCTTGCATTGCACAATCTCCATTTAGAGATTGGGTGGGATGGCCGTTGTAAAAAACTTCTTATGCCACATCACTGTATACTTTTGTTGATTGACAGACATGTCAGAGAACCGTGTAGATCTTCCTCAAATATTTTGCTGATTTGTGGCTGCTATTTCTTTCCACATTGTTTTTCACCCAAATCAATACAGTGTGTCCAAGTCAAATCAATGAGAACTGAGGTGAAAATCAAACCACTGTTCCTTAGTTAGGCCCCAACCCTTTTGTCCCTTAGTTAGGCCCCAACAATACAAGAATGAAAAAAGTCCCTGTGGTTGCCAAATAAGGTTGTGACTGGCTATTTGGCAGCCCCTGTGTAGACTGGAGGCCTAGAGGAGGCTCTGTTTGGCAGTACCTGGTGTTATTCAATCAAAAATTTCCTCTAAGTCTGGAATTAAAAATTAAGCACCTGCTTTGAGGCCAACAACATCCAAGGCATTGGCTAGCAATATGTTGCTCGAAAGCCACTGGTTGGGGAACACTGTTTTATATAAAAAATTCTGTGGTCTTGGGCTTTAAGAGAAATAAGTCCATATTTTAAAACCTTGGTCATGGTGCAAAGTGCATAAAGTGCATACATACAATCCTTGATTCATATGATTTTCAGATCGTGTGTGGAGTGTCCCGACATTTGTCTTGCCATGCCAAGACATGATTTCTGTCGGCTGCTGATCAAATCTCTGCAGGTATTGCCAGATTTAGGCATAACATAGTGAAACATAGTAAAGAGTAAAGAGAAGAGAGGTTGCATTTATCTGCATTAAGAAAATAATGTCTTGTGTTTGAATATTTAGCCCTAAATTTATAAATAATCAGTAATATTTCTTAAATGTAAGACTGTATTAGATATCATCACTACAACAAAGAATCATATTTAAATATTATATATGGCTTAGCTGTTAGAAAAATTGTGTAGAATGCCAAGCAGTTTTATGGAAGAATATGAAAACTAATTTTAAGAAAATCAATTTTATCACCAGTTTTGGAAAGCAGGCCACATGTGTGGGAGGTGGGTAATTTTAATACTAGCACAAATTAAAAGATGAAGAAAGGGCGTAACCCTTAATATAGCTGGTCTATGTAAGCTTTGTTTATCCCATGGGAAGAATCTGTGGTTGAAACTAGATCATGCATTTAATTTCACTCACAGAAATGCTGAGATTTGGCTTTATTAGAAAGAAATAGGAAATAATGTTTCATCATGGTTGGTGACCCCATGCCACTATTTATGATTATTTTGGACTCAAAGTACATTTGTATAAAATATTGCTTTATAACGTCTAATCTTAAAGGTTCAGAGGTCTATCCAGCTTTCTCACATGCTTTCACTAGCTCCTGGCATGACAACAGTAAAATGTCTAAAATCTTGAAATTAATTGAAAAAGGCCTTTGTGTTTATTACATATAACAAATGTGCCCTGTTTCATTTGTTAACATCTTCAATGACGCGTAGTGCAATATATTTTGCTTTTACTATATCAAAGAAAAATTAACTTGTGTATTATATTAAATAATTATGTGGTCCTAACAAATATGGAAACTACAAAACTGATATTTAAGATTATCCTAGTCATCCAAGACTCCCAAAAGATAGGCTGGTTAGCATTGTCAGAATGGCCCACTACAGAACCAATGAAACGCATGGTGAGAGTTACTGCTCCCCGTTCCATTTGTCCTTGTGTGCCTACACCAGGGCCATTTCTTATTTCAATATGAGAAAAAAGAGGAGAATATTTAGGAGAGTATTTAAATAGAATCAGGAAGTAGATCAGTGGAAATGAATTTGTAGAGTGGGTCTGTGGTAAAGTTCTATGCTTGGTAATGGTCACTGTTTTCCAGTGGATTAAATCAATATTGTTAGATTAATCATTGCATTCTCTTTTTTGGGAGCTTTCACAATGGTTCAATCAATAGTCATTAAGATTTAGTTGATCCCTAATGAACAGATTCATTCCAATATGGATTGCATTGTAGTAATTCCAATATGGATCATTGTAGTAATGATTCCCAATAATTCATTGACCGCTATGGATGTTCAATACCAATAAATGGTATATTTGCCCTAAAATTTGTCATTATCTTTTCAATAATTTTTCTCTATCTCCAGTTTGGAATTGAAACTGTCTTATGGTTGCTAGGAGCACACAACTTTTTTTTTATCTGGTATATATATATATATATATATATATAGCAGTACTGTACAGAGATTATCAGCACATACCCAGTGGAGCTTGCTATCTAAGGTTCCTATCATATTCAAACACACACTAACATTCTATCAGGAGACAGGGTCGGACTGGGCCAGTGGGACACCAGAAAAAAACCCTGTGGGCCTCGGCGCACACCTGTACCCTCTAAAGAACCTCTTGAGAACCTCTTGTGCCACTGTGGCGTTTGCACATGGCGGGGGTTAAAAGTCAGGAGGGGCCCCCTTGGTGACTGCCAGGAGGGCCCTTTGTGTTGCAGCCCTGTGGACCCTTAGTGCTCCAGTCTGACCCTGTAAGGAGCTAATTAACCTGCCTGTATGTTTTTAGTGTTTAGGTAACTCCTTTAGACCCAGGAAACATATAAACTCCTTGAACCCAAGCTGGAATCAAACTGCAGCACTGCAAGGCAGAAGGGTTACACAGTGAACCAACGTGCTGCCTAAACTGAATGCCTAGCTCCAGTTTTAATCTGCTTTCTGGTTGCTGGGCTCTATGAGCTCAATGAGCTTTCAATTTCTTATTGCTAAGAACATTATAGACATATCGTTAGCAAGAAGAAACTCATGTATAAAGATATTCTGAAAACGATGCTATTAATATTGGCATTTGACAGTACTAAGCACAATGAAACATGTAATATAAAAACTTTTATAACAGCAGGTAGAGAGATATTTCAAAACCACATATATATATATATATGCAGAACTGGATTTCAGGATTAATACATAATTGAAAGAGTCCTTGACTTCTTAATGAAAGAGTTAAGCTGCTTCCTTGAATTGGCAAAAAGTTTTACAGTTTAAAATTACATACTGGTAGTAATGTAGAGACATTAGAAATTATAGAGCAGACACTGTCCAGGACAACGTGTAATTTGAAATGTGCTAAAGAATGTGTACCACTTTGAAAAATAAGTGAAGTGTTTCTTCAAATGTGTAGTTTGCATAGAAAGGATGCAATTATCCACTCCTAAGGAAATGTCTGCATGAAAACGAAATCAATATTTAACAGTCATCTTTAGCTTTCGAAACAAAAACTGCATATGCACATACTGTGTATATATATATATATATATATATATATATATATATACACACACAAATACAAGAGATCCTCTGCACTCAACCCATTATCAATATATTGAGGACAGTTAAACATTTTATGCCTTAAGCTACTAAAAATGTCTTACCCTTTAAACAAAACAGGGATTGTTTGCCCATATAGTGCAATATATTTAAGCTGACCAGCATACGTCAAAAGTCCTAAACTCAGCTGGCATCTGATTCATTAAGAATTCTATTGCTTCATTATACATTTTACAAAGGGACTAAGTTTTACTTTAGCTTAAGGCACAAAATGTTGAGTGTTGAGTGCAGATGACCTCTTGTATTTTTCTATGTGAATTTTATGGTCACAACCTTATTGCACCCCTGCTTAATGATTTTAAAAATTAGTGGTGAGCATATATATATATATATATATATATATAAATACAAGAGGTCCTCTGCACCCAACCCATTATCAATATATTTAAGACATTTTGTTCATACAGCTACTAAAAAATGCCTTACCCTTTAAACAAAACAAAGATTGTTTGTCCTTATATTGTAATATATTTAAGCTGGCCAACTATATCAAGTCATCCCATATCTGGCAAGTCCTACTCTCAAATTGCATCTGATTCATTAAAAATTATATTGCTTCATTATACAAAGGGACTAAGTTTTACCTGCAGCTTACATGTGAGCCATTTACTGACTGATTCAATTGTACCATCTTAAAGTATAATTGTAGAATACCAGGCCCTTGTCTAACTAAAGTCCTGTCTTATATGCCCACTATTTTGTATTATGAATGGGAAGTTTAATTGGAACACATTACAATAATGTGACTAACATTGCACAAACAATCTAGAAAGCATGTAAGGTGTCAAGCAGGCCTGCATCATACGTATGTTTACAGAACAGTGATGAGCACAACTGCCCTGTTTTGCTGAACAGTTTAATATGGAAACATTTGCGAACTTTTGCCAATTTTTTTTTCTCACAACAAACAAATTGAAATATACGGGCACTTTTTCTGACACACAAAAAAACAGAGATTTTGGCATTTTTTCTCATGCAAAAAAAAACTGCATTTTATTCTACCAAATAAAATATATGGACAAACTCTAAAACTGCCATTGTCATTTTTTTTCAGAGAAACAAAGTGAATAGTGAAACTCTAGAGTAGAGTTGAAAAAAAAAATTAACCAATGGCCAAAAACAGGAATTTAGCCACAAAACTGTTATTAAGTGAAAACATTCTCTCATCCCTAGTTAAGAAGTATTCTGTGACAGCTTTTATTATTTAGTCATTGCACCATCTCAAGGTGATTTATATTGAGGCACCTTGTCAGGATCCATGTCGACATCATCATGGAGTTATCCAATGAGTGACTGATTTACTGAGTTGCGAGTGAGCAATGCAGTCCTTTTGAGTGACTTGTTATTGTTTCAGTGTCTGCAGAGGCTGACGAAACTAAAACAAAATTTGTGCTAACGTGAGTAGCGGCGGCTAATTTGGACCCTGCTTCTTTAGCTAAATCTATGAAACATCCAACAAATCTCATTACATCAACCTTAAGCCAAATGAATATGTTACAAAAGAGGCAAAGTTCTAAGAGGGGTGGGCAAATGTAACAGGCGGCTTTATCAGAAAATAATAAATCTATAGAGCTGAAAGAACTCTATAGTATTTGATTAAGTTTAGAATCTAAACAAGAAGTTCCCATGGACCATATCGTAGTTGATGCCATTTATATTGTTTGTTTCTCATCAAGTTTCACCTCATTCCAAATCTGGCTTCCCTTGAATTTTTGCCTCATTTCCAGGACTAGCTTGCACACAATTACGTGTGGAAAAAAAGTCAAGGCAAATGATATTTTTAGTGTAGAAAGGATATGTTTGGTTATCCAAACAAACTCCAAACTACTTTCAAAATCATCTAAAGATTTATAATTGTAGAACACTTGCGGCCTGTCTCCATATTTCCAGGTTGCATGTAAACGAAGTGTACTTTATTCCCAGCAACGTCATCGGTCTTAAATCACTTGTTCTAAGCAAATATCTGTGAAGGAAATTACTTCTTACTTTGAGGCTTGTGTTGAAATTAAACATTTCCATTACTTGTATCGCTGATAATCCTTTTCCCTGACGAAAACAAAAAAAGTTGTGCATTTAATTTGCTGAAGTCCATCTTCGTTAACTTGGAAACATGAATTTTAATTTAAAAAATAAACCATGTTAATGATGGATTGGTCTAATAAGTCAGTTGTTTGCGGACAAGGACTGTAGGGGCAATTAAAAGAATAAACCTTAGTTATTACAGTGTAGAGTCACAACATGTTGCGTTGGCATAATCAACTAAAAAAGGGGGGGGGGAGAAACCAACAAGCCATCATTAAATTAGTCTCACAGCATATAAGAACACATCCAGCTCCATGGCTTTCACTGTTAGACCACAAGTCCAGTAGCCAATAAGATAAAAAGAATAGTGCTTATTTAAACTTACAGGCAGGAAATGTTCCATCCTTACTTCTTCTTATTTTGTTTCAAATGTTTTATAGACTATATTTACCGTTTTTTATTTGAAGCAGAAATTCTGTTCTTTCACAAATTACAGTACCTAAGTTAAAATCACACACACAGTTAATAGAAGTCTGCCTGCAGAATCTGCCATGTTTTTTCACTTGGCACCTTGCCCTGCAAATAGAAAAATTGCCAAAGCTCTTTGGCTTTATTTTGGAGCATAGAGGTCTGCATTATTATTATTATTATAGTTATAATTAAGATTATTGCCACAACAATCTAGTGCTGCCTACATTAGGCTTTTCCCACCCTCTGCCATAACTTCCCATACAAATTAATGAGCACTGGCAAATGCTGCCCACAATGGACCCTTGTGCTTGCCCCTATCAGGTGGTAAAGGCTGTGCTGACTTGCACCTGCTGGAACTGCTCTTTGCACCTCAAGCTCAGTATTTTGTCGGGTATGATGTGCAGATGGCAGCCAGTCCTGGATGCAATTTCTTTTTAAATTATAAATAATGGTATCACTTTTATGTCCCTTAAACCTCTTGGAAAGGTGGGCACAGCCTATCAGTTTAGTCTATTAGAGTGTGTTATTATTTTCCACACATAAATTTATCTTTCAGTTCCCTCATGTCTTGCCTTCAATGCTAAACTCCTAGCCAGTTACTGTGAACAGATCTTGGATGATATATAAATGCTCTTCTAAGGTTACCTATTTCAGACACTGGCATATTTATTTAATTAGAAAACTGTATAAAAAAGTATGTAAAGTAGGCATAAATACATTCCTTGTGATTGCACAAAAAAAAAAATCTTTTTTCCCCAACTCGAAATTATGTGATAATTCCTTTCAAAATCTGTGTAAAAATATACCTCACCTTATTCATCATTCCTCATCCAGATTTGTAAAATGAAGTATTTGCACAGAAAAGCCAAGATTCCAAAGCTCCACCTCCATATCTGGCACTGCTTGTTGGAACTGTTGCCACTCTAACTATGAAATAAATTGTTAGTTCCATTAGTCATCAGAAAAACAGAACATATTCAGTTGTGTGTAACCCTTGGCCCAGCCAAAGAACAGGGCATAGTTGCATGTGTTTGTATTTCAAAACCCATCATCAAGGTTTAGATAAGTCCCAAGAGAAGTTACAAGGAATCAGAATGCAGAGTTTTGTGATTTCAAGAGAAAAAAGGTGACCTCCCTTCCAAATTTGTATTAATATACATTTATAAAGGTCAAACTATGCTCTAGGGAGAGTTGAAGTACAGGAAACATTCCATTCTGTAATAACTTAACCAAGGTAAGCTGAGAGATGGTGTTGTAAGAGATTTTAATTTATATAAATGAGAACAACATGTGAATGAAAGAAAGATAGGGTGTGGAAAGAATCTGCATTTTCTCATGGACATTAAAACCTGCCACATTGACAGGTTATCTTGGTGATTTGAGCTTGGGGAGCTCAACCTTCAGTGCAACCCAAGGCGGAGGTGAAGACTAGAGGAAACATAAAAGCTTCAAAAAGTAATTCAGTATGGCTGGGAAGTGCACATATGCTAGGGGGTACAATTGTTCCTGGTCTTACAACCATTTAAAAAAATTATTAGCCCCCCCCAGTTAGATGTGGAAGCACCTCCTAAAACTTGATATGCCAACATATCCATTTCGGGAGGCGCACTGTTTCATAGACTGTAAAATGGGTCATTTTAAAAACTGAATCTAATGTCACATGATCACTGACTTTTTTCTTTCATTAGAAGTTAGGGCTTCACTCACTCTGTGGAATAATTTACAATTTGTTTTGCAGAATTCCACAATATAAAGCTGGCCAATATTGCTGTATTTAATTTGCACATAATTGTAAATACATATTCATGCTGCAAAAGAGTTTTTTAAACATGGCATAATTGTTTATGGCTAATATTTCTGAGCACACTCTATGGGGCAGATTCACTAAGATGCGCAAATTCGCTTGCGTTGGCTTCGCTAGCATTCACCGCACTTCGCCAGGCAAATTTTCGCCAGCGCTACGCAAATTCACTAAAGTGTGAATTTACGCTCAGGTCTGCAAACGGTAGCGTAGTTGCGCTAGTGTTACTTCGCTAGGCAGAGCGTTGTTACGCTAGCGAAGCCTAATTTGCATACAGCGGGAACTTTAACTTATAATAGAAGTAAATTTTACAGCCACTTCATTCCCCTACACAAGCCCAGGAAACCTTTAATAAATGATATTAATTTGTACTATTGCCCTACATGTGCCCCCTGTATAGTTGAGTTGCCATATGTTAGGAAATGTAGGTGGGAAGAAGAGTAACCCCCCAAAAAAATTATCGATCTTTTTGAGACTATCACCCTCCTTTGCTAAAATACGCCAGCGTTTTTTTTTGCGAAGTTGCAAAATGACGTCACGCTGGCGAATTAGCGCTAGCGTTAGACGCTTTGTGCTTTAGTGAATCTGCCCCTATGTTTGTGTAAGTTGAGAATTTATAATTGAGTTACCGTGCTTTGTTCATACACAATGACGAGGCACAGTGGCCACACTCATACTAACACCTTCTTATTTGCGAGTCATTTACAAATAGGCACAATAGTGTAATATTTATGGGGAAACCATGCACAAAGCAACTATATGCTAATAAATATGTGCTGCAAGTTTATATATGATGCACATTGACTCTTTGAAGGCTATGGACTATGATACAGTTAAAGATTTTGATTACATTTTTGAAAATTTTGATTAATTCAATATGATAATTTTATTGGTATAATCAAAATTCTAGGGAAAAAATGGCTAGAAACCTTAGAGGAACCCTGTAGAACCCCCTGTAATATAGCTGCACCATGCATGTTTCTTGACACAGTCATAAGTAATATTAGTGTTCCAAGGGTATCCAGAACAGAAAATTGATATTCACCTCATTTCCTATCCTGTTGGTGCCTCCTTCTACTGCTTATTCTCCCTGTTTAAAAAAGGCTAGCTGGGCAACCATGAAAATGGTTCAGAGGATACTCTAATAAGGAACCAGTGGCATGGGCTGGTTTTCAATGTGTTATTCACAAGTTAGTATGGGGTGAAACTTGTGGGAGCTTGGTGGAATTTTGGTGGAGTATGGATGAAACATATTAGGTAAGGGTACACCAGCAGGATGGAAGCATGTGTGCATAGGTCATTTTTTATTGGGGTTCCATGAATTGTGGACTAATAAGTGGGGCCCCCTGCTGGGGGCTCTGTTAACCTAAGGCCAGCCCACATTTTTGCTAAACTCTACTCTAAAATATTATGAAGACTCATATTTGACATGTTTACCCATCCAATCCTTTAGTGTCTCAGACTTAATAATTTTGTTGGTTTTTGACCAGTACAATATTTTTATTTCTACCTTTAATTGTCAGGAGATTGCATTTCTCTATGGCAAGACACTACAGGAAGTTATATAAAACATGCCTATACATGGCTTAACTGAACCCATATCTCCCAACTGTCCTGTTTTTACCAGGAACGTCACAATTTTGACAGCTCAACCTGCAGTCCTGGATTGTTCCTGAAATGCCCCCAGTTTCTTTTTGATTTCCTGCACTGAACAGCCAGAAAAAGAAATAGAGTTTCTAAAACTAAATTAAATAAACGGCTTTTTTTGGCAGAGTACCCAGAATATGTGGCACCTGCACTTAAATACAGTTGTAACTATTTAAGATACGCAAATAAACTATTGTAACTAAGATAATCAGTTCTCTTGGGGAAACTGACTTGCAGCTTAAAAGGCAATTCATCTTCATTAGCAAAATTGTAATAAAACAGAATACCTAACCTGCTCAGAAATTTGTTCAAACTTTCCATAACCTGCCAAATTTTGTAAAATAGATATGGTATCAAGGGGGTGTGCTGCAAATCTTTTTGTCCCTCTTTCTATTTTCCAAATGTTGGGAGATATGCGAAACCTGTAAGAATTACATTTTGTCCAGAAAGGCAGTTGCTCAAATACGGACACACTATTTGTGCATAGTTTTATGATGTTGTACCTTGTTAGCCATTGAAAAAATGCCGAAAATTTAAAGTTTGGTGATACCTTTTATTGGCTAACTGAATAAGTATCAATTGCAAGCTTTCAGAGTGGTCATTAAAGGTACTTGTTGCAGTTGGTGCCACTGTGTCCATCTCTGCTCTTGTTCTGAAACACATGCAAATGCACTTATTGATGCAAGTTAGGCATTTGGGAGGCACTACTACTTTCAGGCTTACAGCAACTCCAGGGTTTTGTCTCTGAGCTGCATCAATCGGTGCAATATGTTTGAGGTATAAAGTTCTTCATGCACCCCCCTGTTCCTGTAGTTTTTAAGGTAGTTAATCCTTGGCCCAGTGAACTTTTTTTTTACTTTATATGCCACTGTGAACTAGTTCTATACTTTCCAGGGTTGTCCTGGATCGGCGGAACACTGGGGAAAAACCCAGTGTGCCCCTGGCCTAGACCTGCTCCCCCAAACAGGTAGACCTAAAAAATATCTTCTACTGCATTGGTGTTTGTGCACGAGTGTGGTGCGGGCGGGAATTTAGAATTCCGGAGGGGGCCCCCAGTGACTGACTGAATGTCACAGCCCCTTCTTCGTCCGAGCCCCTTCTTCCTCCGAGGGTGTCTCTAGCTCCACAAGGGACAAGAGACACCCTCGGAGGAAGAATATAACCAGGAACCATTACATGCAATATTCCAAGACTTGGTCTTGTAAGTAGGCACTGTTACCACAGTGTAGGGACTGTTTGGAGCACGTTTGGGGTGTTTTTGTTGAGATAGGAAAGAGTGTAAAGGGAGTTTCTTAAAGAAACAGCACTTGTATAAATATAATTACACAATCGGGTGTCTGAAGCTATACCTGAGTTACTACACTATCTAGTGTTCTTTTTCATTTCCACGCAGCCTTAGGCGCTGCCACTGCTATACAAAACTACAAAGTTTTCTCTTTGTAAAGCTTTTTCTTTTTTTAGTGTTCAAGTCTAAATTACACTTCTGTTAGCTAAAATACTCACTTAAAAGCAAATTTTCACACTGATTTTGTTAATGGGATACCAATTTTTCATCAACGTCAATGCACAGAACATTAGCATTTAGTAAATAGGAGTTTCAATAAAATAAATAATGAGATTTGCTAATAAAACCTTATTTCCTTCACATTGTTCTCATTTTAAATGTCCTCTCCAGTGCTCCTGCCATATGCATTGCTGTTGCCTCAGATGATAGGCATTTAAAAAGTTCAGAAATCTAGAAAGTGTTTATAGAGACGTTATTTAATGGGCTGTTAGCTTTATGTTTCAGATTTGGTGAGTCGAAACAGAGGTTGCAGGGACTTTGCAACTGTGACCGGTTTTATAGCACAAATGGAGATTTAGACTTACATACCAGGTACAGTATCTCACTTCTAAGCAACAGCTGAGGTGTAATTTATATGGGTAATATATTCAAAGAGCCCCAGGTCAATTTAAGGTTGGAAAAATACAGCTTAATGGGTGAGGGGATAAATAAATAGAAGACAGGACATATTTTATTAAAATGCTTGTCGAAGAAATATTAATTGATTAACTTTATGTGAACATAAAACCCTGTGGGGAATAGAGACTGCATTAACAAACAGATTTCTGATAGAAAATACTGTTAGCCATGAAAAAATGCTGGAGCAAGAGTATTAAAAATATAGAAAAATATATTGTTGCTATGTTAGTGTTACATCAAATCACACTAAAAATTACACATTCACTAAATTTTATCTGCTTGTACACATTTCTGTCTGATATGGTCAAGTTGAAGCAATTATTTCTAAAGTTTATCAGTGAAGTACGTTACAATCCACCTACATTTTTAAAGGTTCTTCTCAAATGCAAGTAAAAGAGTTCTAAGGGGTTCAAGAGCACACCCCCTTAGCGCTAATGTAGCGAGTACTTCTGCTCAGTGCTCTACGTTCTGCACATGATGCCAGAGTAATGATCCAGCACAAGATTCTAAGTGTAGAATTGGTGGGTGTAGGTCAGTCCTGTCCTAACCTCCTGCCACTGGGCAGCAAGGCCAGAACTAGAGGTAGGCAGAAGAGGTATGTGCCTAGAATGCAAGGCTCTCTGTCTATAGCTTATTGTGTTCTGGCCATTCTGTAAATCTCTGAGCAGACTAAAAAAGAGGCAGCATTTTTCTAGCAGGAGATGTCCATTTGAGGGAGTGCCAAGTGAGAGAGAAGAAGTGCAGAGGTGTGTGTGTTTTCAAGTCCTGAGGAATTTGTCCTGAGGAAAAGTGTTGTGTGCGTGGAACATTGAGTGGGGGACCTGCATTTGGGGCCCTTATCAATTGGTCTGGCACTGTTGGGCAAGCAGTAAGCATAGGGCCCTATTGCAAACTACAGCCACTCCCTTTCTTAGGATGATGCATGTTTTAGGGGATGAGTTTGTGGAAGGGATGGGGGGATATTACTTGGTCCCCTTACGTGGAAGTGGAGCACATATACCTGTGGAAAATTCATTTAGGTTGGAAGGCAGGCTGCAAAGTGCAAAAAGATAATAGTGCACCTTGTGTCCACGGTGTATTTCACTTTGTAAATGACCCTTCATGTTTGTATAACATAGCCTCCTGTCATACCTATTGTTTGAAATGCTCCAATAAGAATTCCACCTCCTCTGTTTACCATTCCATTTCTGCTTTTGGTTTAATGATCATTAATGATCATTGGAGAATTTTAATTAATTTGTGAGTGCCTATTATGGGGAGCTAGTGGGTGGGCGTAACAGATTCCATTTTAGAGAAGGTTAATGTCATCAAGCCATTTTTTGTCCTTTGGTGAACTGTGAATGTACAGAAGTAGTGATGGGCGAATTTATTCACCAGGCGCGAATTCACGGCGAATTCCTGCGATTCGCCGACAGAAACGCAAGCGAAAATTTGCTGGCGTAAAAAAAAAAAGCCACGCACCGAAATTGACGCGCACCGAAATTCTCAAACAAATGCCGCGAATCGTTTTGCAAATTTTTTCGCCAATTCTTAAATTTCGCTGGAAATTCGCAAATTTTTCAGCAAAGCGAAACAGGATCGATTCGCCCATCACTATACAGAAGCCATTCTTTGCATGGTAACTCTTATCCAATATGTTTCTGTCCCATTTAGCTATTTATACTTTTCATGCATTTGGCCTTCTTATGCATGGGTGTTGCTGAAATATGCACAGCAAAAAAAAATGTAAGTATTCTGTTTTTCATCATAGAGCAGACTTTTTCTGCACTGCATGGCTCATTGCATGCAACTTTGAAGCCTTGACAAGGCCTGTTACTAATTGGCTGACATCATACTTTAAACAGTGTTTATTGCTAAATATTTTATACCATAAATAACACTACTTTGGATTGCTTTAACAGCCCTATGGGAATGTAAATGTCACTCTTAAATAAGAGCTGGATTGCAATATACTTTACGTCAGTAGAATATTTAGTGAATTGGGAATCATTTCGCTTTTCCATTCTATGATTTTTGAGCAGTAAATGCAAGATTTTCTCCCAGAAATAAATCAAAGAAATAATTTGTGCTCATAAAAAATAAACTTAGGACCTCAAAAACCACTGGGCCACAGCAAACTGTGTAGCTTAAGTATTGGTGTAGGTATCTACTCTACCCAACAGCTATATTTAATAAATGGAAAAAATTATCCATACAATCCCATCTGATTGGAACTCAAAAGAAGCAGAGTCCCCTTTCACTTCCTTATACAATGGTATAATTTGATTAGACACTTGAATAATGTTTGCAAATTACTTCTCTGTGGTCAGTTAGAATGGTCAAAATTGGCATATAGCCAAAAAAAAAAAAATTACTGTATATATTGCATGTTTGGATTACCGCTCAAACTCATTTGACTTTTATTAAATATATGTCTTTTTTCTTTCAGGTAATAATAGTGAATATGGAATAATGTAGTAAAACATATCAGATTCAGTATCCAAAGATTCAACAAAACTGGCAACTAGTAAATGCTTCTGTTGGATTGGTTGCTATGCGTTACTAGACCTACTGCACATTTTGCAATTTTTATTACATGACACCATATTGAAAGAGGTTGAATTCCTTATCCAAGAATGAGCAAAGGTACAACTCTTTTAGAACAATTCCTAAATGCTGCCTACAGCTTAGGGCTGCTGGGGGTGCAGGGTTAGCCATTTTATTGACATTTAGAAGGCAGTTGGTTGTCCATCACAGACATAACAATATTCACTTGCAATTTAGCTTTATAACAGAATTAATTGCTGTTCTTCCAGAGCAAGAAACTGCTCAAGAGGGGTTAAGTGAATATGCTATTACATTTTCTATAAAGTATTAGTGGCTGAAAAGTCACAATGTTTTATGGAGACAGTTATGACTACAAGCTACAGGAGTCGGCATCCTGGTGTCATTTATTTCAGATTTCACAATCAGCCTTTTGAAAGATATTTTACCTCCCTTGCAAGACGCAGTTTTAGGAAACACCCAAACTACTCAGGAGGGTGAGATCACTTTGGTTAGATCCTCATCTTTTGCAGAAGAACCCAGCCCAATAAAATAGTCATGACATTTCTCAGGTGACATGTGGATAATGGAAAGAGGTTGTGTAGTTGGCTTTGACTAGAAACTAGAGCTGAAGACAGCGCATTTTATTAACACTTTTTGTTTTCTGGCAGACGGTAGATAGTTATACAAATTCATGAAAATATATTTACCTTGGAAGTTTACGTGATGCTTTATCACAGTAACTATGGGGAAACACAGACTTTAATAATGCACTGAACAGCTGCCTACTTAATGGCCTAAACCTCACCCATTTCTCCAATCAAGTGTGCCCAAATATAAAAGACAAAGAAACCCTTAGGGAGTTTGTCAATTTGATGGGCACTCCACTGACTCTAATCACTATCCTATGACCCTTGGACCAGTTCTATTCTTCAAAATACAGCCCAGGGTAAGAGCACACAGATACAAATGTGCAGAACATACTGGGTGGGATGGCCTTTTTTTCCAGCCTGAATGGCTGCCCCATGCTACACAGCAGCTTGTTTATATAAACTATAGTAGTCTTTCTGAAGCAAACACATCTTTTTTACCATTGCAGAACAACATTAAATTACATTTTAATTACTTTGTAACTGTTCCTTTAACATGAGTCACAAAATCATGATTTGTTGTTTGGAAAGGGGTGGAGTTTGTGCAAGTGTCAGCATATGTGCATGGAGCATTTTTTTTTATTGGGGCCCCATTCTATATTTTAGGGCCCTCTGCCTAGAGAGGTCAGGAAACATTTCAGTTAATAAATTGTCTCCCCCTCGAGCAGAGTGCCCTACTAACTAAGATTTCTGGTGCCATATGTTTAATGACAGTGACCTGGGTATTCACTGGAAAAGTGTATGGGCTCCAGGACAAGCAGACTTTTCATTGGGTAATCCTTTGAGTGGGCCACCAGCTCTAGTCAGCTGGTAAAAAAGAGCATTGCTTTAAGATTATGCCTTGATGAACTGCTGCTCCAAGCATGATATTTCCCATTTGTGGAAGTTACCCACCAAATTAAAAGCTAATAAAGTATCCCTTTAGATTATAAACTCAGCATTGGAGGGACCTTCTTCCCTCTGTAATATAGCTTATTATGTAACCCTTTAAGTGCTCTGAAATATAGAATCTGCAGGATCTTTTTAAAAATATATTCCATGTTTGTGTTTGTTTCATAGATTTTATGTTTCGAGTCAGATCTTATTTTACAAAGAGAGCCACCCACTATAATGAAAGGGGTAATATAGCTATTGTACATATTTACAATCTAGATTTTATGCATTTAAGTACTTGCACTTTTGTTCCCCTGCCTTTCTTGTGAAGCACGAAAAAAATGGTGCATATAAATAATAAAACATATCTTTGTATATTAATCATCATCATCATAATCATCATCATCATCATCTTAATGACTTTAATAATAATTTTGATGACAATAGCCAAAGAATCTGGAATACAAGTCAGAAGGTAAATAAACCATTTACCTGTAACACACAGTTTGACTTCACATTGTGTCAGCTTTGACAAATTTTTTGTAATAAAGCAGCTCCAGGCCTGTTCCCTACTGAAGATAAAAGACAAAGTGGCTTCCCAGCATGGCATACCTGTCAGTGTACTGATTCAATAATAAGGATGATTTTTCAAACATATGGGCAGATTTTCATACTCATAATGGACTAATTCTGAAATTAATAAGGATGATGCCATTGGAGCCTATTAAAGAGAGTGATGGGGGCAGATGATGACTGCCTTGAAATGAGAATATGTTCAGAGGTAAGAACATAATTCTATATTATAGTGAGGGCTCAGTCCAAATGAATGTTATGCCTAAAGTGTATTGAACAAGCAGAAAAGATGTTTAACCCCTTTTAGTGCGTCCTTTTCGTTTTATCCTGATTAGCTTATTAAACTGCATTATAACCTAGTCCAAGAATTATAATTTGCTGAGCTAAATTTATCAGCTGAGTTTTAAAAAGAAGAAATGGGTGGAGAATGGAAAAATTAACTGGATGGAAAAAGGTGACACAGAAAAATTAGCAAGCGAGTGAAAGCTGGAGTGATTAATTAAACTCAGCTCAACCTAAGTGATAAACTTTTGCACTTGCATAGACTCATTTTAGGCTTTATAACAAAACAAATTAGGGATTGTACATGGGGTCTTCTTGGTCACAGCTCAATATATCCTTTATAACTATCTTTTACAGTAGAGTATCCTCTCACTAACAATTAAAATTAAGTTTAATATGGGAGGACATGTTAATCATCAAACCTTGACAGAACCATCCATTGTATTGGTCAGATTATTTGGGGATACATTTCACAATTCTTATTGGGAAAATTTTTAAATATTTCTATAGCTTCAAAAGAAAAGTCCATTCTTCTCACTCAAAAAGGTATCCTTCTGAAGCAGTGGTTGTCAGACTTATTTGGTTCAAGTTCTGTTTCAGGCCCAAAATTTGGTCAGGGCAAAGCAAAACTTCTAACAACAGTGCAAACATACAGTATGACAACACTGTAAAATCAGCCATAGTTCCAAGAACTGGGACATTAGAAAAATGTTCTCCCCAATTCTTTTCTACTTTACGTCCCAAGATGGATTTTTCTAATTAGCCTTAAATATATGTCCCCAAACCAAGTCTTAGTCTCACAGTTTGAGAATCACTGCTCAAATGAGAGTGCATATGCTGTCATGGGAATAAGATACAATTCAGCTAAAAAAATTCTGGTTTGTATGCAGCATCAAAATTATTGTGTTTTGATGAGCAGAGTATAACAGTGCTTTAATAGCTGGTTCATGCAGCCATTACACAACTGTAATACAAACTCTAGCACCGTAAGCAGTATAAAAGATACAATGTACGCACAGTATAACTTGTGCATAGTGACATCTACAGGCCATTTTTATAAACACACATATTCCCCCTATAGTAGGAAAACATTTGGGCAAACAATGCATCTTAAAGCAATAATATACATTCCTCACATGATATAGTCCTTGGTCCATGCAGGTAGTGCTTCTTTCAAACTTCTGTTGAATCATTTGATTTATCCATTTGCTTGTGGGTAATACACTGAAGATTTCCTTTGTACAATATTCTTCTCTCTCAGAAAGAATTCAATCTTAGATGAGACAAACTGTGGTTCATTGTCTGATATTAACTCCTATTGTAGCTGATGTTATATGAGAAACAAAAACAACTACTCACCAAGTGAATGGCTTAGCATAGGAGGGGGAACTCTACTCTCGTTCTACACCTAAAAGACCCCTGGTTTGAAAGAGGCACCAAAGAGGAGATTCATGTCAAGGTGGGGAAACCATCACTGAACAGAGGCAGGGGCCTTCGACACCACCTATCTGCTACATACAATGCTGTTCTCACATCTTTCCCCCTGCGGTTTCAGAACACGTCACACATCCATTCATGCAAGTCTCACACATAACAGTTACCATGTGCTGTTATAATGGGATTTTTGGAAGAGTCTATATGCCGAGAACTCCCCACGCGAGTCAGTTGAACTGAAGAAGCTGCTCGGATAAGCAGTGAAACGTTTCCATTAAAATTTTTCAGTAAGTCCAACTGTTTTTTTTTAATTACTTATATTAGATATACTATGACCTGGATGAATTAAAATCTTCATAGTTAAGTAAAGCATGCTTTCATGCAGCAGAAATCTCCCCTTGGTTGGCAGCAATAATGTAATTTTCAAACTTATGGATCCAAGCAGTAAAAGATATGGTATGCTCACAAGGGTTTTGGAGAAAAGCTGCAGGCTGCTGCAGAGGTAGAAGAGACATCTCATTGCCAATTTGTTGTGTTTTGATAGCTGAGGATGAGCAGAGTATAACAGTGCTTTATTAGCTGGTTTATACAGCCATTACACAACTGTAACATAAACTCTAGCACATTAAGGAGTATAGAAGGTACAGTGTATGCACAATATAAAGCATGTGCACAATGACATCTACAGGTCATTTGTATAAACATTACAAAAATGTAATCTGCACCTAGTTCATCTGGAATTTACTGATGCAGACTGCAGTTGGAACCCAGTTTTTTTTAATGCTTTAAACAAAAGTATCATTAATGTATTTACATAATGACTGTTTGTGTGACAGCCACTGCACTTGTAGTTTGTAAATGAGCCCAGTTATTTTTACTCTACCACATATGGGCTATGTCCTGTTATAAAATCAACATCATGAACCATGAAAAAGTATGGCAAAGCAACTGGCCTTGTTGTGTAAACTTGCTAATGTTTAGCGTCTCAGTTGAGTGGTGAAACATTATCAAGGCATACAGGCAGCATTCTATTCATTATTGGAACAGCTAAAGGTCCCTGAGCTCCAAAATGGAGAGCAGAGACCTGCACAACAAGTAGAAAGGCAGTGTATGTTGTGCAAAGTAAATGGTGGATTGTACTTATTTGTATACACTTTGCACACTATGTGGTTGCTCATAAATGATTCCTTATTTGATGCCAGTTTTATTACTTAATGTTCACCAAGCTGACATAAGAAAGAAGAATTACTGTAGTGATGTTTATAATTTGTTACATTTATTTATATATTTATTTGTCTTCTGTTGTTGCTGTTAAAAGTGATTTAATCCTTTATGTGCTGCATGACATGGAATCTATTGTGTTGGCATAATAATACCATTAACACCATAGGCCTTGTGTTTATTCGAACCATGCAAATGACTTAAGGGTTAATTTGACTCTTGTTTATGGTGCAATACAAGCTGATTATTAGCTAGGCATCCATGTAAAAATGAAGAGGAAGAACCCCTTTCCTTCTCAAAACACTTCTAAAAATATATTGCACATGTTAAAAAGAAAGAGTGTGATGCAGTAGAGGAAATACAGCCCTAAGTGATACTTAAATACATGGGAAAAAACTCTTCTCCGAGGGAACATATAATGTGCATTAAATCAATTCCTGGGAAAGTATACTTCTTCTCTGCTTAGCCTGGAGATATTACATTCTGGCTGGCCAAAAAAATGATGTCACCTTCTGCCAGTTTCCAGCGAACAAATAACAATCATACTGAGTTTGTGCTGTTACTAACCAAAATGACAGATCGTTAGCAGGGTAATTCCTAAGTATACACTAAGCAATCTTGCTAATCACACATTAATGTGCATCTAGCCCAATGCCAAATATTGCAGGTCTATGCTTTGTAGGTGCATCTCAAGAACATAATGGTTCCATGCAATAGATAATGTTAAGATGAATATAGTTTTACAATGGTAAATATGTCAACCAGACATTGAAATAAAATGCCATTAAAATTAAATGTGTTCTTTCAGGTAACTGCTCTTGAGAGATTTACTCATACTCACTTCGTAGCAACTGTCACTCTACTACCAACCCTTACTGCCGGCAACTGCTGTCATTGATTACAGTGGCACCTGTCAGGTCACACCCAGGCCAGATTTAAGCCCTAAACCCTTCAAGTGTGCTTTCTTAGGCTGGACTCCACCCCATATGTGCACTAATAGTTACTGAAATGATGTGAAACCCTGGAAAAAATGGTAAAATGGCGAAATTTTGCGACATGCATGGGAGTAATTTTCAATACTTTTTTTTTTTTGCTAGAAATGCATTTGAGTCAGTGGGTGGCTTTTCTTTAGCTTTTTTTTTTGCCACTCAGAAAAACTGAAATGTAACCGCAAATCTATATCAGGTGAGAAAATGTGCTCATTCCTAAACACAAGCCTCAATTTACAAACTCATTTGTAAGTACAAATTTCTATTTAAATAAAGGTACTTACACTCTTAAATGCTCATAGCAACTGGCAGCTAATTTAGAAATAGTGATCACAAACTGCAAGCATTTAACCAACACAAAAGCTCCATATTGGTGCATCACAAACACATTGTAGTGGACACAACTTGGAAAGTGTCATTAATTGTGCTGGGTGTCATGGTAAATGGAAGAATTATGGAAGTAAAACATATGCTTACACAAATGTTCTATGAAGCCTGTTGAAATTTCTGAATAGGCCATTTAGCTGGGACTGCTTGAAGAGCAGAGGAAACTTCTGCATATTGCAAATGAAATTACAAGATTTAATTTGAAGTTTGATTTACCCCAGTGTCTTTCTTTTTTTAAGTAAGCACTTTATTTTTGGTAAAAATGAAGTGTCACAGTGACTGCTTTTGCTAAAATATAATGGTGTGTGAATAAAACACAGGCACATTCCTGCTTGAACACTGGTCCCAATCTCTAACCTAGCATAGATAGCTGGAATTCTTTAAAAAACAATGTTTTTTTTTGGATAACAATTGTGATTTGCAACAGTTCCACTTTGTGCTGTGTTTGAAAGTGAGTCTTTGGGTGTCTTCTATAGATCGACCGAAAGAAAAGACCTGCTGCAAGCTGATTTGAAATCTCCTTCAAAGTATCTTTATAGTTGGAATATACTTTGGTGAAAGAGTCCAGCTTGTTAATTCCCATTAGCTTTTCCATGACTCTACTTGACCCCTATTTGACTTTTGTGAGCTAAAATTTACTGACATAGCAAATTCAAATGTTGGAGGCAAACGACTGCCAAATTTAAAGGTGCCCTTTTCTTAGAGTCTTCTCTATTCATATGTGATGAATCCAGAGGTTGGTAAGATGTTCCCAAGTCAACTAATATGTTAGTTCCACACTCCTCATAGACCTCAATCTTTTATTTTGTTCTCTATTTCCATATTAATCTTGTTGTGTATTTTCCATATTGAATGTCTCTCTCCAATTAGGGAAGCCTTCCATGCACTTTGAGCTGGAAGTTATCCATCTGTCTATATCCCATGACTATGCTGATTTCTTTTTTTATTCATATTTTTTTTATTTTAAAGGGATATATACCTTGGACAGGTATGTTTCTTCAACTGAATACAGATTATGATATAGTATTATGGATAAATGCATTATAGGAGCATTTCTGTGGTTCACCCCTACCACCCCATACCTATCCTCAAACTCTCCCATCAATCAAATGCTCAAGTTAAGGAGTGCCAGTGGATGCAGGTTGCATTAAGGGTATGTTACCTCCTGTCAAAGGGCAGGTTTAAAGGTGTCTGCCTTATGCACACTGACACTGCACTCTGTATTAGTAAAAGGACTTGTGTAGAGTTCATAAGGCTGACTGAAATGTTAATGCCTACTTTGGACATTTAAAAAAAAAAAAGTAAATTTACGGAAGGCATACATTTAGTTACATTAGTTTAAAACTTCTGTACCTGTATAATTTCCATGTAGGTTGAACAGAAAGTATGGACTAAGACATATTATAGCCCATAAACCCCATGACTTTCTGGGGACCAATACAACTGCCGGAGAAATTCCAATATTATGTAGTAACAGAAATTGTAATGTTCTTTCCAATAAACCTAGTGATGCTTTTGAAATATCACGGTGTTTGTGTATGTCTCCCAAAGTGACACGAAAAATGAAATGTTGATCTTGTTAACAAGTTTTGTTCTTTATATAATATACACAGTCTGTTATTCCTTTCTCTTTACATCTTGAGTTGAAGGAATTCTTTCATCAGGAGCAGGCACGAGAGTGATCAGGGAAATAATCACAAAACTCATCATAGGTTACATCTTAACCACCTAATGATCCCTACTGTAAAATTAACAAGAGATTGTTTCTGTTGTACATCAACAAAGCAGCTTGTATGAGTTCCTAGCTACATCTCCTAAAACATTGGGATTCTGCTCTTAAACATATTGTCAGGGCTTACTTGCAAACATTGCAGGGGCCAATATCAACCAATCGGCAGCCAACTACGAGTTTAAAAACAGCTAAATAATTGCTATTGGCAACTGCACTTGTGCAATTATCACCTGTGTAGGGAAATAAGCCCTTCAGCTCAGTAGAAAAAAATATGCAACAGTGTGACAATTTAGCAGACTAGGCTTCCAATGCTAGAAAATATAACAGGGCTCCTTTATGGCTGCTGTTGTGGCTGTGCCAAGATAGCCGTAGTCATTGTAGTAATGTACCCCATTCTTAAGGGTACTTGTTTCTAACATGTCTAGGCACTACTCATTCTTTCCCACCCATACTTGTAAATTGCATTCATTACGCCAATTGATGCAGTATAACACTCACAGATGATGGCAGCTACAGGGTTCCCAAAACTGCCTGTATCAATTGCGCCTAAACTATCCAGTGCAGATATCATTTTGCCAGTGAGCACCACAAATGTTGACATCTTATCACAAAAATAACATTGCACAAAAAGATTCTCAGGCACCCAGGGCCAGCAGCCCAAGAGTTTCCTCCTATGAATATCCTACCTGCTCTGTTCACACTTGAATCACTATTCTAAATTGCTTCCAAAGGCTTTCATAATGTTGGACAGACGTTTGGACCTAATTTAATCATAATAAAGAAAACAGCTGTTTTATCAGCTGTAAAATAAATTAAACTAAAGGGTCAGACGTTCTTTTCCCCTTATCTCTCTTTTTTATTCCTTGCAAAATAAAAATTTTTTCCAAGATAGGATATTCTTGTTCATCAATAAAATTACATATATCTTAATATCTATCATTTTAATGGCATAACCTTTGTACTTGAATCACCAGAGATTTTCTGTTTTTTTCATCATCATGTACGTGTTTCAGAAATGAGGTCCGAAGTCTTGAGTCCGCGTGTGATTTCAGCGTTACACAATATGAATACCAGGAGACTGATGAGCTTCGTACAAGAGTGTGTAGGAAAAAATATCCACCCACCATCTCCCTTGCTGAGGATTACAAGCAAATGTGTGCTGCCAAATGCTGTGTTTAGGTAAAAGCCTGAGAAAATGCTGTTTTTCTCCCTTTTGTAAGTCACAGAAGGGGTTCAGTGCAGGGGGCTGAGAGGAGCAGAAAGTAATCTGTATGCACAGTACAGCTGTTCTATAGGTATTAGTACTAACAAGCCCAAAAGTAATATTTGTATAGAAATATGTCAGATGAGGCAGATTTAGTAAAGGTTATGTTTTTTTCCTGTGCAAATTTTGATTAAAAATTGTGCTTGTATGAATATTAAAGGAGATCTAAAAACAAAAACACTGAAGAGTGCCAATATTTTGGGAACCACCCAATAAATCAAATTGCTAAATTCTATTCCACATTCTGCACACCTCTTCCATATAAAATTCACCTCTCCAGGGTACTTAGTTACAGAGTGCCAAACTACCATCTTTTGTCAATTTCTTAGGTACCCCCTGCACTTCTGTGAGTTGGGAGCATGAGTTTCTAATACTTCTTTACTGTTTACTATACTAAGTAAAGGGAAACCTGTGGAAAAATGGGGGGGGGGGGGCAACTCTCTGCAATAACCTACACCAAGGAGCAGAAGGTTAACAATTTGCTCCACTGTGGGATAATGATAATAAATCAGTGCTTAGTGACGATAGTTGTGGGTCCCCAAAACAGAGTGCAAAGACCTCTGAGCCCCAGAATGGAGAGCAAAGAGTGTTATGAGTAGTATGAAACAATTCACTGGCACACAAAGCTGCTGCATACAGGGTAAAAAGTTTTGCACATTTAGAGGCACATTCGAAAATTTGAAATTTCAATTCAGCCCCATAATGCGGAAGTACAATGTTTCCGAGCCACACCCCTTTGTCAAGCATATGGATAGAAAAGTGCAACAAGAAATTTAAAGGCAAAGCAAATGTATCAGTTAGTGACAACACAGCTGAGGCATGGCTGATGTTCCAAAGTCCAATAAGGTAAACCCTTAAGTTCAGTAAAGTCCAGATGAAACAGTCCAATTGAAGCAGGATAGTCCAATCCAAAAGTCCAAGCAGGAAGAACCAGGGCATCTAGGGGTATAACATAAAAATAGGGTTATTGCAGGGTCTACTGCATAATACAAGCTCACCTGGTACTTGCTGTCCAGTGACACAAGCAAGCAAGTACACCCCATAGTGATAACCCATAGTTAGGGTATTCTCTCAAGTTCCTGTATCACCCTATGACAAGATTGTCCATGTCACCCTTCTTTGCTCCTTGAGTCCTATAGCAGCTCTTCCCCAGACAAAAATGCTCTGTAATTGTACACTAAGGGGCATGATTTTGCTCTAGCACTTGAGTCTGGAGTTTTAATAAATGAGCCCTAAAGTCTTTATCATAATATATATATGGTAGGAAAGCTGGAATAATATTTATTCACTACACTTACTACAATAACACACATCAGCAGAGAAGGCCAGATGAATTCCTTATATACACGTATACGCTACAAAGCTGTTTGTTGTTAAAGGCTATGCTATATCTCATGTTATGTTTACTGAAAGAGTAAACTATCTGCTCCAGGGGGACAAGTTCCTTTCCTTTAGCAGCTGAATCCTTTACTGGGTTATTTGATTAAGGTATGTTCGGAAGGTCAATGACCAAGTATTATCTTCTATACAGTTTCCCACACTGTGCATGCTACCCTGGGAACGATTTCTCAGCCCAGGTTATTTCCAGAAATGTTTTCACTGTGCATCCAATTCCTGTGCTTTATCCATTATTTTAAGCTCTCTATGATGACATTTATAGCCCTTATACGGGATTCACAGGAACAACAAGGTTTCTGATGCTTCCCTTCTTGCTTGTGTTGTATAATGCACTCGCTTAGTAGACTTTACACACAAGATGTGCACAATTTATTATTAGGATTTATATTAATTGTAGTGTTACTTGTCTAGAAAAATATATTGGCATGGGTTGGTAGGAGCTGCCATACTATGTTGCTTATAGTATTATAATTCCAATTGATGCAATGGAGAGCACATATTGATGCAACATATTATAGTACTTGCACCCAAACATGATCTTGTATTTCCACATGGGTGTCAAGGTGTCCATCCTGACTTTTCTGATGAAGGATGGGAAACTGTGCCCCACTGTTCAGACCCCCCATGAAAGTCTGCCTGCTGTGACTGCTTACCTTGTAAGCCTTAAAAGGTATCAGTATTGAGATGAACTGGCCCCTGTTCACTGCTCAAATTCAGACTACAAGCTCCTGCATTGTTCACATCTGTAAACCCACCCTGTATTGTTCACACATGAAACCAGGTTTCTCTGTCTCCTGCTGCATTCTGCCTGCCCTATGCTCTTTATGTGTGCCATACTCTGCCTGTCCTATGCTCCTCGTGTGTGCCATACTCTGCCTGCACTATGCTCCCTGTGTGTATCATACTCTGCCTGCCCTATGCTCCCTGTGTGTGTCATACTCTGCCTGCCTTATGTTCTTATGTTCCCTGTGTGTGCCATACTCTGTCTGCCATATGCTCCTTGTGTGTGCTTTACTTTTCCTGCCCTATGCTATCTGTGGGATATGCACCTCAGAGGTTTTGTTAGCATTTGGGGGGAGGTAACTATGTTATCCAGAGAGGAGAAGGAGGCATAGCAATTTAAAAGTAAGTTTTAATATGACTTAAAATTTCCACATTTGAGTGATGAGTGATATCCCTGCAGTGAGCATTGACCATTTGGTTTTGTGGTGTGCTACCATTCATGTGGATATGGTCTTTAAAGTTCTTGTGGTAACATGGGTGTGGTTTAAAGTGGATGTGGTTTAAAAACAGGGAATGGCCAACACTGTCTTCCATTATCAGCCCTCCACCACATAGGCCAGGTACCACAGAAGTTGGACAGCACTGGTGTAGACAATAGAATTGTAAGACAATTTGCAGGTGGTCTTTTATTTTTGATTTTTCAAAATAATTTTTTTGTGTTCTACAGCTCTCAGTCAATATATATGTTTGCTAGGGGTTAATAATTAGGGACGTTTGAAATCAAAATAGAAGGTCCTGAAAAGTAATAAAGCTGTTAAAAACAAGATTACCAATATCATTGAAGCCTTACAGTCAGTCTGTTGCATGATTGCTGGGTTCACTGAGCCTGACAGTACTTTTTAGATGCAGGATGAAAAGAACTATAATAGGAAGACTAATAATTTAAAACCATACAAAATGAATAATGAAGACCGATTGTACAGTTGCTTAGAACAGGTGACTCTATAACATACTAAAAAAGAATGTAATATATGCAGCAGAAATGAATAGCATAGCATGATGTGTGCATGGGATGCACCAGTAAACCTGAGTACATTATGGCTCCCTGTAGGGAAGCACCTCTAACCAAACTAGAAGAGAGAGTATAATTTTGGGTTAAAGGTTCCATTAGATCTGCAGGTATGGAGATTTCAGTGGTTAAACAGGAAATAATGTCCTTCCTTATTCAATGCATACACTTGCATCCCTGTTAAGGCCGCTGAAAATGTTCTTCATACTCAGCTCCATTCACAATGTACAGTGTATGCAGTCTCATTGCTCTAAATGCTGTTCATTTACAGAGTTTCCCTACCTAACTGTAAATAAAGCCTTTTGGTCCTGGCAAAACTCTATATTCCCAGGCTGAGCTATCTGAAACCTTTTATAAAGAGCCTATATTTTACTGACGAATCTGTTATCCAATGCCACTACATTATTTTATAGACATTAAATGCAGCTTTTTGTTGTGCCTTCATAATGCCATAAACAAAACGCCCTTAGGCCGGGATACTTAATACTCACTCGGCTTGCCTCATTCCACTTAGTAACCTGTACCGCTCATTGTAGCACTTACTAATGGGCTCATTCTCTCAAGGGATAAAGTAGCAGCAAAGTCACTTCCTTTGCCTCCCAGGTTGCTCCAGCTTCTGAAACAATCCTGGGTTTTACAAATAGGCCATCTATCACTTGGATTGCTTGTATATGTAAGGGAATCTGTATATATATATATATATATATATGTAGAAAGAGAGAGAAGGGGGGAATTCACTAAGCGGCGAAAATCCGCTAGCGTTACCTTTGCTAACGTTTGCCGCACTTCGCCAGGCGAATTTTTGCCAGCGCTACGCATATCCACTAAAGTGCAAAGTTACACTACGGTCGGCGAATGGTAGCGCAGTTGAGCTAGTGTTACTTACTTCACCAGAAAAAATGCTTTTACGCTAGCAATGCCTAATTTGCATACGGCGCGAATCGTAACTTTCAGTAAAATGGTCATCTTAGTGAATTTGCGTAATTACGATCCTTCATCAGTGTGCAACTTTGCCTGGCATAAGGGTGCGAAGTTGCCCCAGAGTCGCTAGAGTCGGTGTTAGTGAATTTGCGAAGTTACGATTTGACGTCACGCATGTGAGTTAGCGCTAGCGTTATATGCTTCGGGCTTTAGTGAATTTCCCCCAGAGAGAGAGAGGGGGAAATTCACTAAAGCACGAAGAGTCTAACCCTAGCTAATTCGCCAGTGTGACGTCATTTCGCAACTTTGCAAATTCACTAACAGCGACTCTGGTGAATTTTTGCTAGCGAAGTAGATAGACTTGCGCAACTTCGCACCCTTACGCCAGGCCAAGTTGCGCACTGATGAAGGATCGTAATTACACAAATTCACTAAGATCAACGTTTTCCTGAACCTTACCACTTACGCTAGACTTTACTTCGCCTGGTCAGACCTGGTGAAGTTCAATACCATAGGACTTTGAAAAAAAAAAATTGGAAAATTTTTCAAAGTCCCAAAAAAAACGCTACCGTGTTTTACCATTCTAGGGTGATAGTCTGAAAAAGATAGTTTTTTTGGGGGGGAGGGGGGGTTACCCTCCTTCACCCCTACATTTCCTAACATATGGCAACTCAACTATACAGGGGGCACATTTAGGACAATAGGACAACTTTATTTTATTTATTAAAGGTTTCCTGGGCTCGTGTAGTGGAATGTAGTGGCTGTAACATATACTTCTATTATATGCTTAAGTTCCCACCGTATGCAAATTAGGCATCACTACCTTAACTGCGCTTTGCCTGGCGAACTAACGGTAGCGATACTTCGCTAACGTTTGCCGCCCCCTGAGCGAAAATTCGCATCTTATTGAATTTGCGTAGTGCTGGCGAAAATTCGCCTGGAGAAGTACGGCAAACGTTAGAGAAGCCAACGCTAGCGAATTTTCGCATCTTAGTGAATTTCCCCCAGAGAGAGATAGAGAGATCTTATGCAGAGAGATCGGTCAGGAATCAGGATATGCTAAGATGGGGACTTGATATCATGTGCTAGCTAACATTTATTTCCCAGTATTCTTGCTTTAAACAAATTCATTTTTATGCCGATCCATTTAACTGGCTCTCTATATTCTAGTTCTATACACAGCTGTTCCTAATGCACATCAGCTCCTTGTGTATTAAACCATTAATACTAGAGGGCAGATTTATCAAAGGTCAAGCTCTTTTCCCATGCTCAATTTCAATTACAAATGTCGCTTTTCCTGAAGGTAGAATTTTCTTCCACTTTCTCCCTTTTATTAAAAATATTTAATATTTTTGTTAGCTTTTTCACATAAAAATATATTGATACATGATAAAATTTGTTAATTCATTAGTTAAAAAAAAATAATAATAATAATACAAACCATTTTCAAATAACACCAATATTGTAACCCACATTTTTTTTCACATACTGACACAGTATTAACCAATATAAGCTATAGGCAACATTACTGAAAACAATCTATAGACAGTGCAAAAATCATCAAATTAAAAAACAAAATGATAAAAATGTTTTAATAGGATAGATTCTCACAATGGATATTTATGAAGATCTGTGATTGAAAAAAAATGTTTTCCCATCACCAACAGTGCCACCAATTATAATAATAGATGCCCCACCAAAAATATATATATTTTTTTGCCTGTGAAAAAAACATGGCATAAAATCTTCTACGCTGCTTAAGAAAATGTAAATGCTACCCCTAGGAATGCTTAACATCAAGGAAAGGAATTTGTGAAATGTGAGTGAAAATGTGTTACTGCATTAATGCTTACCTTTTTTTTTTACCAAAACTGCTCCATTTTGGGACTTTTAAGTTAGAAACCACATCCCAGAATTCTGTCAGCGTTTCCTCCTTACTTGATGATTGCTTGCACTGAGAAAGTTGGGATATTAGTACAATTATTTTGTACTATAACTAATGTATGTTTTACTAATGTATGTATGTATGTTTAAACTCACTTTAATTTGCCACTATGTTTCTTTTCTTCTTCTTCATCTACTGCGTTCATGGATAACTGTACATGGCAGGGGTTGCCCTGAAATGATGTGCCTCCCCTAGCCCTAGGTCACTCCGCTAAAGTGGACAATACGACTCGCAGCATATTTTCTGCCTAATAGCAATTAAGTAAATTATGTTTGAGCAAGAATATTTAGATCTCAGCAAAGGGATCGATACAAGCTTGCCTGATCCTTTCTGTATCTCTTTAGGAAATGTAGCACAGCAAAGTCAGTCCATTCTAATAAGACCAGTGCTGATAGTACAGTACCACAGGGTTCCGTTCTTGGTCCTTTGCTTTTTAATTTGCCTAATTATGACCTTGATTTCAGTATAGTACGTACTGTCTCTATTTTTGCCGATGAAACTAAATTGTTCAAAACTATAAGTTCTATAAGGATCTATAAGGATGTTTTCGCTTTGTGGAATGATTTGTCTAAATTGGAGAACCGAGCAGTAACTGGCAAATGAGAATGGTAGGTTTCTCAAGGGTCGAATTTTGAATTAATGGGAATTTTTAAATACTCCCATAAACTCCCATGAATAAAACTGCACACAAGAGACCTTTCTAATGCCTGAAACCCAGGGCAAATTATTTATCTGCCCTACCATATAAGATCCTTGTTTCTACTTTGTAGCATTTTACTGAGCATTACTTCTTCAGGGACTAAGTTTGTGCTGTTTGCTGTGATGATGACTAAGATGTCATTTTTAATTAGGCTTATATTCTTCACAATTGCTAATTACTTTCTTTTTATCAAGATAACTTGATTGCTAATGACAACAGTGCCATGGTTACGTATTTTTGCACAATTCCCAAACCTACCCAGTTGTATGTTTTATGGTTCCCCCTAGATCTTTTTGTGCAGTAAACCCTGAAGAAAGAATAATTCACAAGAAAAACACATATTTGCTGACAGCGAGATCAGCAAAATTAGGAGTATCCTTTTTGGCAGAAGGGTAATTGTTAACATATTTATTGCAAACACATACACACAGTTCAATTGAGTATGTTCTGTATCTGAAGAGATAAAAATGTTTGACCCTGTGCTGCAATGTACACATAGTTCAGAAAGCAAAACATTGCAAAAGGCAAGATCATTAATGAAGACTTTCATAGGAACATGTGCTGTAGGAAAATAATTATGATTTATTTGACTTGTACTCATGGGAGTACTTGAAATAATAAGGGGACATTATAGAACAATATAATACAGTATCTGTTGATTAATATTCCTTATTGGAATCCAGTCTTTCATCTAACAGACCAACTTGACCCTGGTAGATTAATTGGAATGTAATGATATAGCCCTCAAATGGACTTCTCCCAGACGGCACCTCTTTCCTCTAGTGTTTAAAGAATCACTTTACATTCATTTTATTACCATTTTAGCTTTGGATTTACCTGATCATAAAATACAATGGTATAAATACTTTAATGTTCTGTGTAGCCTCTGTAAAGGTGATTCCTACAGGGTTTTTTGTTACTATTCTTTCAGACCAACTGTCCAACATATTCTTTATCACATCCACTCCAACAGAATGCAATACAATAAAGGTAGAAGGGGCATGGTCTAGAAACCCTAGTCATTTTCATAGCTCATGCAAAGCTGATTCTCAACTCTCAGACTTGTGTTCTTTTAATGTTCTATGAATAGTTCCTGAGCTAATCATAGAGCTGTGTAATTTGAAAAAAGAAAAGGGGGTCAGACAATATCATGCAGCATGAATTACTCACATACCCAGAGAAGCTGGCAAAGGATTGGATGGATGTATAGGATCAATGCTTAAGGGGTTGGTCTTGGACCTCTCTACTGAAGCCTACCTCCACCTAAGGCCCTCTGGCAGATCTACATCCTGATATGATAGTGTCCAGAACAAAACTAAGTCCTTGGAAACCTCTCTTTTAATACCCTAGCATCAAGGAAATGATGTAAAGTCCTTAGGAAAATAGGCAATACTTCCCACCAACAGGGCAAATGTGACAGGAGACCATAAAGCCTATCAGCCCGAAAGGCTGTGTGGGAAAAAGGTCTAAGAGAGACTGGTCTCCAAGGCTAAGTTGTTGCTCAGACCCAACCAAAGAGCATCTCAAGGCCTAAGTAATCGGTGATTAGCAAAATCCCTATGAAACGGCTATAAACTGATAAAGATGTGTATTTTCTGATAAAATTTACATTTATAACTAATGAACTTATTTACATCACAATACACTGATCAGTTGTCTCAAATGCAAAGGTTTTCCACTGTTTCTGTCTTGATTAGTTGGACTTATACAGCATAAGAATAAAATAGATGTAGTTAAAAAAGTTTTTTTATTTTCAGCAAAAACATCAAAGAAAAGGCCTAACATGTTTTGTGCCATAGGGGCACTTAGTGATAAGCTGAGGCTATGACTAAGTGCACCTATGGCACAAAACACATAAGGCCTTTTCTGTGATGTTTTTGCTCAAAATAAAAAAACTTTTTTAACTACCTCTATTCTTGGAGTGTGATCGGGTTTGTGCCAACCCATCCATACCTACTATTGACTTCTATAGGACCCCGGAAGCTTGGAGATGGAGTAGTTTCAAATTCAGACTGTTAACAGCCTCTGAGTATAATAAATCACAAAAAAATTTGGTTTTTTTACACCACAAATTTGGATTCTATAGTAAAAAGTACTTTAAGAAATAACCCCCTACATGAACTAGATTAGCTAAAAAATATAAACCATAATATAATTTAGAACAAGCTGAGGTGAAATCTAATAATTTCATAAAGTAATTTTATAAAAAGATAGTCAGGATCATCATTTTGAATGAATGGGTGTGGGTAAAGGAAATAACATATTTGCAGAGCAATTCCTCTTCTTTCTTCCTCATTTTCTTGAAATGTTTAGCATTAATATTTACAGCATATGAATCATTACCCTTTAGTATTGGTCAGGTAAAATTTCCCATAATCTTTACTTTACAAACTATTGTTACACAATTGCAAAAGGAGGTGATGACACAAAATTATACAGTTTAGCATTTTCAGTTCCTGAATTATCACAACAAAGTAAGAAATAAGAAGCCTTGTAAAGAACTCTTACAATATTGATAACTGAAAACATTTTTTTGCCTCCAGGCTTAAGAATTTCTAGACCTGCCAAGCACAAAATTCATTACTACAGTACAGTGATGCCAGATCTGATCCCCCTTTTCTAATAATCGTTGTGTTAAATGAGTGGGAGCTGTTGTTTTGTTCATATTGACTGACACATTCTGGTTATGTTTGGATTGAACATTACTGTGTTGCAGCCAATAGTTATTGCTGTTTAGTACATGTATGCTGTAGCCAAAGCAAGAAGAAGATCTTATAATATATGCAATATATAGTCAAAAGCATCAGGACATCTGCCTGTCCAACATCTCATTCCTAAACCTTTACAAAAAATAATCTTCTTGAAAAACTTTTTACTATTTGTTAAGATCTGCTTCGTAGTTGGCATTCCTATTTATCCTTCAGATGTTCAGTAGAGTTGAGGTTGGCACTCTGTGAAGAACAGTCAAGTTGTTCCATACACATCCTGGCAACTCTATTTGAAATTTCATGGGCAATTATTGGGCTGAAATTTGAAATAGACTTAGGAAGCACAACATTGTCAATAATGTCACTGTAGCCATAGCCCTAGCTCAAATAATGAAATAACATTATTCCTCATACACAAAAATTTACATCATTCATACAGATAGTTTCCTGGTATCTGCCAAACCCAAACCTTTTTATCACTCTAGCCAAAGTATGGTTCTGAACATGTGTATCTCTGTTCATTTTAGACAGTATCCAGATACTTTGGGCCTATAGAATATGATTTTAATATATAGAGAAGGAAGTTGTGAACACACTACAACTACTATGCTTCAAATTTTTGTTTACTTAAAGTAAATGAAAGTCACACCTTGTAACTATACTATGCACCTTACCTTTATACTGAACTTTTAAGTCAGTTATTGTACTCAATTTGCTAGGTTTCACCTTATTTGTGTTTTCTGATCTCCCTAAACCTTCCCTAACTGGAAATGTTTAATTACATTTTCCAGTTATTTTAAGTAATCCTTAGTTTATATCTTAAGTAGATATGTTTTCCTTTTTTAAAAGTAGAAATATATATTTTATTAAATCAAATTTAGCATTATCTTTTTTTTTACTTTCTCTGACAATTTATTCTGTTTTGGATAATGCACACATTTTCTTTTTCCTGGAAGTATAGACAGCACAGTGGAGGAAGGGTGATCACTATTATAAGATCCCATCCCATGTCACATTGGTTTTATAGCTGGACCAAATATTGCAGTCACCTCCACAGTGACCTTGAAATTTAGAAGATGAGGTAATTGGTGCAAAATTGTTCTGTGACTCTGCGGAATTCAATGTTAGCCCTGTTTATTTAGCATATCTTTAACATAGGCACATTTTCTCTTTTTCCAGTGAATAATTGCAAATAATCACATTAACGTTATTTCTAATTAAAGTAGTGTGTCTGTGTATGTAGAGTTTGTCTATCAAAGTTCACACATATGGCTCCCCAAGGTGTACAAAGTCTTTAGATATATACATAGCAGGCATGCAAAAAATGGAATAGATTCAAGCAAAATAAAAATAAATGCAAATACAAGCACATTACCATTAACAGGGAACAGGGATGGTATGTATGATCGCTAACATTATGCACAAAAATAGGAGCAGAGTTGGTCCCATGAAAAGTTCATATGCAAAATATTTGCATCTTCTTGTATCCATCTGTAGTAGTGCCATCTGCCGACTTCCCAGTTATGTTTACTGTGGTGCATGAGGCACAAGACAACCCTTTACCTACAACTTCTCTGTACCGAGTGCTAACTAGAAGGGCTCTTTTTGCGCCTAAGGGTTTGCAAGCCCCAATTTACATGCAGTTTACTAACTAGAAGAAATCTTTGCATCTCTGGCATCTAGCACAACATTTTGTAACTGATTGCTATGGGCATGATCGCACTGTAGGATTGAGGGAAAAATATCAAACTTTTAATTTGTTTTGCACTTTGCAAAGTGTTCATATTGGCATTAAGGGTTGTGTGAGAAATGTTAACAAATTAAATTCATACAATGATGTCATAGGATATTGTGATAAAGCTGTATGCACATTTCAGCTTGTCATGGGCAACATTTGATTTCTATAAATATTTGATATTTAGATAAAAATACTATGGCCAATTAAATATTCTAATTGCAAACTGTGATTTGTGGATCAAACAGATTCATACACATCCATTCATTTATTTCACTCATCCCATATTTGAATCTGAAAATCTCATTCTTTGCAAAACAATATAATGAAAAAAATTCTACCATAGAACTTTTCAATTTATCTACAAAGAAATATAAAAAATGGATAGAAAATCACAGTCACTCTATTAATGAAACTTTGCCGATTTAGAACATCTAGCAAACAGCATCAACAACCCCGAGAAATGTAATGAATCCAACGACAAATGTATTTTTCTCCTGTATTTAAAATGTTGACTGAATCAAGCAGTGCATAAACTTTAATTAAAAGGAAAAACTGATAAATTGCATAGATTCCATGTATACAGGGTGGTTATCTGTTAAAAGAAGGGCAGATATTTTTTTTCCTTTTTTTATGAACATACGAGTAATCACAGATGAAACGCTTTATGGATTTATATTATCATAAGTAGAAATTGTGGCAGAAATAGTTTATCTTGTTACAAAAAAATGATCTCTTTTCATACATGACAAACTGAATCAGAATCATTAAACTGTGATGTTCAGTCAGATACTGAAAAAGACGATTAGTCCAGTAAATGGTTTAAAATGTTTAAATATGATTAGATTATCAATTAAAAGTGAGGCCAAACATCTAGCTAGTCCCGAGGTTTCTTCAGGAAGAAGAGGAATCAAGTTATAAATGTAATATTAGCAGAGCATAAAGCGAACATTCATTTCAACCCTTCTGCATATCTGGATAATTTTACATTTCTGTTTGCTGCATGTCTACTAAATAGATCTTGGCAATATTGCAATAAAAGTAATATCAATATAAAAGGCCCTATTTATAAAACATTGACGTAGGAACAGTACATACTTCAATGTATTTCAACTGTCTACGTCAAAGAAGGACTTGTATGTTTGTAAAGCATCAAGCAGTTTCCATTGAAATAAAGTTGGATATTTCAACGTAGTAAAACACTTGCAGAAATTCCAGAATTTATATTGCATTTCAACAACAAGAAAATGATAGACGGGTGGGAAATTCTGATGATTTTTTGTTCTTGAATTTTGCTGAAGGAAATTCTTTAGCATCCTATACCAAAGAATGTATGTACAAAAGTATGAAGCAGAGAATACATTTAATTTGTGCTATCCCTGAAAAAGATGCATAAATTCTCTCTAAGTAGAAGAAAATGGTTGAAATCAGAGACTTTAGCCAGTTTCAACTGTTTCATACGTACCTTGACATCATTTGAATAGATCCCAACATATACAGTAAGAATAGTGAGTTGATCCATAAAGGCTGATATATGATTTAGACCTATAAAGGTACCAGTACAGCTTCTGTGAACCTTGACATTGATTGTCCAAATATTAGGAAATCTGTTGGAGCGCATCTAGAATTTCCCATAAATGTTTCAACTGACTGGAAAATGCTTACTGACATGGCAATGGCATATGGTTAATATCCTTTTACCAATCCTGAAGTAGGTAGTTAAGACTATTATTTATCCTTCAGGAACATTATATTCAAATTCTGTGACAACAGAAAATGTTAGAAATAAAGATGATGACTTAGACATACTTTGTATTTAAATGAGTGTACCCAAAACCTAAATTCCTACCTTGCCATAAATGAGGGAAAACAAACACAAGAAACAGACACAAGAAGTGCAGTCCGACAATGAGTTATTTGGATATTTATGCTACAAAAATCTGAGTATGTGCACTCTGTTTTGTACCCTATACAGTAGTTGGTACAGGAGTTGAAGTTACCTTTCATAATGGGAGAATAACATATTTTTTTTTGTTTCTAGTCTATGGAAATGAGTAATATAGTTCTAAAGTCCTTGGCTTTGCTTAGCCTAGTAAGGAGGCTCAGTTAAAAAAAACAGTTACCATTAGTAATTCACTATTAATGGCAATAATAGTCAGGCTTGGTTAGCAGACCTTGTTATGCCCCTGTGCTAGTAGGGATAGTAGGAGTAATAACCTTGTGATAATTACCAGACTACACTCCTAAGTGTTCTAGACTTGAGTTAGAGGTGGATCCCTAATTTTCTATGGTAGAAAGTGCCCATTTGAGGAATTATGGTGCCGTGTTAAGTTTAGCAAATTGCTGTCCATTACATAAACATCTCTCTATTTTGTGTGAATTGCACCACAGTGATACAGCAAACACAACCTCCAACTGGTAGCATCCAAAGATACATTTTTATGGCACCTGAATGAATATAATTTTCAAGGGGGATGAAAAGAGAGTTACCAACAAGTTTCAGAGTGACATGGTTACAGATGTATTGAGGATCAGTGATTAGCCTTGCTCCCTTGTTACAGGGCAAACCTTTTGAAATAAAAAATAACAAAGTGGTATAAAGGTGATACCTTTATTTGGTAACTAAGGCAATCATAGCAAGCTTTCAGAACATTTTAGTTCCTTTTTAAAGCTGATTACAAGTAAAAAGGAACTAAACTGTTCAGTAAGCTTGCTTTGATTATCTTAACCAATAAAGGTATCACCACTTATTTTTTATTTCAAAAGGGTTGAAATTTTACTGGCTAATGTGGTACAACAACTTTGCCTTGCTCCCATGTAATGCTCAGGTCCTGAATTTGATTTTGACCAAGGCAGTATGTGCAAGGAGTTATATGCTCTCCTCTTGTCTGTGTGAGATTCCTCTGGGTACTCCAGTATTTTCCCTCACTCCAGAAAACATACAGGCATGGCATTTGCTTCTTATGAACTTCTAATGAAGTTTTCCCAAGTTCACTAACCTACAGCAAATAATAAGATATTTTGGTTTTAAACAGGTAATCTATAAATGCTGTTGACAAGTGTTTCTATTAGTGATGGGCGAATCTCCCGACATTTCCAGAGAAATTCACGAATTGGCGAAAAATTAGCGAAACGAGTCGCGGCACGCTTTTGACGCGCGTTGCGTCAACTTTAGCGCGTCGCGTCATTTCCGACGCACGTCGCGTCATTTTCGGCGCCTCGGGCCGTTTTCGTCTCGTCGCATCAAAAACGACGCGCGACTCGTTTTTCCGGCGAATTTTCGCCAAGCGAAATTTCGCTGGTGATTCGCGAATCGCGGGAATTCGCCGCAAATTCTAATAAATTCGCCCATCACTAGTTTCTATGGGTTACTGCACTGAGGGGAACTTTGTTTCCTATTTTGAATTACATATGGGGATAGGATTCCTGTTACATTACCACAGCACACACTAAGGTCAAGTTCATCAGAAGCCAAGTCTTTCTGTATGTTTCTGGAGTGAGGGAAAATACCCAGTGCCCATATTATCTCACATAGACAAGAGCAGAACATACAAACAGCTTGCACATGCTGTCCTGGTCAAAATCAACTCAATTAATATCCATTTGATAAAAGTCCAAGATTCTGTGTGCAATATATGGAAGTGCTCAATCTGGAAACTCTCCTGCGCAAAAAAGTTTTAACAATCCATGTATTGTTGGAAAAAATCAGATGGTGAACACTGTAGCAATTGGCTAAATCCCTATGATTTATTGAGATCGGTGTGGAGATCTTAATAAATCATGATAAGGATTTAGCACAATTGCTATAGTGTGTGCCATCTGATTTTTCCTACAATACATAAAAATCAGCACATGACCTGAGCACTGCAAAGGAGCAACTTCAGTGTAACATGGACTGATAAATAAGGAGCAATCTCAGTAAAACAGCCTCAAGTATTCTCATCTCTTATAATATAAAACTAGTGGTGCTATAAAAGAACACATATATTCTAATATTAAATGCATATATACCTTAACATACATTTCATTCAGGATTTCTTCTTCTCAAGCATAACATTATGTTTTATAAACTGGTCAGGGAATTAAAAGTCTGCATATTTTCAGGATTGATGCATATTCTATCAAATCCCAGAATGACTGTGCTCAGCCATTAAGTGGCACATTTAGGTGTATGGAATCACAACAATATGATTACTTTTTCATTAAAGCAAACTATAGGTACTGTAACATAACCTCTATCCTACATAATGGAAAATGTAGTCATTTGAATTACAGGACTTTCCAATTGATTTTATTTACCAGGGGAAATGCACAGCTCAATTCCAACTCTTAAAGGATTGTCACCTGTGTTTTCAATTTGTGTTTACGTGTAGCAGATCTATGTTAGCCCTGTAAAAAAAAGAAGTGACAAGGTAACCCCTTACTGGCTGTCAAGGGATTTTTTTGTACCCAAGGGGTTAAAAAGAGACTTGCCTCCCTGCCAATACAATCTGAGCTTTGTAGTAAACGTAACAAATGATGTAAAAGTAAATGAAAGCACAGTAAAGGTTATTGCACTGGGGACTTATGGACAATAAAGCATAATAAGACTCAGACTGTTCTAATTTCCTTTGAACAACTGAACATATACTGTAGCAATCATTATTTCCTGTAATCCATAGCTCTGGCCAAGGTACCACTTCCCAAAGCAAACTGACAGAATGAAGCATTGAAGGAAGCAGAAACTTTAATTATACTGCATTTAAGAAAAGATAAAATTACTAAACACATTCTCATTTGCAACCTTGGAGGCTTTAACTAGTGATAGGCACCCTTCAGCTCTCCAGATGTTGCAGAACCACAACTCCTAACATGGCCACAATTCCAGCACAGCTGTAGTATAGGCAATGAAATTTGTACTGTAAATAGACTACTGAAATCTCCCTTTACTGCCCTACTTTACTACCATTATATTGCTGAATGTGCTGAAGGATCTTGCTATTTTCCTAAAAGCAAAAGCTAATTTACTAATTTACAAAGTTGTGGACTATTTGTTATGTGTAAGCTACTTTCTAGACCCATGCCCATCATGGTGACTGGGTATATTTATTTAACAGCATGTATACAGTCACAATTAGTGTAGTCCACATAGGCCTTCTAACTACGTCGTATTTACAGTTCATAATATTAGAGTTACTGTTAAAACCCTTTTTGGATACTTTACAGTTATCCAGCTCCTCTTCAGAACAATGTTACATTGTAACACCTCAGTTGAACCCTCACAAAAAATATTTGAGGCTATAACTTTCAGCACAATCACTCTCACAAAGAAACGTCAGGTGCTAGTGGTTCTAAACCAGTAAGAGGAGGTTTATTAAAAAGAAGGGTACATTAAATATTCAAGGGAATTATTTCACAACACTCACAAGGGGTATTACTCACACCACAGGTGTCTTCTACCTGTATAACAATTTACACAAAAGGTGCTTACCTTGTGAAGCATAAATATGCTCTTACTAACACTACTAGAGAATTCTACTGAGGCCTCGTACCACCTCAGGCTCTCTAGAAGCACCCAACCTTTGCAAAAAGAGTCCAAAAAGAAAGAACTCACTTATTCAAAATTCTAATTTTTTTAATTTGAATTTTCTCTTCAACCCTTGATAAATCTGCCCCTAAGCAAGGTGCTCTCTACATGAAACACTTAAACAATGGCATATAGTGCCACTGTTAACATAGGGAATGTTGCACCTATATTGTGGCATGTTCTGCTGTTTGCCTCCTAACAATAGGTGCTGTCCTGATAACAAAGTCTTGTATTCTGGAGCATATATTTACTAAACTATTCTTTGTCAAAGAGCAGTCACTTAAAGGCAACATACTGTGCATCTTTAAAAAATAGCAAATTGTGATCAAGCCATTACAAAGCAGGCATATTGCTGCTATGTGTTTTCTTCTAAAAAAAATTAGTCCGGTCACCATTGCATGAACAAAGAACAAGGAGTCCTGAATACATTAAACTGGAAGGTTTTTCATTGAAGAACCCACTGTACACACTGTAGAGCTGCTAATAAAAGTTTTATTAGCCAGTGTTGCTGTAATAATTCATTCCTGGTGTTACAGAGATCCAGTTTCCAACATACATTAATCCTTTATGATGAATTAGAGGGTGCTGGGAGTAGCAATCCTGCAAAATTTTTGTGGAGTAACACTGTCATTAAAGTCACTCAGCTGTTCTTCTCCACCTAAATAGATAAGTATTAGCTTTGTGGAATAGGCAATAACACAAAAGCATTATTTACTGGGGCACAATACTTTTATTTTATATCTATTCTATGTCTAAGGGTTAAATTTATTTCATAATGGATGAGTCATAAAATGTATAATATGAGACTTTCCAAAACAAACACAAACAGTACTTAATGCTCTCTGCTTGACATTCGGGAACAGGATTTATAATTCCCTGTTTTCTGTCACGTATACAGTTCGTATGTTGGCCCCATGCCTAATTAAAATATAAATACTCTGTAAGCCTCACTTTTCAAATAACTTATGTTAAATCAATATTGCCTGATATAGTTCTAGCAATCATTAAAGCTCTTGGTAATTAGAACTTATACTATGAAAATGACCTTGGTGTGGGGGTGGGCCCTCTCTCGAGATACAGGGAATAACATTTTTGGGAAGGTACTGTTCTCCCAAAAATAGCATTTATGATTTTTTATACGACTGCTTATATAATTCAGTTATGGTGGTACGATGCAATGGGTACTGATGCTTCTGGAAATGGTCATATGATTGGACACTTTCCAGACCACAAACCCAAAATTAACTGAATTTCAAGATAATGACAAATTGTGCAAAACAGTGGCCTTATAACTATTCAGTGCTGGATGTTTGTGAGTAAAAATATCCCCAAACATTACGTATTTGCAGGTTGTTACCATGGTTGTGGTTGTGAATATTATGTTGTAAATATTATGGCCCTGTATGGTCAGAGAAATGGGAGTAGTAAATAAGCCCAAAAAGAGAATTCTGAAAGCCCCAAGTATTAATGTTCACTATGTGGTCATTGACTCCACCTGTAATAACAGGTCGCTGTTTCTCTTTATATTGTAGTTTAGGATCTGTGTTACTTTACATTAGCTTCTCAACAGAAAAAGTTTTCAAATAAGTTGTTGTCAGTCCTAACCTTTCCTCTAGCAGAAGGTTGGCCTTTGACTGGATAATTTATGTCTGTAGTCCAATGGATCACATCCATAGGCAGAGAATAATGATGAATTAATAATGATGAATTATGGGGTCTTTGCCTCCCTAAAATTAAATGAAAACTATACCCCCAAATTAAATAATTGAGCAACAGATAGTTTATATCAAATTAAGGGGCATATTAAAGAATCTTACCAAACTGGTATATATATTCAAGTAAATATTGACCCTTTACATCTCTTTCCTTGAACCACCATTTCATGGTCTGTGTGCTGCCTCAGAGATCACCTGACCAGAAATATGTCTACTCTAACTGTAACAGGAAGAAGGGTGGAAGCAAAAGACACAACTCTGTCTGTTAATTGGCTCATGTGACCCAACTTCATAGTTTGTTTAAAATGGCAATTTTCTATTTAGGATTACCCAATGGCACATGCCACTAAAAAGTATTTTATTATGAAAATGGTTTATTTACATTAAGCAGGGTTTTACATTTGAGTTTTTGTATGCAATATCTTTAAAAAAAAGTTTTATGCCTTTTTTTACACTGCAAAGCCTGTGTGGTTTATTATACTTCTGTTTTTTAACACAGCACAATAAATATGCTCCCTAATGTAGGTTAGAAAAGTATCTACAGTATAGGATTCAAAGCTCATACAAAATATTGTGATTGCTTACTAGCCAAAAATTTAGAGGGAACTATGTTTTGGTTTGGAATTTAGCTGTTCTGGAGTAAAGGAATAATAAATATATGGACAGAACTGCTGTATGAATGCAACATTGTTACTTTTGTAGACATTGTCCAAATGGGTAGTAACCTAGTTCCAAGCATATAATACTGAGCCAAACTGACCTGAAACTGTCAGTTCCTTGAGTGTCTATCACCTAAAACTGTCAATAGCTTGTATGGCATATATACATTTAATACTACAAGAACTTGACCACATAATGGGTCTATATATCTAGTATAGGCAATTCTAAAACAACTGGACTTGCTGAGTAATCACTGAAGATCTTACTACTCATGCGAGCAACTTCTTCAGTTCAATTGACTAGTATGAGAAATCTTCTAGTGTGAAAAACTCTTCTACTAATCCAATCACAATGGCTCTTTGTAACTCTTCAGAGAGGTGACATTGGAAACTCAGAGAGGTTGTGAATGCTTTGTAGTTACTGTGATAGGATTACCAAGGTGTCATGCATCCCCTAGAATGATTACTCATCAAGTTCAGTTGTGTTAGAATTACCTATACTAGAGACACCATGACCTGGATGTATGAATATCTTCATAGTCATATTGGTATATATAAAATATTTCTTTTGACTGAAGGGCGTTATTATTACAAACAAAAGCATTGTTTTAACATCAGATGATGTTGAGGAAAAGGGAAGTTTATTGTGACTTCCAAAGTTCTCATGAAACATATGACTCTATTTACTTATTTTTTTTTTATTTTCCTAAAACTCTTTGTGACTCAGAATTCATTGCAACAAAACAAAAAGTAATGATGATTAATCTTTAGGAAGACATATTTAGTATTGTGTACAGCACAATCACAGACAGACTTTAACACAATTATCAATTAGTAACCCTTTATAAGTTATGATAATAGATATAGTCTGCTAATTACATTGTTATGAACCATCCTGATGGTTTCTCCTTTTATCTTATTGTTTTTAAATGTCCATTTTGTATTATTGTATGACTTAACTGGCCCATAGAGATACATGCCTTGGAAAAACAAATGAGAAAACCAACCAGCCCTTTTTATTGGTGACAAACTGACCAAGACAAGGGGAACAGAATGTGAGGTACATTTTTGTGACAAAAACTAGACATTGAAGTGTTCAACTGGACAAATTAAAAATAGCCACACATCAAGTTTAAAAACAGACCTACAAATAAATGTATTTTAGCGGTAGACTAAAGACAGTAAAACAAGTAGAGCTTTCCACCACATGTTGATTCCTAGTTCAACCTAGAATCCACCAGACCATTAGTGTTGAAGCCTTCAGTTTAATTGGACCAACCAGGGATTCTTTTTCACACACTTTCTAGATCAGATCCATCTGGAAGTCAGATTTCTTACATGTACAAAAGCTCCACCAACTCAGGCTACTCTATGGAAAAGGTTGGACCATTTTGCACTAGAAACATTTAAAAATAGCAAATATATTCTTTTATGTAAGGACTGGAGCACCTCTACTTAGGCATCAGTAAAACACTTCCAAAAAAAGGCTTAATAAATAGCAACAGGTGAAAGGGCTTAAGACAAATGACCACCCCAAGAAATAAAAAGTCCTGCAAATTAATTAAAATTAGTAATTTGTATATTTAATTACTATTGAATGCTGATTCTTTCTTTCTTTTACTATTCCCTCCTCTAATATATCAGCATACTTCATATATGTAATCAGTTCTCCTTCTGTAAAAATTCCCACAATGCTTTACATAATTTTTAAAGAAAGAAGGAGGAACACAAAAGGCAGCAGAGACATTATGGAAACTGAAGTCTTGGCTGGAAGAAAGTTGATTTATGATTACATAGCAAAGATACTGTTTTGCGTAGCAATTTAATTTATAAATAACTATAAATCCCCTGACATTTTTTGCTTAATGAATATTATATAGTGACTTTTTCATTTTGCAAATTGGTATTGCATTATTTTGGTGAACTCCCGTGTAAACTACAATCCTCCTTTGAAAATGTTATGCTGTAATGTAAACAAATATATAAAACTTGTATTTATTCTCTTTTTCACTTTATCTCTTTCACTCTCTTTAATTTTTTCAACATATCCATATCCACCCCCCTTTATGGGCTTTTTTTTTATTTATTTGTCTACATACTGAACAGTAGAATAGTAAAATGCCTGGGATTTGAAGGGAGGAATGCAACATGGCATGGGAATCATGGTGTCACAGTGATCACCCGAGCATTTTTTGGCTTGTGTTAAAACAAGCAAGCACCGTTGGGCCACCACAAAACAAGCAAATTGCTCCTATCTCGATACCTATCGCAGACTGAATGCTTGAGAAAAAGTGTGTGGGTTTCTTACAGAGCCCAAGGCGTCATGGGGCTTTCTCAGCTGAAGCTTCTGTCTCTCCGAAGCATTCAGTGACCTCGGCAGCAATCCAGGATACTATTACAGTTCATTTCAATAATTAAACAGTTCAGAGATAACAGGGGTTTTGTCAATGGAAATTCAGTCCCAGAAATACTTTCTACTTTCCATTGTAAATCCTTTTTTTTCTGCTTCTGTTGCCCTATAAATATTTAGCAAAAGTTGCTCATGAGTAAAAGGATTTATTATTTCTTTGTTTCCCTCAGTAAAAAAAAAATCACAGTAACAGTTCATTTTAACAAAAAAAAACCCTATGAAGTAGCAAGAAAATAGTATTTCAGTTGATTAGTATTTTTGTGGTAGCCTGGACAATGAAAGGGAACATAAAGAAAATCAAATGTTGCCTAATGAAGGAATATAGCATTTTAAACAACTTTTGAATATACATTATGTAAAAATTGTCAAAGGTTTTAAAGTTATTTGTAAATAGATTTGCTATTTGAAATAACAGTACTAGATTCTTTTAACTCTTACAGTCTTTGGGATAAATTTACTAAACACTTCTCCAGATGAAAATTAGCCCAGACAACGCAAATTTACTATGATGCAAAGTTTCGTCCATAACGCTGGCGAATTTGTGAGCAAATCAAAATGAAGATGCACTAGCATTCAATTCTGCCTAGAGGTCTTGTGTTCAGGCTAATTTGTATATGGCTGGCAATTTAAAGTGGAATGGAATTCATGTTACATGGTGCATCTAATACATACAATACAATTACACTGATAACTAGACATGCCAAGGGAACCTTAATAAAGCCAGTAAAGTTGTTATTATGCCCTACACATAAGCCCACTGTAAAATAAAGTTCCCATATGGTAGAAAATTTATGGGGGAAACACACAAATAAATGTAAGACTTTTGCAGCCTATCACCCTGAAAAAAGAAAAAGACATTTTGAACTAATATACAATATTCTGCTTTCTTCATTGTCAAGTATTTGCCTAAACTTATGGTAGACTCCAATACCAATGAAAATGTTAAAATCTAACTACCCCCCCAAAATGGATACCTCGAAGTTCTGTATCATTCAAAATTTGTATCCAGAAAATGTCATAGTCATTAGTCCCATAATTTATATAGATAGATCCTTTGCCACCACAAAATGTGGACATGTGCAGTAACCCAATAAAATTTTTGCTATATAGATATCGAATTTACATATCAGGCTACTACAAACATTTAAGCACTGAATAAACACAATAGGGGTATTTTGCTACCAATATGAATTTAGTTTAGTTACCATCAATTAAGAGGTTCTGTTTTATTATTATTGAATCAGTTTCAGGTTAAGAGATCCCCTACCTGCATTAAAATTAACACCACTAGCAGCTTAAAAAAATCTAGAGAAAATCCTATGAAAATTTCTAACAAATCACCTATGTACTCGATATGTTGGTTAACTGGACTCATATTAAAATGGGGAATAGGGCAAAAGTGAAATATTGTTTCAATGCGGGCATTTTAGCGCACCAGATGATAGCACCACAACAAATGCTAAAGGGCGCCTGCTCAAGCAACTGTCATCCATCTGCCTGACATATGTTTAGTCAAAAATAAAAACAGTCTAAATAAAATCACTCTAGATATTTCTAGGACATTAATAACCCAGTTCACCGCAACTCTACCACATTTGGATTCATTTTGCAGTGGCTGACAAATTACAGATGCAAATAGCAAATGGTGTTTGCTCAGATCTGAATAGACGCTCAGAGGTTTTCTGATGCAAAAGATTCAAAGCTCCTGTAGATACAAGTTGGAAGCCATTATGAACCAGCAGATGTTAACTATAACTGTACATTGTTTAGAAAAAAGAGTTAATTACCAACTTATTAATTAAATAGAAAGTCTGAATCTGTTTTACGGCTAACAAATACATAATTTTCTTCTAGTATTATTAAAGAGTTTTTGTCGTACCTATTAAAGATTCTTGTCTGTAAGTTAATTTCATTATGCTAATAAGCTATCATCATTACAGAACCTAGGCTTTGATCCATGTTAATTGTCGTGATCTTCAAAGACAAAGTCACCACTTACTTTAAATGAATTTTACATCTTTTTAAAGAATCATATGGAAATTAGGGGAAGTAATTAATTTTTTATTATGTGTCTCAATATTTTTTTAGAGAGGAAGTCAATGGTATTGGCTGGAATTCATTTTAGCATTTAACTAGGGAAAACAGCATGAGGCAAAAAATGTTCAGATGCAAAAGATTAAAGAAAATTTAAAGCTTGGGCCTAATTTGTCTTGATAAACTTTGGTGTTTAATATGCTCCTTTTGTTCTCAATACGAATTGCAGGGTTTTGATTTGTTGAAAAAAAATCATCAAAAACTTTTTTTGTATTTCTATCTCCTTATTCCTCCGTCTTTCATTTACAATAAGACAGCGGCTTGACCTTCAAGCCATAGCACTTAAATATCTGTGAATGTAGACGGCTAAATCTATTTTATCATCTGATATCAGCCATTACGCACTCAATATTGAGGGTTTTTTTCTGAAGATAAGAATTTTTTTTTACATAACAGACTGCATAAATCAACAAAGTCTAAATCATAATTACATTAAAATCAACTTGCTAGCCTTTTATATTTTAGAATGGTGTGTTATGTTAGCTCTGCCATGAATTCATTAATATTGGTAATTTAAAGGGATACTGTCATGGAAAAAAAATTTTTTTTAAAATGCATGAGTTAATAGTGCTACACCCGCAGAATTCTGCATTGAAATCCATTTATCAAAAGAGCAAACAGATTTTTATATATTTCATTTTGAAATCTGACATGGGACTAGACATTTTGTCAATTTCCCAGCTGCCCCAAGTCATGTGAATTGTGCTCTGATTAACTTCAATCACTCTTTACTGCTGTACTGCAAGTTGGATTGATATCACCCCTCCCTCTCCCCCAGCAGCCTAACAACAGAACAATGGGAAGGTAACCAGATAACAGCTCCCTAACACAAGATAACAGCTGTCTGGTAGATCTAAGAACAGCACTCAATAGTAAAAACCCATGTCCCACTGCATACTATTCAGTTACATTGAGAAGGAAAAACAACAGCCTGCCAGAAAGCAGTTCCCTCCTAAAGTGCTGGCACAAGTCACATGACCAAGGGCAGCGGGGAAATTGACAATATGTCTAGCCCCAGTCAAATTTCAAAACTGAATATAAAAAAATCTGTCTGTTCTTTTGAGATTTCAGTGCAGAAGTCTACTGGAGCAGCTCGATTAACTGATGCATTTAAAAAAAAAACATGTTTTCCCATGACTATCCCTTTAAGAATATCTTCTAATACAGTTAGAAAGTGGGACATTGATTGTCTGCTGTAGTTTTGCTTCTGCAATTTTCATTTTTCAGATACTCATTCTCAAATATGAACGCACTATTTCACTTTGCATATATCCATGTATTTTATTTTGTTGTCTAGATGAAATGAAATGTGCATTTTGCTTATCTCAAATGCAGAGAAAATCCTATATGCACTTTGTATATAAAAAATTAGATCGATCAAATATTCTAATAAAATTCAAATCGAATATTCAAACGATTTTAAGCGATCAATCGAATTTTTTATATGCGATCAAAGATCATGATACCCAATTCGATAGCATTGATCTGGCGAAGTAGGTGGTCGAATTAAAATTTAAAGGGGAAGTTATTCGACAATCGAATATTCGAATATCTGAATAAAATTTTATTTGAATATTCGAATCAATCATTTCGAATATTCGATGGTCGAATTTGCCTAATTTGCATATTCAAAGATTCGAATTCGAATTTAATACAAATTCGATCGAACTTCGAAATCTTCACGTGAATTTAATGTGAATTTAGTAAATCTGCCACTAAAACTTAAAAGGGAAAGTATAGGTGCAGCTAATATCATATCAAACTCTGATGTACTAACTAAAACCCTGGCACATTCTGAAGCAGCTGTTAATATCCCCATGTGCAAATGCATTACCGTTTGAAAGGTGAGAAAGATATTATTATAAATATGTTAGATATCATGGCTTAACGAGACAGTTAAATATGTAAAAGTTAATGTGTAACAGTTAAATGTGTATAAAAGGCAATGGATACTTTTATATTATATTTACAAAAAAAAAGATTAGTGTATAATAGAAAGGACAGTACAGAAGATAATTACATTTTCTGATCATATATTTTTTTTTTTTGAAGTCACATCTTTCGCTATGAAATTACATTTTTGCCCCTTATGTTTCAATTGAGATCTGACCGGATTCCACTTGGTGGTCTTGCATATACACAGGTGCTCTAGACATGCCTGGAAACATTTCATTGCAGTTTTCTTGTCAGGAAGTAATAAGTTACAGTCTAAGCTCTTGTTAACAAGCACCCCCCCCCTCCCATTCTGAAATTATAGTAGGAGCAAACCAATGATATTTTTTTACTCTATACTACCATAACAATCTTCATTTAGCAACTGAACCAAGTGCTCTCTGCAGGACCATTCTATCTTATAGTCACAATTATAGATTTGTATTTATAGACAAAGAAAAGGAACATTTTGTGACTCTTTTTGTGTTAAGCGGATTAATTTTCCTTTATATATTTGTTTTTTACAGTTTGAAGATATCATGATCTGCACTGGTTTTCGTCCAATAATCTGAAAAATTCAGGGGAAAAATTAGGGATTTGGGCATGAAAAATTTGTACGATTTGCTTTTCACTCAATTCCATCAAGTCTTTTCCTGACCCAACTTTTTCAAATTATTTTATTGATAAATAAGATAAAATTGTGTATGGGAATTAGGTCGAGCTTGGTTTAATAAAAATATGAGATAAATTCAAGTTTTAGTAAACAAAAGTGGGAAAATTTGTAATATAATTATGGGCTATTATAAATATTACATACTGTATATGGGCTAGTGATGGACAAATGTATTATTGTCACCGGCGTCAAAAGTCCCATTTTGCAAATGTTTCGCCATTCCTTGAATTTCATGGGAAATTCCCAAAAATGTTGGTGAGAAATTCACCCATCACTAATATGGGCACTAAATATCCTATTTCTCTGGCTGCAAACAACACACTCATGCTGTGAGACACTGACAGATTTCTCCTGGTCTAACTGGCTGATTCCAGCAATTTGCAGGTATTGAGAAAAGCATTGTTGAGCTGTCTGCCATAGGACACAAGTTAGGTTGTAGAAGCACAATAAAAAAATTAATAAAAATAAATAAACAATAATAAACTTCTCTCTGAAAATGAATGAGTGTTTCCTCTGCAAATTGGGTGCATCCCCTTCCAATATTTCTGAAATAGTAAAAAAAGCTGAAATAAAAATCTTAAAATGCTCTCATCTACATTGTACTAAAGGTTAACCACAAGGCAAAATTCTCATTTTATTCTGAATCTAGTTAATACTTAGATTAATATCATGCCTTCACATTCATGGGGGCATATTAAACAAGGGTTAAGGAGTGCATTTGCCACAAACATTGCTCTTGCTGGGCTAAACATGTAAAATAGCAGTTTTCATGAGAAAAGTTTTTCAAAGCAAAATATTCTCCAACAATAAACAACAAATGGCCATTGAAAATAGAAAATGTGCACATTTACAACCTTTCTTTTCAGAATATTCAGGGTGAATACATGAACAATGATTTGCCAGCTAGAAAGTCACAAATTCCTCTATTTTATATGAGTCTGGGAGACAGTCCCATTTTTGTTTGAGAGTATGATAAGAATGTCTGAGCTCATAACTCTTGAGGTCATATTCCCAATACACCTCCCACTTACTAAAGCTAAAGTCACTCAAGCAATTTTCTTAGTGCTAGTGTAGCAATTGTGAAGGATAGAAGCCCTTCTTCTAATCTACCGACACTTTCCACTGTCCTTTAAATTCAAAATTCAAAATCAGTTCAAAGTATCAACAGACAAAAGTATCCACTTAATGACATTTTCACATGGTGCATCTCTACACCATGGTCAGATGTTAATCTCCCATTCATTTTTGTAAGTTTTCCTTATTCATGTTAGTTATGTACAAGGTTAACCACTGAAAGAAGCAAAAATAGAATATAAAAAAGAACAGAATAAAATAACAAGCTTTCATGACTGCTTAATGAAGCATGACAGATTGATAGGAATATTTGGATATCCAATATTTCCCTTTGTTACCTTAACCTGTTATCAAACCCCTTGGTGGCCTCTCTTTATTACTAATCCCAAAAGGAGCAAATGGATCTGATTTAACATGCCCCATTTTATTGATTAAATGTGCTCTACACTGATCCTGTCCCATTTCATATAGCATATAGCATATATTGTCAAATTGCTGTTGTCTTGAAGATACTGTAACTAGTGCATCACCTGTTATTTCATATTTCATAGTGATTTAAAAATATTAACATTATACCCTGAGCTGGTGTATTTGTTCTATATAAACATAGTGCTCATCTAGGAAGTACCCTGCCACCATCTTTTTTTCACCTTCCAGCTATATCTTGGTGGATTTGGGCCTGTGCTCCTACTGCAATCTTGAGCAATTCCTGGAAAGTGAATAAAGATGGTGGTAAATGCAATCCAATTCAAGTAGAATGTGTACAGTGCAGGTACAGAAACCATGGACAGAAAATTACGGCAACCATGGGCAAAAGGTTAGGATATCTGCTCACTGAGGGTGCATCTGACACATCAGCACCACCAATATTATAAGGTTCATTGTCCTTAACAACACAACCAGTTAAATTACAGTACACTGTCAATAGTAATGGCAATAGCCTCTTGCCTTATGACAAACAAAATGGTTATTCACACTTTATACATAATGACCTCTAACATGGTAGACATGTCACATTGCAAATCTTACTTTCCACATGCCTATGTTAATTTAACTGTGTGTTAATTTAACAGTATTTTATTTGTCTTTGATGTACAATGTGGTTTACACATTCAGTATTTTCATCTTATTAGTAACTGGGCCATTTGTTGGCTGACTAGTTCCTCCTAACATCCAAATATGTCCATCAACTTATTGCTAGAAGTGTGCTTAGAATGATTATTTTTCTTAATTTTCTCTACTATACTCGCACACTATATTATTTTTCAGTTTGTTTTTATGCATATAAAAATCTGTTTCTAATTAGGATCAGTTTGTATTTTGTGAAAATACTGTTCCATGCACCTTTGGCAAAGTTCTTTAGCATAAATGTTGATCATTAAACCCAAAGGGTTAAAAAAAAAACTATAAACAATAAGGATGGGAATCTGGACAACGGACGCATAAACCATATCAAGAAATATGTGTAGTTTTGATTGTGTAAACAAATCTGATACAAATATGTACAGTATTCTTGCACTACTTATGATCTATGCCAAGTTTACATTTGGGTTAATGTGTAATGTTTTGCAAGCCCTGGGGTGTGACAAAAAGGACATGGCCCTACTTTCACCTTTTTGTTAACCTTCTGGTTAACAACATAAGCTAAACTAAATTAAACAAAATATTTTGAAGAATCAAATTGTATATGGAAACTTTAACATTGGTGTTATCTTACCGTGCTCTGTTTATACGTGGATGCTACATTTAATTTCTACCCTTCAGATCGGATGGTCCTCTGCCAAGTGCATTTAAACAATGCTTAAAAAATATGCTTATAAATATTGCCGGATAATTACGTATTTCATAAAATAAATTGCATTCATGTTTGTTGAAAGTCAAGGCAAGATTAAGGGTCTACTTAACCTAACCTTTCATGAGCTAAATGCACTTGCATCAGCTAAGGCCCTTATAGCGCCATACAAAGAGCATTTACACCTAGCCCTTGGCTGTTGCTCTTGCTCTAGATTTATAAATTGACCAAAAGCATAGCAGAGACAAGCTCAAGTGAACCATGTACTTAATGTCATTCCAAATTATGTAAAAGCTGGATGTCTGCCAGTGGACAACCATGTACCACACAAAGCCAGCCTCTACTGTATGTAGCACTGCCATTGTCACCCGCAGTGTTTTATAGTAAGATATTACTCTCTAATAATGTACACCTGCAAACCATCATACTGAATTAGATACACACTTTAGAGGCAGGGCATGCTCAAAAGAGCTTACAGTCTAAAATGAAAGCGTAACGCATGCAGTAGGGGTGACTTTGTTGTCATGTCACTCTAGCTATTAGGAGAAATAGTGTATTGAAAACCCTGTAATTAGTATAAGTTGGAGAAATATAAGGCTTTCATCTGTGGTGGACAAGGTGGACAAGTTTGAGGCATATATTTCAAGGCATTTTCTGGTTTGCTCACATTTGACTGTTCCAAAGACATTTGCATCTCAACACAATGCTCTCCTGTGATTCTAATTTACCATATGAACACATTCTTCATTTTAGCGCTTTTACCCTATCTGTTATGATATAACAGAAGACACGCTTATGTCTTCTAAACAGTCCTTGTTGCATGTTTTAAATGCTTAGAACAACAATTTTCAGAAGCTTTCATTAAAGCTAATTTAAAAAAAATACATTAAACACAAACAATTTTCTTTCAAATAAAATGCACCATGTACTTAACTGAGTCCTGTATGTTATATTTGATAAACTGCCTCATATAAATGCAAATTTGGACTTTCTGCCAGAACCAGGTGGGATGGAAAATATTTCTATTAAACAAATAACTCCAGAAATGCAAACTTCAAGCTCCAATATGATTTTACACAAGGGAAAGATATTTCCGTTCTGCTTTGATGTGTGTTTATAATTTGACCTTCAGTTTAACCAATTAAAAGGTAACATCTGACATGTGGACATCAAATGTAAGAAAAGACTGGCTCCTTCTATTAACTGTGTGGAATATCCTGACTAATACTAATATAGTCAGTTATAAGGAGAAGTATGCTTTAGTGTTATCAAAGTAGGTGTATAGTCATATGGTGACATTGTTACTTTGTGGAGACATGAGTCTGGCTCTGATTTGTGTTTTCTCCCCATGTTTCCCTCCACCATAAAAATTGTTCATGATTTACAAAGCAGTACCAAATTTTTCTATACCATGCACCTTCATGACTCATGACCACTTTTTGTTATAGAACAAGTGTCCCATATACAGTATATGACTACTTTAGCAGCTGCAGTAAACTAAAACGTTTTACCTACTTTTGAGGGGGTTCAGATATCTTCCTTAAAATCAGCTGATCATTTTGTGGATTAGGTGACAGAAACTACAGGAAGAGTATTAAGGGTTAGGTGCTTATGTTAGGAATATATGGTTCCTTTAGCAAGTAAAGTATTGAAAAGAAGAATAATATGGGAGATCATCTGATGGAACATGGAAGATATTTCAAGAGGTGGGGGTGATCCGGAAGAAAGGTACTGTATAATGTCAGATATAGTAGGGTAGAAAGATACCATATTTTATATACTGTATGACTTGAAGCTAACAGAGAAATAATGTGTGTAGCTACATTAAGGGGTTACTTAGCAAAGGTTGAGTGATGTTCTTTCTACCTTGAATAAACTCACATCTCAAACATTTGCTTTATGAAATAACTTGAATGTAAAAAACTTTAATGAATGCAACTGGTGAATCACTCAAATTGATTGAGTTATCAGTGGGAAAAAGCTTGAATACCTCTAGTTTTCAATAACAAACCACCGAAAATCATGAACTCTAAAAACATCTTCAAATGGTTCAAGGGACATCTGCCATTGACTTCTACATGACCTCAACAGGTTTTAGCTGGAGTATTTTCAGATTTCAGCTTTCTGCAGTTTTGCGGTATAATAAATCTCGAAAAATTATTTTTTATCCGGACACAGTTCAATACAGTTCAACCTTTAATAAATAACCCCCTAAGTGGGAATCATAGTCTTGGAGGCAAGCTTGTAACAGAATGCAGTTGTCTGTCCTGAAAAGCAGGGCCCATGATTGCAAGGGAACCCTAGACTTGATCAGTTGTTACTTTCAATGTTTCGTTAGTATGTTGTACCTGACTTGCATCTAGTGAAACACATTAACAGCCATTCATGCACAAACTGAGTGACAACATTTTTATTGTTTATCAAAGATGATACTAATTTCAGATGGATAGGTAGATTGATATATTGGTAGATGGCAGAGTGATAGGTAGATAGCTTTCAGTTGTGCTCTGTATAAACTCCTATTTTCCCACTAACTGAGTATTGAAATGAAGAAAGCATAAATAATTCAATAGTGCAGGTTTATATGAAGTCATGTCAGGTCAGATAATAATAGACACATAAAGGAGGAATTCAAGATTTCACACCTAGATAAATACACACATTTTGTTGAATCAGAATCAATGACATTAAAGTTGTTAAAATGAAAATACCATTCACTTACATATCATACTGTTAATGTAGTTGTTAGTTTGTTGACCAAATTACTTTTAAAAGGATGTACTGGTATTATAAGATGTAGGTGTATAGAAATGAGTCCTTTGTGTGCTCAATTTTTCATCAATATTTATTTTCCATCTTTTCACAACATCTCTGCAAAAATAATAATGTACATGGAATAAGTAAAAGTTATGTCGGTGGTTCCTTCCCGGCATTTGATTGCCTAAAAGATGCTATTTAGATGCAAATTGCATGCCTGTTTTCTGTAATGACACCCAATTTTAAGCAATTTCTTTTCGTATACAAATGCAATCTGTAGACTTACCCTGTATGGAGCCATCGGTATCCCAAGTCAAACAGTGTGATTGGGATTTTCACTAAGGCGTTGAGTTGTAAGATCTAATATGACACATCACTAAACTAGTAGCTGGAATTAGATGAGGGTTAATGATTATTCTCAGATACATTTTCCAGTGTTTTCTCTTAGGTTTAATAATAAAAAGTAATAGGGAAGTTCTGGTAGGTGACAAACAAAGCAATGACTTGCCTAACACTCATAGCTAATAATTATAACAGTGAATATTCTGCAATAATATACACATGGCAGAAACTTTGTTTTGACATCACATTGCACACCATGGAACAACATGTCACAGCATTCAGTGACAAAAGGAATGTTAATGATCCATTTAAATGAAGGGACGTAGTATAACATGGTGTTTCACCTGAGGTAAGTGACTAGATGAATCTTTCACCATCTGTACATAATTACAATAATTACTTACATGCACCAATATACATAAAATATTGTTGGTACAAGTAGGGCCATCTTAACTGTTCTGCATCCCCCCTGCCATAATTTTGGAAACAAAATGCATAGAAAATGGCTTCAGCTTTAGTTCTACTAAAAATCCACAAAAAATGGGAAAAGTTTAGGACAAGCTCTATATAGGCTTACCGGATAACAAATTCTTTTGTCTCTTTAATGTGTATAGTATAATGTATATGTAGTAATAGTAGAATGAGAAATACAATAAAGGGGTTTGAACTATTGTTTAAGGAGCTAAAATGAAAGAATAAGGTGCAACGTTTTCTGTGTTAAACACCTGTTTTTTGTCCAAAATTTTTAACCAGTCTTTCAAAAAAATTAATGACATTCATAAATGTCATCATTTATAATTGCAAGGGACAGGCTTTACATGAAAGAATAACATCGCAGGAAGTAGATTGCCTTTTGTTTTTAAATCAGAAAAGGCATATATTACATTGAAAATTATATTTTCTAAATTTCACTCTCTAACACTATTTTCTTTTTATTGTGTGATAGCCATGTCCGTTACTTAGGATTACCATTTAAATTTTAAATTTTTAAATAATGGTAAATTATTGTAGAAGAATGACTCAAGTTTGACATTATATAACTTAAAAAAAACATCTTACTTCCCCTCAAGTCATTATTCAGGAGTATTACAAAGTAAAGCACATTTCACTTTGTTTTCATTAGAATTTAGAATTCCTTAGTTCTCATGCATGCCATGAACTTCTTTGGTGGTATCACTCAAGTATGTCTTGTTATTTTGTAAGAGAACCCTTTAGCTTTGGAAGAAGATAGGGATTAGCATAATTAAAGGTACAACTATTCTTCCATAACTTGAAAGTATCCCAGATAAAGCATTTTTTTTTACATGCAAATTCTGATGTTCTCATTAACCCATGCATTATGTCCACATAATGAACAGTTTAGGGGGAAAAATGCATGGATTCTTAGAATACCAGTTTTCTGGAAAAGTGACTCAAATATTAAAATGAATAAATGACCAGCAAAAAAAGCTGACTGCTTTACAATAGCATTAACTGCAGATATAGTCAATATTATGAGAAAAAGTATTTTAATATTTTTTAATGTATTATAATAAGTTGGTGCTTAGTGATGAGCGAATCTCCCCAGTTTCGCTTCGCCGAAAAATTAGCGAATTTCCAGAGAAATTCGCGAAACAAGTCGCAGCACGCTTTTGACGCGTCGCTTCGTTTTCGCGTCCTTTTTGGTGCGTGTTGCAAAACGACGCACGACTCGGTTTTTCGGCGAATTTTCTCCAGGCGAAATTTCGCTGGCGTTTTGCTAATTTATTCGCCAGCGGCGAATCACGGGAATTCGCCCATCACTATTGGTGCTATAGAAATACATGTTAATAATAATAATAATAATAATAATAACTTGGAAAGCAACTCATCCAACCAATTATTGGTTGCACCATAGTTTTAAAAAATGGAATAACAATTAAGTACAGCAATGTAAAATTTTCAGTGATATTTGTAATATAGTGCCAGCATAAATAATTTGGATGTGTGTACCTCTTACTTTGTTTTATTGTGCCTTAAAATAAGTTCAATTTATAACTGGAGCCTTAAAACTGTGTAGCAATATATGCTCCAATAGGTACCTTTTAGTTTTATGCTACAGTACATGAATTTCTGTGTCTTAAAACTGGGAAACGAAAATTAGACACTGAATTTAAAACTAATTTTTAAACATCCAGTGACGTTTGTATATGGGTCCTACCATTACAATAGCTGCTCCCTGCTTTTGGCACCTGCTCAGTAGTGATGGGCAAATCGGCGCCGTTTGCATTTTGCCAAATTATTTGCGAATAAATGGTGAAAAATTTGTGAAACGCCACCTTGTTTTGCTTTGGATGCGCGCATCCGTTTTTGGACGCCCAGGTGAAGATTTGCAGGCGTTTTGCGAATCGAGGGAATTCAATGCGAATCCACCACAGGTGAATACATTCACCCATCACTACTGCTCAGCTACAACTGATTCTGGCTACAGTCATGCATGCCTCCCAACAAACCCCGCTGGGGAGTGGGCCCAGCATTTTTCTTGCCAAGCCAAAAAATGTAAGGAAGGAACGAACAATACATTTCCCAGTTCTTGTTTAAATGATAATCGGCAGCACAATAATTAGCAAGACTGGCATGTAGTGCTAGAACCTCGGGGTTATGTCCAACCAGAACATTACTGTTTGTATACATAGTATTTTTTGTACCTGTTTGGAATTTTTCACACAGCCCCAACTCTAGTATTTTTGGCAATTAGTTTGTAAGCTCCACTGGGACAGGGACTAATGCCAATGCTAAAACCCTTAAAGGCATGTTAGGCAGAGTGGAATATGACAACACTGCAACTGCTTCATTATTGCCGAAGTAAAATAAAATCTTCTCAAACAACATGCTGTTTAAATCCATGCTTGGCAACCTTTTCCCTAAATTCCGTTACAATAATGGCACCACACCCATAGCATCATAAAATGTTTAGTGGGCTTTTGTCTTTTTTGCTTGCTTTCTATTTTTCTTCCTCAAGGGTTTTATTGTAAAAAATGCATACCAAAGTTAGCCAGATGTTATTTGTAAATGAGCAGGGATTTTGCTCCAAAGATCTACGGTTGAAAATGTTTGTTTTAATGGCTTATTGCGCAAGGCTTGCTATGGAGACCTTAGTGCTTATGCACTTTATACTCTTGGTGATGCCAGCACATTGTTTTTGAATGATTTTAGTTGAATTGGATGCTTACTAGGCACTGGGGGATCAAACTATGAAGCACCTGGAGTAACATAGAAAACACTGAGCCAATATCCTAGTGCTGGACATTTCTCAGATATAAGACCTAAGCCAATCTGCTGTTTGTAAGTGCACAAAGGAGTGTCTAAGACCTTAGCAACAGTTTTAGCCTTTGGAGACAATATTACGTTATTACAGTAAACAATTACATGTTTTTTGGTGTGGGGGGAACAGCTGCTGCAAAAAGCATTGTAGGTTTCAATTAGAGAATCAAAGGTTTCTTTGGTCAGCATGCTAAGTGCTTTATTTTATCTTTGTTATTGTAAGCAAAATATACATAATTGCTGTTTTACATTAAAGTGCTTAGAACTCATGGAAGGATTTAGTAAAGTTAGTAACTCTTTGGGCTCTGTTTACCTAGGTAGATATATTCTATCTCTTTAAATCCCATCCCTCCAACTGATAGCTCCTGTGTGGACCAAGGACCCCTCAAAGCCAGTAGCACAGGGGATGATTCCTTTGTGGACAATATCTCCAATCAGAAGCCTCCATGCATTGGCTGCACTGTATTTGTTTTTCCATTAAAATAAGATCTCTTGTTATTTCTACATTCATGGAAACAAACTACCCACACAGTTCCATTTCTTTCTACTACTATCTGGGCGAGTATAGCATTTGTCTTATATCATATTTATTATAGTTTATAAAATATTTTACAGACAAGTGTAAAAGCTGGAGTAAACCCTACAGCTCCATTGAGGTGCTTACCCCATCCATTAGAGCTAGTTGCTAGGGTTGCATTTTTTTCTGATGTCAGATTAATGCTAAAATTATGACATTTTGCTGTGAAATTAATTGAAGTCCTGTAGCTCCAAGTTCAGACCATAATTCCAACATGGATTTGAGAATTTAAGTTGACATTGGTAAACCTGAAAAGTAATGGATTCATTGAGAATCTGGTTTTGTGATGAAAAATCCATGGAATGGAAGAAAAAGCCAAAAAAGACTTGTCCAGTTATAAACAATTTTATTTCTTTGAATGCTAAATGGTTATTGAAGACAAAACAGGCTATAAATTAAAATTGGAAGGCACTTGGAGGCACTTAGCTGAATAATACATAATAGGAAACAATAGTAACAGTGTAAGTTTTCCTAAACTTCCATTTCACATGATCTTAATGGAGTCATGGTAATTCTCGATATTTAGCCCATGGGACTGGTTGGAAATTAGGTTAACATGGCAATGTTAAGTGACTATTAGTGGTTCATTGTCACATGATTCTGCTATACATTCTGTGACTAGTAGTTATATTTATTGATATCAAAGAATGTATCAGAGACTATCTCTTAATATTTATCATTTTGGAAATCTGATTGCCCTTTTCTACACTTTGTGGGTTTATATTAATAGTAGTAGAAGCATCAGTAGAAATCAATGTTCCCTCCAAGTTGTACATTTGTATGGGATTCTGTATGCACACTCATAATGTGGCACTAGTTTAGATCCACCTTTTAGGTTAGATCAAGTTTTAGGTTTTCTCCTAGGCACTCTTAGAAGCCTTGTTTGAAGTAAGGTTAAGATTTGTGGTGAATATTTTGCTGAAATATATACATTGAAACCATGATAAATACAACTTTTTTTTTTTTAATATCCATCTCTGTTGATAAAAAAAAACTCACCAAACAATACATTTTTATGATGCATTGTTTTCTTATGGCTTAAACCTTGAGCTAAGGGGATCCCTTATCTAATGTTGAATCTCAAAGAGGGGCTCAAAGTAAAACAAAATCCTAAGAACAAACCTAGGCCCCATCCAGGCCTCCCAACCCATTCTTAAACCACATCCCCTGGGACTCACAAAACTGCAGCAGCAAGGTTGGTAGGCACCATATCATACCTCTTCACATCCTTTGCAATGCAATCCTTTAATAAGACTATGTACATAGTCTGTGATGGCAATCATAGTGATT
>CM044447.1:63601473-63611888 GCA_024363595.1 Xenopus borealis
CAGGTCATAAACAAATTAGTGAATATTCAGCTCTGACACATTATACACACAAACACACAGAAACAAGTTCATTGGATTTTTAACAATTGACCTTATTGCTTAACAGCGTATACTTCTGGTTTTGCTTTTCTAGGAAAAGGAAGAAAGGAACTATTACAATACCATCCATCAAGGACCCTGCTCTAATTGTTTTCTGTCCCTCCATTCAGCCACTAGTCTAAAACATTCCTTTTTTCCATCGCAAGCTGAGCACATTCATTTAAACTGTTAGTAACTATGCTTCAGTGCATCCTGGTATGATCTGTTTAGTCTTAAGCCCCCCTGGAGGAAATGTGCACTCGCATACTGTACAGTGAACTTTAGATAAATAAATACACATATGAAAACAGCTTCTAGATAATTGAAAGGGAGTGAAAGGGAGGGTGGCAAGGAAAGAAACGATTTCTCAGAAGACAAGCTTGCTGCAGTGGCAGGTATGATTAAAATTCACATGATTTATGGCTAAGGTGTACAGCAAACATGACAGGCAGCTCATTGTGTTTGCTCGTGGAGGGAAAGAAAGTGTATTTTATTCTCCTGTGTTTTGTTCCAGAGACAGTTAGGAATTTCTGTTGCTTGACTGAGCTGTAATTTATGAATCCTTTCCCATCAGCATTAGAATCTCTATTCATTTCATTGATCTGAGTACAGTCACTCACATTGACATGAAGGTACCTCCTGAGCATCCCCTGTCCCCTACACCAGAGAAGCAAGAAATAACTAACATTGTAGGCAAAGTTACAGCATAGATCAATACCTCAGGCTAGCCAAACAATCCATAATATTGTCCCACTGTGGTCCCTAGTTCTCCATTGGAGACTACAGAGACAATGAGAATGCTGCTTACCTGGACTATGTCACTCATCTTGTTATATTACAAATAGAGACTAAGTTTTCCTTTTCAAACTGTGTTTAGATTCCCCCAAATGAAAAAAAGAAATTAATGAATAAACATAGACCAATGTCATAGCTGCTTAGATTATGGCCATCCAGAATATATTTGCATACATGAAGACAAACAGATGAAAATTCTGCATTGTCCCCATTTCAACTATATCAAACTGCATACCTCTGCTCTGAACAAAAGAAATGTGCATTACCATGCTCCAATCCCCAGTCAGGGATCAATAGAGCTAAATATTTTAGGATGAACATATGGTCCAATATTACCAGCAAAAAGTCTAGGACAGTCCCGATTTTCAATCTCCCATCCCATTAGATATTTCCCTTGGAGAATACACAAACAGCTATTTGAGAAAATGAGAGCTATAAACCAATTACTGAAACAATTTGTCATTAACGATCTAGTCATCTAATCACTCTACTGTATGTGCCGTTCATAGGGGGATTTATAATGACACAGTTATTTACTACTGATATTTATTGCATTAACTTGCTCGTTCCAATAACAATATTCATCATCGGCTATTAATTATAAGATAAAGTATAGTGCTTATCAGCTGTCACCCTTTTTAAACGTGAGACCAAAAATGAATGCAAAAAATTTATGGGCCCCACGTAGACACTCGCCAGAAGCAAGTACATCCGGCATTAGTTTATCATCGTTAATGCAATAGTGAGCACACAGAGTTACATAAAAAGGTTTGTGTTTTTATAAATATAGGGAATGGCTTTAAGGGTGGATGAGGACAAAAGACAAAGTTTAGCCCTGTTCATGTTATTGATTTAGGACAATTTTAGAACATTCGGCCACAGTTCCAAGAATATCTATGGCAACCCAAAAGGTTGGGCTTTCAGGTGTATAAAGGATAACAAATAGCCATTCTTCTTGAGGGGCAGATTCACTAAAGGACGAAGTGACTAACGTTAGTGAAAATTCGCCATTTCATTACTTTGCCAATTTACTAATGAGAGCAGGTTCCCCTTTGCTAGAGAAGGAGATGTATGCTAACGTTGCTTCGCACTCTAACACCAGGTGAATTTCGTTCTGGTGAATGGACATAACTTAGATTCACTATGCGGATTTTACTGAACGTTACCTCTTTCGCCAGACTTGCCTTCGGCCAACTCTTAACTGGTGATGTGCATTGGAGTGCATAGAATATTCTCAATCTTCAGTTACTTACATCATAATTTTCAACTGTAATATCTTCTAAGTACAAAAAACACTGGCTTCTTTTACATTTTTCAGGGTGTTAGGCTGCAAAATGCCTAAAAATTTTTTTCAGGCACCCAGTTTCCCCCATACATTTTCTACCATAATGGCACATTATTTAACTGTGGACTTTTGTCTAGGGCATTGAAACAACTCTATTGACTTTAATAAGGTTCCCTTGGCATGTCTAGTTACCAGTGTAAATGCAATGTATTAGATGCACCATGTAACATAAATAGCTCCATTCCATTGCCTGCCGTATGCAAATTAGCCTGAGCTCAAGAACGCTAGCGAAGTTAGTGACTTAGCAGTGTCTGAGCAAATTTCCAAATAGCTAACTTTAGTGAATTTGCTCCTAAGTTCTACCAAACTGGCTTTTATGTTGAACCCCTCAACCACTGGGGATGAAAGGGTTAAAGTGGAAGTTCCTTGCAAGGTAGGAAAATTGAGTGCAGTTAAAATCTGACAAGATGGCATCAGAAGGAGAAAAATGCCAACAATAACACTTTATATCTGTGTGGTCCTTCAACTGTGGTCAAAATACAACTCTCACTACCAGCTATGACAAGTGAAGACCCATAGGTCCACTGGGCTTTACCAACATTAGAGATAATGAACAGCAGAGCTGAAGGTGATTGAGAAACCAGTGAATCCTGTTTGTTGGTGTCAGCCTGATTAACTTGAATTTGGAGCTATAACATACAATTACATTTAACAATAACATAAGCATGGGAAAGACATTTTTTATTACATAAGAAAATTCCCACAGCCTCCATCCCTATTGTTATTGTTGTTATTATTGCTACAGTTATGGGACCTGTTATACAAAAAAACTTGGGACCTTGTGGTTTTCTGGATAAGGGATCTTTCCGTAATTTGGATCTCCATGCCTTGTCTGCTAAAAAAAAAATTGAAACCTTAAATACACCCAATAGGAGGCAAACAATTAAGTATGAATTATATCTTAGTGGAGATCAAGTACAAGGTACTGTTTTATTATTACAGAGAGAAATAAAACCATTTTTATATCTGCAAATTATTTGATTAAAATGGAGTCTATGGGACATGACCTCTCCGCAATTTGGATCAATCTGGATAATGGGTTTTCCGGATAAAGGATCCCATACTTGTATTATTGCTATTATTATATTTACTGAAGGTGAAAATCATATTTCACGCCATGTTTGATATCCACATAAATAACCTTAAAATATATTTTCATCCCTTACAATGTATGCTAATAAAAACAATAAATAAAAAGCAATATGTCAAAAGCAGGAACCCCTCCCCCCATAAATATTGGTCTTGCATATATAGAAAATGCTACTCTTTCTGTTTAAATAGTAAAATGTATATTTTACACCCTGCATCCAAATGTTTTCCCCTGGCCAGAGGGTAATTTTGAACAGTAGAGCTCACAAGTCAGATTTCATTACCTATGAACATTTTGCCACAGGTCACAGTTTATTTCAAATATTTAGTATGTGAATTTGTGGCTCACTGCCTTGTTAATATGCTCTGAAGGCTGCAACTGCAAGCAATACAGCACATAATATAGTTTTGAACCTTCAAGGAACAAAATCATCCTAAAATTTACCTTCATTTCTCTTGCTATTTTCTTCACTTAAATGAGTTCTCAGCAATTGCTTTTATTGCATTTATTGTTACTACAATTACAAATTTTGAAGTCACCCTAGAGGAGATTCCTTTATCTTTATCTTGAGATTGTTCTACTAATTAATCAGGTAAGTCACATGGTGTATTCTATATGGTTGTGTTTTGGCCAGCAACAACCAAAATTTGTCTTATTGTAATTGTTATACATATGGACATATACTATTTGTGGGGCTTCATATGGTCTCATGCATTGGAGAAGAAGATTTGAACTTCTTGCTACTTCTTAATCTCTTTATTTTACCAAAAGCACTGCATGCAAAATTTACCCAATTGCTGCCAAAGATTAGTGAACTACTGAATGATTTGTTCTCCCTTATATAAATAATAGAACTCAAGGTAAATAGTTAGGACCATCATATGCACAAACCTTAATTTATAGGGTTTGGCCAAATCCAGGAATCTAGGGTTATGAATTCAGTTGAATGCAGACCTGAATCTGAATCCTTTAGCTGCACTATAAAAGCTGGCACACAGGCAGAAAAACTTGATGCGTAGCATGCACCGAAACATGCAATTTTTTAACGTTATATAGGCTTCAGATCCGGTTCAGTCAGGAACTTGGATTCCTGATAAAAAATACCTGGGATCTGGCTGAATCCAGAATTAGGCACATCCATACTCTTTATGTTGAAAATTATAAAACATATTATTAGGCAATGATCAGAACGGTCGCACAACCTGTCCTGACGTGATACTCAGCAGGGCATTATCTGTATTAGGTTTACATGTTCACACCTCCACTTCCCTAATAATAGCCCTCTTTTGTGTAATAACGTCCTTATAATGATCGCATAGTCTAGAAATTCAGGTATACTGCTGGTGACCTTAAATGGTTTGTGCTGATTTTGAGACAAGCAAATGTGCAGCATTAACTCTTTTGCACAAATATGCAGTAAAGGGATGCTCTATGCACACAGTAATCTATCATCTCAAGGTTAACAATAAAGTTTCTCCAAACCCTATGTCCAAGCACAGATATACAAAAAGAGGAAATGTACTACTGTATGTATACAAAGGTTGTGTTTGATAACAATGGGAACAATAGCAACCAATCAGATGTTTGCTTTTAGTTAATACCTACTGTAGCCTCAGATTGCCAGTTGGTGGAAACCGGCTAGCCTGAGTCTCAGCCATAAATCCAAGTAAAAATAAGTAGTGAACAAATAATCCAGAAGACCATACATTATACAATTGTCCATTACATGCTAATATAATATCAGTAGTAAATACAGTTTAATAGTAGACATGTGGCAGATAATCTTTCTTTAGTTAATAGCTGTATTTTATTGTCAGGAGTACAAATAATAATGGTGGAGGAACAACCTTACCTGGAGAAATCTGTCGAGCTAATAAGGTGTGCAAATTCCACACTGGAATTCCAATTAGAATATGACTGATCTATCTTTCACATGTAATTCAATAAGCAAAAATATATTATAGGATTGAAATGCCTCAAACAAATTTGTCGTTTTATTGCATGATTTATTGCATGATATAATAAAAGTACATACGGCAAGTCCACAGGGCTTACACAATGTACCATGTAAAAGTTTTATTAATACAATTATCTGTTTAGTTGACATAACTGATATTTGTAGCATATCACATAAATGGGGTTCCTTTTCTTCTATAGAAAAGCGTTCATATGTAAGTTTTTAGTGATCACGTAATAGTTTAGCTCATGTTGACGCCATCAGCTAAGGCATTTTCCATAGATATCATTACTGAGTTCAGATTTCATAGGGCAGTTTGATCAATTTTAATTATAGGTTCTGCCCAACTGTATGGTCAGGGAGTTAATTTAAACAGGACATTTTATGATCCTTTTGTATCTGTCCAAACCAGATTTATTTCTGATGCAGCACCTTGTTTGTCGGTGCATCGGTAGAAACAAAAGTAAAAAGGAGCATCCAGCCCTCATATTCTGCCGTAGTGATTGTTTTAGCTTTCTTTCTTAACAAAAAGAACAACAGCATTTGACCATCCCTATAATTTGTAAGCAATTTGGTGTCCATCTGTGCAGCACTCAAGGCCAGTAGGTCACGTACCAAGAAAAGTCAGCCAGTCAATAAGTATTCAGGTTATGAAAGTTCTTGTTGCCATCTTTCACAATGGCCTTCAAACAATAGTTTAACAAAAATGCCCAAAGCCAATCACAATGGAAGTATATAGTGATGTAGTCTTAATATCAGTATACTACTGTAGTAGTGAATGCGCTGCCTGAGTATTTTGTATTTAACTAACTGTGGTGTTGGTCTACTCAAGCATTGGTTGAGGCAAGACAGCTAGAAATCAGGGTCAAATTAAGGGAGTTATGTTTGGAGGTGGTTTATAGTCAGTGTGTAGGTTGTCAGAGGTAAGGTAATATGAAAGATAGGCAACTCTCTCTCTTTTGCTTTTATTTCTCCTACAGAAAAGTAATAGTAGTTGTAGAAGTAAATTAGTAAATGAAGGCTCTGAGGCAAGGAGGTGAAGGAGGAAAATAATTAAATGTAACTGCTTGCTCTGGTTTGATTATTCCTACTGAAAAAGTTTAGCATTTGATGGATGCCTAACACAAGAGATAGCAAAAAATGTCTAATTTATAACAACATACGGTAGTGGAGTGCTACACCTGATTATGACTCACCATTTGTCGGTGCTGGGTGCTTGAACCGGAAGGCCCTTCCCTTGCACAGGGTCAAATGTCCATATAATGAAAAAATCCATCAGCACACCAATGTAGTCTCAGTGAAGTCTGTGATTTATTAAGCCCATATGTATCCAAAAAAGGCAACGTTTCGGACCCCACTGGGCCCTTTGTCAAGACCTCCATTGGCTGCCCTACGAAGAACTTTTTGGTGGCATTCGTGCACCACGTCTTTTGCGTATGTGCGGGGTGCGTCTCTTGCCCATGCATGCAGTGCCTCTCTTGCGCATTGCGTGTTCGTGCATGTGTGTGCCGGTGCCAGCAGTTTCAAGAGTAGGAAGCAGACCCTGGGACTGCCAGGAGGGCCTTTGTCTTGCAACTCTGGTGAGCCCCCAAGGGTCCAGTCTGACCCTGGAAGAGTCTGTGCCTTTGCTGTGGATTCCCAGGGGGGGAGCAATGAAGAGACAGAGCTACTGTTTATACAGCCAATTGGTGTTCATAGTGATCTAAAGAAGTAAAATCCAATGTGTTGAGCTTGCTATATCTAGAGAACTCCCAGCCCCACACAAGAACACAATCTAGCGACAAAGTTAAAACTCCTAGAAAGCCTATAAGCAGTACAATGGTACCTGGGCAATGCCCCATTGGTAGTAAGCCAAATTGAGGACAATAATAACTGGCATGCAAGCCAACCACAAGCAAAATTAGGGTGGCAAATGTGTGCTTTGCAATCATAGTACTGGAATGTGCAGTTTGGTAGCTCACTTGCTATTGCCCTTACTATACTGTCTACAGAAGTGTTTGGATGACCCATAGTTTTCTTGCATTGGAACTAACTAACAAAGTACTTAAACACTGACACAATGAGGTATGTATTGTAAGAACTGTAGCTAGAGCTGTCCAGGATTCCATAGACCAAATGAGGATATCCAGCCACCTTCAGAGAAGAACACGGCTTTTGACACTGGGCAATGAACCAAAAAATGGCCTTGAGTCTCCTCAACTGCACACCCCAAGGGTACACCCTGTCCTTTCAAGAAAGTTTATGGTAATTACCTCTCACCTTGAGCTTTCCACGCAAAGAAAGAGCCACTGAAAGGCATTTGGCAGGTAAAGCTTTGCTGGCAAAGTGACTTTTCTACAGTGTTACCCATGCAGTCACTGAGCACAGAAGTAAGCAACAAAATAATCTTGTACAATGTCAGTGTACAAGGCCTTTCTGGGGACTGTATATAGCTGCTGGTTGGACAGTAACAACCTCTTTACCCATACTAGAGTGAGAGCAGTGGTGACATAGTCTGGGGTGTTGAGACCAGTATGCTTGATTGGGTTAACATTCTCCTATGCCAGTTGGTCAAGTTTAGAGCAGACCAATATGATATGCCCTTTTGCCACAATGCATCCAACTTGGAGAAGTGAAACTTTAAGAAAGTAGAAGCTAAAAAGGCTATAAGGCAGACCATGTCAAGACCACCTTTGTTCTTTGGCAGGTAAGTAATGCCCTTCTTAACCAAACTGATTTTGTTACCGGTTAACAGGTATCGGGTAAATGTATGACAGTATGACAGGTACAGAAACATGGGGACAAAGTAAGCTTTGGCCATGGGACAGAGACAAGGGGAAAGTGCTGCAAGGGTTACTGTGTATTCTGCTTTCACCCCCAACAGAAAGGAACTGGTAGCACTAAATAGTAGCCTAATATATAAACAAAACTATAATTTTGGGGGACAATACAAAAATTATTTTTTAAGTGTAGCAAGCATTATAAAGACCCACCATTTTTGAAATACTGATATAAGTTGTTATTAGCAAATTAAGTCAACAATATCTAATTATTCAAATAGTGCCCCCTGCTGTTCATAAAATATGGGACTTGTTATGTAAAGCTGTAAAGAAAGGTAGCAACATGGCAGCTTCCATCTATATCTCTATGGGGGTTATTTATCAAAATACAAATTCATCTAATTTTCTGATATATATATATATATATATATATATATATATATATATATATATATATATATATATACTGCATGGTTTTTTCCCTTTATTTATCAATACATTTTACCAAAAAATTCCAGTGGGGAAAAACACATGAAAATAGTACATAAATTTGAATTGTACAAATTTTTTGTATTTTCTGCTTGAAAACCAGGAAATCATAGGATTTTTACATGAAACCCAGTGCAGATCAGGATATCTTTGGGACTTCTCTTGTTGACTTACTGTATATACAACCTCAGTAGCTCTTGTATGCCAGATTTTTGGGATATAATAAATAACTAAAAATGTAAGTATGTAAATATCTAAAAATGCAAGTTTTTTTCACAAAAATTTCTGATTTTATAGTAAATAAAATTTGTACTACAATAAAGAACCCCCATACGTATGTACAATTGTACAATTGTAATCAGCCAGAGGTTTCCAGCTGCAAGTAAACCCACTATATCTGCTATTTTATTAAAAGCCTATTACCTCAGTATAAACTGATATTTTACCTTACAATAATCCCACCTATTAGGGGTCTGTTTCTGTAGGACATACTTACGGAAAGAGAAACACATCCATTTGTGAAGTGCATAGCTGGGTGCTAATGATTCTCCTGCATGTATAATTTATGGAAATACCCTTGTGTTCACAATGAATTATTCACAGGAAAAATTGATAGATAACATTTTTATAAATGATTTAAAGATTATAAAAAGAATTAGTGTGAGAGTTCATTTAAACCTGGCATGAAAAAAATTCCTGTGGGCATTTTAGCCTTTTATCTCCCTGGCTTACTGAGCGCAATGCTTCCCCCCCCCCTTTATGAGTGTAAGGTGGGAGATCATATCATTAGTAGGGCTCAGCTTGTGTGATGTACAACACAATGTCGGCTGGGGTAAGCAAATGTAGAATCGTCTAATCGTGTGTTTGTGTGTGTGTGTTTGTAAACAGTGTGTATAAATATATAGATTTATTTTGGTTGCAAGCAGTCTAAACTGGAAACAATCCCCCCTACACAAGGAATGTTGAAATATCCTTGGCAACAAAACAAATCAAATAAAACTTGCTTTCATAGGAGTTTATAAGGTGACAATGTATGAATTGCTTTAAGGAGGAAAATGTAAAATCCTCTTCGTTTTGACCGTTTTAGCTATTTAAAGCTTTTTTCCCCGTAAGGTAAGTAAAGGCCAACATAACGATGAACTTGCCTAATAGCATCATGGATTGAACAGGTTTCTGTTATGTAAGAAAACAAAAGGTGTTAGGCCTTGACAAGTGGTGCGTCATTTATATTTCATGATGTTCCAATAAAATTTCTGTCTACCAGCATCAGTAATGTTGCTAACATAGGTAGAGCTTTCTTAAGCAATGTTTCCATAAATGGATCAAAGCATTTTCTCACCTGAGGTTCATAATTGTCTTTACTTTACTTTCTGACTACTATCTCATTCAGGTGGGTTGGCTGGTGAATACATTATCAGGCCAGCTGGAATCATTACTAAAGTTATTTTTCTGTGTTGGGCAATCATTATTAGCAACTTCACCCCAGAATGTGATTATAAAAGATGCTAGTTTAGGAGCCCTACAGATGGACCAGTTGGTGTAGGACAGAAGGTTTCAGGTGTTTTATCTTCAATTACCCACCTTTTCCATGCAATATTTTGCCAGGCTCCCCATAGATTGTTGCAAAGTCAAAGCTATTTATGTTGTAATCACCCTTCTATAGTCTTAGACTAGGAATATGTTTGTAGGGCAGAGAAACTTTACAACAAAGGAATAGGGGCCTTTGAGAACATTCCACAGTGTGAAAAGCAAAACCTACACCAGGGGGCCGATTTACTAAATTCACGTTACTAGATCGAAGTTCGATCGAATTCGTCCGAACAAGGATCGTAGGGGAAAAAAAATTTGATTGGTCGAATATGCAAATTTGGCTTATTCGATCATCGAATAGCGAACGAGCGA